>CM075813.1:52512910-52933399 GCA_037975025.1 Excoecaria agallocha
GTAAGGCTGAAGTTTACTATTGTTTACTAATTAACAATAGTAAGGCCGAAGTTTACTAATTAACAATATAATAAATATTGAGAATTCATATGTTTATTAGAAAATCAGAAGTTTCTTTAATTCAACTTAAGGAATTCTCATAATCTATTTGTTTTAAAAAAATATTACTAAAGTATCACTAGCTAATAAACGGACTGAATTTCCTTTACTATGTAATGAATAAAGATAATATATATGAGTCCACTATCTACCATGTGAACCATTCAAATGATTTATAATTTTTGAAAGATACATCATTTTAAAAAATGATCATATGTATATTTATTATCAACTCACGACCTGTAGTTTGTGAGACTATTCAAATTAAGTGCACAATTTCTAAATTATACAATCAAGATATTTTTCTTGATAATGCTAGCTAGTGATCATGCATTGTGGCTAAAAGAATATTATAAGCCCCTTGTACATGTTCATACTCCAAGGTCTAGCAAAAATCTTTACTAAATGCCTACGGTTAATTGCTAGATATTTTTATGAGAACAATAGAATTATTTTTATATATGGATACATAATATTGATGTAAGCAATACTTAATACATTATGCCAATAAAAATTATAAAATTCATCTATTGCAATTTTTAGTTGAAAAAATGCATTTTAATTAATAATTTTCCTAATTTTAGGGGAAGAAAGCAACTAAAAATAAATAAAATAATAAATACATTGCATGTAATTTAGATCCTCATATCATGTACTTAAAGTTCAAAAGATTAGTTAATTATTATAGCAATGTATTTGTTAGTGTGTAGAGATTTATTAAATCTCATTTGTATTAATTGCAAATATTCTAATTCAGAAAAATATTCCAGTAGGACAATTTTCCTTATAAGGTAAATTATTTGGTTCAAATAAAAATAAAATCTATAAATGAAAAGGAGATAATAAATTCATATGGTTATATTATAGGGGTGGGTACTCTTGAAGAGATATATGACATAACTAATTTTTAAACTTTAGAAGTGGTTCAGGTATCTGAAATTAAATAAGAGATCTCAATATGTCATTTGTCATTAAAAGGAACTAGAAATGATAAAATTATCGACAACATTTCTGTATAAAAATATTAATGTTGATATTTTCAACACAGTGAGGATCTTAAAATTAAATTTATTGAAAAATACAAATATTAATTGCATTAAATATGAATTTTTGGATCTAAAATTCAAAATATTGAAAAATATGATGCCAAAAGAGTATAATCGATATTCCTGCAGTAAACAATGAAGTCGTAAAATATTATTTATTTTATGATATTTATTGCAAGGGATTGGCATTGATTATAAAAATGCATATTTTCTTATAATGAATGCAGCAAGTTTTTATTGTTTGCCAATTTAGTAATATATTAGTATGTAACTAATTGATACTATTTGCCTATATGATAATAAAATTACATATAATTCTTGAAATATTTATTATGCCTGAAATATATAAATATTTTTGAACATTAAGTGTTATAGTTTACCTATTATCATGATTTATTTATGATTTTAATTACTGAAATTCTTAAAGAATATTTTAACGAATTTTGTAAACTAAATTTTATCTTGAATTAAATATCGAGTACTATTTGATTGAAAGAAAATTTTTTTGTAATGTGATTATATATTTATATATTATCTTCTATTGAATACTCCAATAGTTATAAAGTTACTAGATACAACATATTTCATGATCATAAATTATTGATGCATTAAGTCATCATGCATTACATGATAATTGTCAAATTGTTACTTAAAATTACATATTATTTTAAATATTTTAATTATCTATATAATCATATATGTTTTATTTGGATAATTTTATTATCTTTAAGTAATTTTTTAGAAATATTTGAATTAAATTACTAAATGCATTCATTTGCTATAGCTATTATATGATTACGTTATATACATGTTATGATCAAATTATTTTATTTTTTTCATTCCTTGAAGTGAATGAAGCAATATATAATTATGGCCATAAAAATTGTATGTTCAAGAAATGATAAGTATTACTATTATATGATTAATTTTCACCACCAGAAGTGATTGATAATTAAGAGAAATAATGTAAATGATTAAGAAAACTATTTGAGAATGGATATTTTACTTATGATGTGGTATAAAAGTACATTGGTCATGTACTTGTTGTACTTATAGAAATTATGTATGCACAAATTTAAAGTTGTGTACCAATATTATTATAAGGGAAAGAAAAATATACATTATACTCTTTTTTCCTTAACTAATTTTTTTTTCACTGGATTTTTCTGTTAAGGTTTTTAATGAGGCAAGTTATGATGTGTATTAAAGATATTGCATATGTACTCTTTTTTCTTTTACTGAATTTTTATCCCACATGATTTTTTTCAGTAGGATTTTAATGAGTTACAATACGTATTAATGAACATTAAAGGAGAAGTATGTACTATAAATTTCATGATTATGATCCATAACTCTTTTAAGATTGATATCATGACTTATCAAATGAAAAAAGGCAAAACAATTATTATCCATTCATGATATTTTGTAATATTGTCAATGATTTTAAAAGTCCGCCAGAAACGTAACAGATCTTTTAATGAAAAAGATATCAATCTTTGAAAAAAATGAAATGAAAATTTCTAAAGTGATACTCTGAAAGAGGTAAAAAACAACATAAATCAACAATTCCATATTTCTAGAAAAATAATCCCAGAAGTGGTTCTAGTAATGGAAAATTATACGAGTTATGAAAATGGATGATAATTGTTGTTAATAATGTATTTACAAATTCAGTTGTTTATAAAATATAATGAGTTTGAGTCTCTAGTTATTGAAAAATATTGATATCAAGATGATTGGCCAAAAGGCAAATAAGCAATCTATATATAAAACTAAACTTATACAAGATATTTGGGTCAGAAGTCCAGACATCAGAAAATGTCAAATATTTTAGCTATAAGAGTAATAATTAATGAATAACTCAATGTTAGTTACCCATGAAATTAGTTGAAAGTTTATGTGGTTGAAAGTCATAAATTAATACAATAAAGAAATGTATAGATTATTGTTTAAAAACAATGATCAATAATATTGAAGTATGAAGAAATTACAAAGTTTTCTTTAGCAGCAAATCAGCCGATCTCTTTATCAAGATTCTACCTACTTCGATTTTCAGAAAGCACATAAGCAGTATTGAGATACTTCAATTTAAGAAAATATTGTAATTATTGTATTTTTGAGAGGAAGTATATAGCCTGTAAATACTATACTCTTTTTTTCGCTAAATTTTTATCCCATCAAATTTTTCTTAGTAAGGTTTTAACGAGACATATTCATAGTACATAGTCATCCAAGGAAAAGTGTTGTGATAATTATGACGTATTTGGATGACTATCAAACTCATCATTCTCTCTGTTATAGTAGAAGTCAACTTCTTATATTTTATATCTATAAATATCCTATTATAGTTATTCAGTAAAGACAATCAATCAGAGAAATTTCTTTGTAATACTATATATATATATTTTTTAATTAGTTTTACAACATAATTTTATTTTTTTTAAAAAATACAACACATAAAATAAAAGATTATTTTTAAGTAAACACACTTTAAATTTTTTTATAGAAAATTTTAAAAATGCTTTCGCTTATTAAAAATAAAAAGTTATTTTTTAATTTAAAATTTTTAACAAATATTTAAAAAAAGAAAATGCTTTCATCTACAAAAAAAAAACACTTTTTACTTAAATTTACTTAAAAAAAATAAAGAAGATATTTCATTGTCTAATCTAATGCATCCTATAAAAACTTTTCGTTTTCTATTTCCACTACCGTCGACTTCTTCTTCTTCTTCTTCCCGTTTCTTTCTGCATTTCTCTTTCAAGTGACCAGCCGATTGCGCTTCACCAAGTCTCTCAGAGTAAATTTAAAAGAACCTGGAGTTCGATAAGAGCATGTGGCTCTGTTTCACAGCGACTCGCTTGGGGTTTTCAGCCGCATAGGTTATTCTCTGACCGCTTTAATTTTCTTTTCAAATTCCATTTACGATAGAAATTTGCTCTGGTGCTCATTGATTTGAGACGGATTTGTGTATACATTTGTGTTAGTTCAGTTTGTTAATAGCAATCATTTTCGCCTTACTTGATTGAAGATATGCTAATGCTTTAAGAGGGTTGAGTTTTGGTGACTACTGGTTTAGAAATGTTTCATGATGCTGATGTAGAAAAAATGGTTGAAATCATTTGTTACTCTGGCTGGACTCCATCTATTTTAGATTTATATTCTTGTATTTTTTTTTTTAAACTCTGTAGGAGAGTTTGAGGAGAATGAACATGGGCTATAGAAATTTACTCAAATTGAATTAAGTTTTGAAATTCGTACAACAGTTCTAATAACGGCAGAGTAATATGCTTTTAGTGAAGGTTGCTTCGATGACAGGAATGGAAATATTTTGAGGAATGGTTCTCTCTTACTGTTTTGGAGCAGAGTTTTCTGTCACTAAAAACACGTCAGAGTATTTTTGAGTAATTTTTCTTAGGTGATCAGTTGATTGAGTGATCTACCATTTCTTGGTTTTATTATCCTATATTGTTCAGTGCTGAATTAACAAATTTTACATTTTTCATGATTTTGTTTATAATCCATCAAATGCAGCGGTTCTAAACATTTTATCCAATTAATTTTAGGAATTAGCCTAGCTGCAAAGTATCTATGGTCAAATGGAATTACTCTAGTGCGTGAACAAATTGTTAAGTTTCTCAGAAGGTGACCAGAAAGGTCTTTGCTAGATTTGTTCAATTTAGATGTTAAATTTGCTAGGTTCTGTACATTTTGATTTTACAAGATTTTTTTTTAATTTAATATCAGTTAAGATTTTTAGCTCTCATTCATGTGAGATTTTATGTTTATTTGGAATTTGAATTGCCTGATTGTTTTTGGATGTAATGAATTACTTTGATGCGGATTAACTTCCAATAGCTCTCAAAATCTAAATTTTCTTTTTATTCTTGTTTTTCTTTTCTTACTTATCTCTGTAATTTGAACGTTTTTTCAAAAATATCCAAGTCTGTGGAAAGAATGCAAGACATTTAACTGGAACCAACTAAAGAAGTTTCAGGCAGAGCTGTTTTGCCATATGCCCCATAAAATAGAATGGCAGATAAACCCACAACCCCTGGCTCAGGTGGCCGGACTATAGAAGAATGCGAAGACATGATTCGGAGAAGTTTGCGAAGTATGATCTATAACCTTTGTGTTATTCATCTCTTTTAATGTTCATAGATTGGACTAAGAGTTCAGGGTTTAATACCATGATTTAGTTGGTTATAGAGTTCACTTGCTGATTTTTTTTCCCCTCTATGTGAGGTATAGCTCCAATGGTGAAATTTTTGAGGGAGCATTTGGAGAAAGCAGGGTGTGCAGTTGGAGACAATTTTTTTAAGGCAGTTAACTGTAGCAGGGAGATTAGTGGTGGTTATACTCGCGGTGAAGGGGTAACAATTGTTTCTTCATTCTTATTGATTCTTTGTTAGATTCCTTTGTTTTTTATGCTTTGTTTTAATAGTTGTTTTCTCATTCTCATGTATTTGGGTTTTTCCTTTATTTCCAATCCTTTTTATCATGCTTTGATGCTGCAGATTGTATCCCATTTGTCTGCTTGAAGCAAAATATTTTTGTTCCATGTGGAAGTCCTGTACATTTATGAACTCTGAAGTTTTACTTTTTTGGCCCTTGAATATAATAGGCAGTTAGTTTATTGACTATATCTTTTAGGATGTTTGCTTGGAATCAATTTATTTATCATTTCAACAATTACTGAAAAAGCTATCATCTAGATCAGCTATTTTTGGAAGAAGTTGATGTAATTCGCTGTGAAATATGTCACTTGAAATCATTATGTTAAAAATAGATAGAACTTCGATGCAGAACATAGATTCTAGTAATTGGTGCATAAAAATGTATTACATGTTGAGTTAGGTCAATTTTCCCAGAAATTGTTGAAGAGTTTATTTATTTATCCTTTTTTTCAGGAATCAGTGAGTGAAATGTAAAACAACTTTCATGGTAATTTATATCAAGTTTCTTATCATTAGGCAGCCTGTACTCTTTCTTTCCCTTTCTTGAATTTTGTGTGGTTATGTCATTTGATAGCATTTGGTTTTAATTATTGAATTTTATATTCTTATATTTTTTTTTGTTTATGCCATGTAAGATAATTGTGTGCAGTAATCACATGAACTTTCAAGATGAGGTCAACCAAGTGGTTATACATGAGCTGATTCATGCTTATGATGAATGCCGTGCTGCAAACTTGAAGTGGGCTGATTGTGCACATCATGCCTGTAGCGAGGTGGGGTCATGGCTGGCTCTAGTATTAACTCTTGTTGCTATTTGTGTTTGGTGGATTTTCTTTCCTGGTTTTTTAGATTTTGATATGTGTTTCCTGATTCTTACTCTATTATTTACACCATATAGATTCGTGCTGGCCATCTAAGCGGAGATTGCCACTATAAAAGAGAATTGTTGCGGGGTTACATGAAGATGCGAGGTCATGAACAAGTGAGTTTTAGCTCTGCTCAGTTTGTTCTTGTTTGCAAGTTTGATTTATGGTATCCTTCAAAAAAATATGGAAGATAAAATAAAATCTGTTAAACATGTGGGTTGAATTGGTTGAGTCATGGTTTCAGCCGCATTTGGGGTCTTTCCGACTTTGAAATCAACTTCACAAAAGGAAGTTGGGAATCTTATTAAAATGTGAGAGTGACATTCTAGTGGAATAGTCTGCCAAGTTTGAACAGTACAGGTTTCTTTCCAGGTGATTGACAGCTCCAAATATATTTTCATGGAACGATTTACTAATTGAGAAATTAAGAGATTGTTTCCATCCTCAAATTCGAACTAAATTGAAGAGAGTGATTAAAAGGAATTTCTTTTGTTGGACATTCCACCACCTGGCCTAGAGTAGTTAATATTTCAGTTTGGTCCAATAGTGTTGTTTGATCTCATTACCTTCACGGGAGTTAACTTTACTTGTTAGTTCATTCCAGTCAATTAATTCATCACAAAGAAAGTGCTGATATTTATATGATCTGATTGTTAAATTCTTGTCACTCTTTCTAATATGACCTCGATTCCAATGCTTGATTGGGAATAGGAAAATTTTCAATTGAAAGAGACCATATTTGAGCTAGAGTTGTTGGTTTTTGATGAGAGGAAAAGAAGAAGAGGGTGGGGTAATGATAATGGATTAATTAAATAATGCTGAAGAGCTACTTGTTCCTTGCCCTGTCCAATGTGGGGAGCTTGATAACCTAAACAATGATGATGAGCTTGAGTTGAAGAACTACCAACATCAGAGGTCTTCTTAATTTTCTGTTTCAGATGCATGCTACTTTGTTAATCATTAATTGATTGATTGAAAGTATAGTTTGTGAAGGAAACTTTGCCACCGAATTTACTGAAGGGATGTCAATGAACAAGGGCTTGTCTTACATTATTCAATTCTTCACTCATTTGT
Organism: Excoecaria agallocha; assembly: GCA_037975025.1. Classification (NCBI taxonomy): domain Eukaryota; kingdom Viridiplantae; phylum Streptophyta; class Magnoliopsida; order Malpighiales; family Euphorbiaceae; genus Excoecaria; species Excoecaria agallocha. The sequence goes on from CM075813.1 coordinate 52,520,453, forward strand.
AATTCTGTGTTTTACCTGTTATTATCAAGTGTGACCCTTGTTTCCAATATTAATTTTGAAGGAATGCATTAGAAGAAGAGTGATAAAATCGGTGACTGCCAATCCACACTGCTCAGAAGCAGCTGCAAAGGATGCAATGGAAGCCGTCTGGGATGTTTGTTACAATGATACACAACCTTTTGATAGAGCTCCTTGAGACATTCTGTGGCAAGTGGCTAGCAAATTAGCTGCCAAATTCTGTCTTTCCATTATTTAAGGTGAGATCAAAGAAGACATTAGCCTATGTGGGTTTTTGAGAGTCCCCGAATGCTTTACCAATTTAAACCACATGGCTAGAGGTAGATTTAATCGTTTTTAACATTTTTGTTGGAGGTGGTTATAAAATAAAGTTCAGGAAGCAGGCACATACTGAGCAAGAGTTGGAGCCTGTATTTGAAGTTTTTGAATTGCTTGTTCAAGCTCTGTTCTGCGTCGCCTTAGACCTTAGGATGCATGTTTGAATGTCTCTTCATGCACCATAAATAAATAAATAAAAACCCTTAATTGAAGGAGATCATTGATTGATTGAGGGTCTAAGTACGCAAAAATAATTAAAAAAATGATTTAATTTGTTGATAGAACAGCAATCAATCAGCCATTAGCTGTTGATAAAAATATTTTACCAATGTTGTTAGCATAGCTTATTGAACTGAGGTGGCTGTCAATGAATTAAAACTTAAATTTTATATGATTTTAATCCATTCAAACAATTCTGAATGTGTTATCTTAAAATTTTTATATTTTCCACTACTTCCCTATAATTTGGCATTGTGTAATTTTAATTTTTCCTTGGTAATTTGTCATTATGGCCTCGTTAAAGTAATATATTGTTATTTTCTTTTTATGCTCAAATCGAACCCACAAGGAATATAGTATAACACCTATTATTGTTGTTATTATTATTATTATCATTATTATTATTATTAGTTGCAGATTCGAAAGTTCATATTAAGCCAACAGAAGCATTGCACTGGTGAAACTCTGCGATCAAATATCAAAAGAAAGCACCCTTTTCGTGATGGAAAGCCAGTGCCCATCCCTTCTGTTTGACCTTGTGATCCTTATAATTTGGAAAGTATCGAAATCAAAATGAAAAACGACTGATCAAAATCTTTTTAAGGCTTCAGAAGCATGGAAACCTGGAAATCCCATTGACTATAGACCACGTAAAAAGCTGTCACCCAGGTCAGTAATATTATTACTGTTAATGTATTGGAATTGGATAGAAGCTGAGACATTCTATCCAGAGAGATTTGTGAATAGTTTGATGGATTACAAAGGCAATAACTTTGAATATCTGCCATTTGGAGGTGGCAGAAGGATACCTCCTGCCGTCCCTAATGTTGAGCTTCCACTGGCACAGCTTCTTTACCATTTTGATGGGGAACTTGGTTATGGAATGCAGCCCGAAAATCTTGATAGGATGAAGCCATTTGGAGCTAACATCAAAAGAAAATTCAAATGGTTTGTAATTTTATAATTTTATTTTAATAAACAAAGCTTGAGAGGGTAAAAATTGAACTCAAACCTCCCAGACTGGTACAATCTTCCACGAAGGCTTATCAGCAGGCTGTGTTCTTGGAGACAAACAAAGCTTCAATATGATTATTATCAATTCAATTTTCTACTCCTTCAAAAATAAATTGATTTTTCAATGATTTATACAAATACAGATTTTGTTAATATTTTGTACATTATAAATCCATAATTTTATAATGCGATTGTTGTTGGATATAAATCAATATTAATTATATTAATTTCTAAATTACAATTTTGTTTTATTAAGATTGAAATAACTATAGTTTTAATTAAAAAAAAAACCAAAATAACTGGAGCTATCAAATGGGTCGAGTCATGCGGGTTTAGATTGTGTCGATTTTGAGTTAAATTCATCTTTGAAACATTAGGTTTATTGTTGAATTTTTAAATTATTAAATTAACTTTTAATCTCATTTTTTTAAGATATCAATATATTTTAAGTGCTTTTAAATTTTAATAATAATAATTCAAAAAAATACTAAAAAAATATCATGGATATATATTATAAAAAAATTAAATTAAAATATCATTTTATATTAACTAATATGTTCAAATAAATAAAACAAATAATAATAACAATTCATTATATATATATATATATATATATATATATAAAATCCTATTGTTTCACAAAATTTAGATGAGTTTAATTTTGAAAAAAATCGTATAATTTGTGACAATATAAATTTTTTGTATATTAATAAAATTATACAATATAGATAAATTGAATTGTTTCAAATTTGATGGAACACCAATATTGAAAAAAATAAAAATAAAATTAAAAAATAAGCTTAAGGTAAGGGTGAGAAAAAAAAAATCAAAATTTAGGTTAACTGAAAAATCGATTCAAAACTGAACCGAATATATATATATATATATATATATATATATATATATATATATATATATATATATATATATATATATATATATATATATATATATATATATATATATATATATAAAATCCTATTGTTTCACAAAATTTAGATGAGTTTAATTTTGAAAAAAATCGTATAATTTGTGACAATATAAATTTTTTGTATATTAATAAAATTATACAATATAGATAAATTGAATTGTTTCAAATTTGATGGAACACCAATATTGAAAAAAATAAAAATAAAATTAAAAAATAAGCTTAAGGTAGGGGTGAGAAAAAAAAAATCAAAATTTAGGTTAACTGAAAAATCGATTCAAAACTGAACCAAATTTTAGATTAGTCGAAATGAACTTTTAGATTTAAGGTTTTTACTTTTAAAAATCGACGTTTAACCAATCCAAAATCGAACCATATATATATATATATATATATATATATATATATATATTATAAATTATATTTTACATTTTATACTTATATTTTTTAATATTTGTGTAATTTATAAATATTATGAAATATAACTGATAAATCAAAAATTTTTATAGAAAAGGAAGAAATCCCTATGTAAGAAAGAATGAGAGGTCGATGAGCTTTGAAGGGTTGATCATGATCGGACTGAAGTTTGAAAGTTCTGCAAAAAGGTGTTGATCCAGTTGTACTGGATGTTAACACTCTGATACTTAAATTAGCATTTGGAAGAAAGGCTCTTAGAAAGATAAGTCTATAAAACTAAAGAGAAAGAATTTATAGAAGGAATCTACTATTTATAGAGCCGAGAAAGCTTGAGCACTATTCTTGAATAGCTATCTTACTAAGAAGCCGGTATGTCCGATTGTATAGACAATGATGATCCAATGGTGGCGTGTGTCAGACAACCTTTTTGTGTTAGGGAGAGGTCATGTTCGATCGAATGACCTCATTTCCTTCATCTAGCCAATTGGCTAGAAGAGGCTTTTATGGGCCTTGTAGTTTTAATTTTCTAGAGTATTATCATTTGTTCCCTTTCAACCAGTTCGATTGTTTTTAGAAGAGATTGAAGATTTTGGGTTATGATATTTCAATGGCAACCATTCGGCCATTAGCGATGGAGTCCCTTAGTTTTTTGAGTTTGAAACTTGTTTACACTGATTCGTCAATCGGGAGATTTAGCTAAGGGAATGAAATTTTAACTACTTCAATTGGGATGTACATCGATTGGGAAGTTTTTCTTCGATCAGTATATTCATTGATTGAGAAGAATAACATTTTAGTCGAAAGACTGAAATTTTAATTACTTCGATAGGGATTTTCATCAATCGAGAAGAATAATACTTCAGTCTAAAGATTGAAATTTTAATTATTTCGATCGGAATTTTCATTGATCAAGAAGAATAATAATTCAGTCGAAAGACTGAAATTTAATTACTTCAATCAAAATTTTCATCGATTGAGAAGAATAATACTTCAGTCGAAAGATTCAAATTTTAATTATTTCGATCGAAATTTTCATCGATTGAGAAAAAATAATACTTTAGTCAAAAAAATGAAATTTTAATTACTTCGATCGAGATTTTTATTGATTAAGAAGAATAATACTTCAATCAAAAGACTGTAATTTTTCAATTACATCAATCAGAATTTACATTGATTGAAAAAATAAAACGTCTTCCTGTTTATTTGATGCTTTTTGATTGCTTTTGTTATTTGAGGTCGCTTGCCTTTTTCTGATTTAGGCTTTTGGTTTTTAACCATTTTGCTTTCCTGTTGCATTTTTCAGTTACTATAAGTTAACCATATTTATTACGAAATAAAAAGTTACCTGAGGAGGTTGTCAATCATTGTTGACCCATTCGTTGCTTTTTCAAGGGTGATTTTTATAGCCTTTGAGCTTTTTTCTAAGTACCCCCGCTTTGTAAGTAGGGTTTGCTTTTAGCTTTATCGAGCTTTAGCGATATCTCATCAATCAGGTATGTTGATCTTTCATTTTTGTTTGATTTTTGTGCTTTCATGCCTTTTTGATGTATTGTGGGTGTTCCGTGTTCTTGCTATCGGGTGTTTTTACTAAAAAGAGAGTGCAGTAATGGTCTAAATACTGGATCAGCTACGAATAGTATTTTTCGATAATAAATAGTGCTTTTCGGGTTGAAAAGTACATCAAGAGTTGAAAAATATTTTTTTTACCATCGAAAAATATTAATCACTGTTAGTCTGGGATTAAAATTTGAAATGAAATTGAGATCAAATAGACCTCCAAAGTTAAAAACATGAAAAAAATGGTTCGATTTAAATTGTAACTAGGTTGATCTAGATTTGACTGAACCTTTAAAAATAGCAAATGAGCTCTAAAAAATATCAAAATTTGTATATATGCCTAAAATAATGTTTAAAATATTTTGGCTATAAAAAGTTAATTTTTCGGTAACACTGCTAACTGTTGAATTAAATCGATCTAATTGAATTGAACCAGTAACTGACTTCGATTAGATTAAAATTTAGTATACAGCCTATTTTAAATATGATAAGAATGATAGAATCAATTTTAAAGTGATTTTGATGTGAAAAGTGAGAGAATTACTGGAGAAAAACACGTGGGCCTAAAAAGGAAGATTTAGGCCTTAAGTGAGTGGGCCTTTGGTTGGACCAAAGCCCAACCCACTTAGGCCCATGTAAGAGGAAATGGATATGATATTTAATCTCTCATCCTTATCTCTTACAACCCTCATCTTCTTCCTTCAAGGCCGAACAACCATTATTCATTTTCTCTCAATTTTCTTCAAGCTTTCTCTCTTTTTCACCCAAATCCAAGCATCTTAGGTGGAGTTATATCTTCATAATGATTATTTAAGCCTCTATTCCTTGATTAGATGAGAAAAATTAAGAGAAATCAAGTAAAAAAACTTAGGATATCAAAGTGAGGTAAGAGAAAATCATGATTTTAATTTTATTTTAAGGTACCTACAAGTGTTTTTAGGTACATAGAGTTTATTTATGTGATTAATTTAAGCATTTGAGATCAAAAAAGTATTATTTCTTATGTTAGAGAATTCAACTATGGTAGGTTCTCCAAGTGAGGTGCAAGCTTCTAAGGCAAAAAGTAAGGAAAAGGAAGCCTAGAGGAGCCTAAGCTAGTGAGAAATATTAGTAGCTACTAAATCCTTCTATTTCCCTTGAATTGCCATTGTAAGGACCTAAAATAGATCCTAGTAGAATTCAAGGGCAATAACATGTTACTAAAGTCTAATTAAGCATTATTAAATGAATTATTAGTAGTTAAGATCTAATGAATTCATAGTCTTATGTGATAAAGGATACAATAGTCAATTAATATTATAGTATATAGTGTGCATAATTAAAATAAAATATAGTTAAGAGATATCCTTGGGACATAAGTGTTATTAAGTTAAAATTAATTATATAATGAATATGTTAATTATATGGTATGAATTATATACGGGTATGATTAAAAAAGAAAAAAATAGTTTAAAGGCTAAATTAAAAGAGGATATAAATTTAGAGGTCAATGTTTAAATAATGATTAAGTGGGATTAATTTCATAAGAGATAGAATATGATGGGGTTGAATTTTTGAAATAAAAGTGAGTGGGGAAAGATTTTTGACATGCAAAATTATTGAGGACCTAAAGAAGACTTTTCCACCCACTTTACACAATGGAGCATTGCATGTTGGAGAGAGAAATACCACTTTGAGGGTATACATAGGGGGAGGGATGAATTTTGAAGGAAGAAATGGATTTTTTCTTCACCTCTCTCATCTAAAATAGCTATTTCTCTTTATTTTCTCAAGGAATTTCTAATGCATGTGGCTGGATTTATGGGTTTTGAAGGTGATATGTAAAGGTAAACGGGTTGTGAAGGAAGGTTCTTCAAATTCTGTACCTATTTTATTCTATGAGTTCATTAATTGGTGATAAAAATTGAATGGGGTACAGTAAAGTGCTGCTTAGGGAACCGAAATAGATTTTAGTAAGTTTAGTGTATTTCTTGTTATAGATGTTGAAATGCTATGATTCCAAATTTTGATGAAATTAGACTTATTTATCTGTAATTTTTATGAAGAAAGTAAACCCTAATTCTTTCCTTAAACTTGTAAAATTTTAGCTTGATTCTAAACCTATTCATAGCATTGTCAGTGGGAACAATATTCAGTTAAATTTTAATATCTTGAGTTCTAGAAATGATATTGAAATTATTTTTGATATTTTAGAAACTGAAAACATATAAGAACATGTTTGTAGAAGAACATTTTTGCTAAAATTGATATTTTCAGGTCAAAAATAGTATATAATTCAGATTTGGAATTCTGCCTCTGTGTAGAATTTTAAAGAAAGAATTTTTAATGTATAATTTTAAATGTTGCTATGTTTACTATATTTGCAAAGAATATATGTATTGAGTTAATGAATATGAATTGAATATATATTGAGCTTATGAATATAAACATTTAATGTTTAAATGTTGATATGTTACAAGGGATATATGTTGAGATTATGATTATAAATTTTTAATGTTTAAAGGTTGTTAAGTTAAATGTATGTATACATGAAAATACATTGATTTACAAATAGCATGTAAATTAATTGATTTAAGTGTTATGTATATACATGTTTGTTAAAAAACTTGTACATGGCTTGTTATACGAAATTTAGGGATATATGTTGAGATTATGATTATAAATTTTTAATGTTTAAAGGTTGTTAAGTTAAATGTATGTATACATGGAAATACATTGATTTACAAATAGCATGTAAATTAATTGATTTAAGTGTTATGTATATACATGTATGTTAAAAAACTTGTACATGGCTTGTTATACGAAATTATGTTTAGATATATATATATATATATATATATATAATCAAATGATAGTGTATATTTTTATACAAATATTCACCTATGAAATTGATTAAGAAATGTTTAAGCATTATAAATGAAAGCTCATCATGCTAAAGAACCACATGTAAATAATATGGAACTTTAGATATGTATATTTTAATCAACGAATTTAAAGTTAATTTATCTATTAGAATGAGCTATTTATGAAGTATTATGACTATAGATGCTTAATCTAAATCGAATAATGTGCGTAAATGTTTTTATATGAACATACGATGATGTGTTAAATATGAAAAATGATTTGGGAATGTATATAGAGTATTTTAAACATAAAATAAAGGTAATTTATGACACTAAAAATGTAATTAATATAATGACATATTTAATATAAGTTGTAAAGAAAAACATTAAACATTGATGACAAAACAATACATGAGATTTAAGCTATATATAGTTATTATATAGTGGAAGTTGTAATGAAAAATACATGGCTATTATATGAATACATACATGTAATATATATGTGTGTGTGTGTGTATGTGTGTGTGTGTGTGTGTGTGTGTGTGTGTATGTATGTATATGTATGTACACATATAAGTAATCATTATATGTGGGTAATACAATGTAATTGCAAATAATAATGTGCTTATGAAGTATGTGTTTAAGAATATATGATGGAATTGCATTGTTGAATGAAACATGTCATATAACAAAGGTATGAACTATTATAGTTATTATTTAGTTGAGATAACATGTACATGCTTACATTTATTATATGTATGAATTATCATGATAAAGGGTGGGAGAACATTGAGATATGTTCATGTATAATTACTTGAATGTCATATAAGATTGTATATGAAATAGTTACATGTTTTAAAGCAAGTTTCAAGTATTGTAAGGTATTACTAACAAGATGTGCATGATAAGATATATATATATATAAAGCTATTGCATGAACATGAACACACACACACACACCTATGTATGTATGTTACCTATAAGTATATAATGACAAAAAAGTAAAGCATGGAAAGAAGATGCTTAGTCATGAACATGATATAGTATTATTGAAAGTTATATGAACAAAGTATATGCCTGCTATTAAAGTTCATCTGTGGATAGATAGGCGTCTATAGGGATATTGCAGCTGCAATTGTTGACCCCATTTAGGTCATTATTATTTGACCCCGTTTGGGTCATGGCCTACCCCGTTTGGGTATGGTTGACTGGTCTAAAGTATAGTTTGGCCCTGTTTGGGTCCTTATTTGTCCTACGAGACCAAGTTTATCCTTTGGGACTAAGTTTGATACCTTCAGATATCCACCATTCTCGTTATCCACTTTTAGAACTTAAGTAGGCTAAATTAAAGTATGAATGATTTACAGTGGTACGGTATGATGATTCAAATATGATATATGGAATATATGATACACATATGAGGCTTCATCATGAAGACAAGTACTTGGAAAACTAGAATCACTTAGTCATGTTAGATCGAGAAGTCATGCATATGAACTTGTTTGATATTGATGCATTATCAATGATCTAATTGATGAATATATGATCGTTATAGTCAAATGTTTTTTATAAGATTATATATATATGTGTGTGTGTCTGTGTGTTACTTTCATGGGCAATAATGTATAGTATGTGGAAAAGCATGAATGTGGAGTGAAAGAGTTTTATGTTATTGTATGTATGAAAATCCTTGTGATACCTTTCAATTGTTGCATTGTCCTGTATGATTTGCCTACACATTTATTGATATTTATTGGAAAATGATAAGCAAAATTTTATGAGTAAATATAAATGAAATGTATGAACTCATAAATGATGATCAAGCTTTATATAAATTAGATTGAAGATGGAAGTAGGATAATAATTCAACGCATGAGAAATCCGAAATATAACCAAGGAAAGAAAGAATTGCCTTAAATAGAATAACCCTAAGGTTATTAACATATGCTTTAAAGCATAAACTGTGAGTCTTGTCTTAGAAAGGTATGGAAATTATTTATAGTCAATGGTGAATAAGATCTAGTTTATTAATCAAAATTCTATGATTTTTGATGTCCATTTTTATGAACTATAGAACAATATTATCATCCTTAAAGATTGATATATGTTTATAAAGGATAGTTAACAATTGTTCAACAATAGATATTGATGCATAATCAAGAAAGAATAATAAGTCAAGGTAATTAGTTAAGAATAATATAAAGAAATTCAAAAAGTAAGCTTGATGTGTAAAACTCTAAGTGTTAAATGAATAGTAACAAAAGTGAGAACTGATAAGCAAATGAAATATTAATAGCAAATTGGTAATGATTATAAGTATAATAATAATAATATAGAACCTGAAGAATATTACGAATATGTTTTAAAATGATTGATTCATGTGCTTAATGTCATGCTTGTATGTGTTTGCATCTTAAAGATCTTTAAAAGAGCTCGTCCTCATGTATTATGTTTTTCACTAAGCTTTATAGCTTAATATGAGTGTTTCATCCGTGTAGGTTGTTGAAGTGATATCTGCAGTAGGATGGCCAACTCAAGTCAACGAGAGAGACTATTATAGACTTTTTTTTGGGCTCTTTGTATATAATTAAAGTTTTTAAGGTATTGAAAATATTGTATGTATAGATGTTTATCATTTGTATTATGTAAAGAGATTTTAATGTATATCGTAAAGTTATAATCTTATAACACTCTTATCGATTAAGTATAAATATATGTTCTCTACATAGTTGATTTATATATAAGTTGCACTTTAAAACCTGTGTAATGAGAAGGATAAAGTGATTTGTATAAGTTAAAGGTTAAGGGTGCTATAGGCATGATTTTCCTTTATGTAACTTAGGAAAAATTAGGGAAAATGCATGTATAATTGAAATTGACCTTAGAATAATGAATTAGGATCTTGAATATGCCTATTGGAAAGCTTAAATTAATTTAAATGAATGTGTAAGGTGAACTTCCTTTGATGGCCGAATTGTTACCTAAAGAGAACTAAAGTACACTTTGTGTATTTTTTATGAATTAAGCCATAAAATGAACCTATAAATGAATTAATGTGTCTATGAATTTTTGTAAAATTTATGAAAATTATTTAAGTATTTTTTAGAAGAGGATTGGATTATATACAATTATTGTGAAATAATTCATTAAATAAGTGAAAAATGGTAAATTATTATGAAATAATTCACAAACTATGCAAAAGTAATGAAAAAGTTAACCGACATATTTACTGTAACGAAAAAGCTATTGAAATTGTTAAAAATCTGAAAAGTAAAGTGAAATAAAGTGAATCTTACACTTAGTAATAGTCAGGCAATTAACATTTAGCTCATAATATAATTGGCTAGCCATAGGGACACCTATACCATGGTGTAAGTCATGGCGACTTGCTTTGCTATGGTAGGATCATTGATCTTCCATAGTATCTGCTCTGTTCTATATTATGTTCTGTAAGAAATGGTTATTTGGTATAATTTCTTAGTTTATATCGTGATCCTGTAGGATTCACATCCCATATATCCGGTTTGAAAATTTTTACCGGAATTACACTAGGAGCATAATGATAAGAATAAGTTAAAAATGCAAAAAAAAAAAGAGCTAAACATGAAGTTTAGAATGAAAAATGACCTAATTGAAAATAAATAAAAAGTTTAGGGGTAAAACGATAATTTTTTTTAAAATATTGTATGTAATAAGTAAAAGTGATAAATAATGGAATAAAAAGGGTAAAGGGTAATTTAGTGATCAAACAGTCCAAAAATAAATCTTTAAGAAGTAAAAGGACTAAAATATAATTTTATATAAAAAGTTAAATATAAGGACCAATTGATAAATTTTATGTGCCAAAAATTGAATGTGATGTGAAAATAAGTGAACTAATGGCAATTTTGTAATTAAAGTATAAAAAGGATAATTTTGAAATAAAATGATAAATAAAAGATTTAATTGAAAAGTTTACCAAAGTATTGTCATTGAATTGAATTGATTGTTAGAACATTGAAAATATGTTTTTGATAAGAAAAAATGATGTTTTTGCATAATTAATGCAATTATACTTGTTTAGAAAATACTATGATTTTTAGTTACCACTAGGTATATTTAATGTTCAGCACGTAGAATTTACTGCGTGCAGGTACCGATGATAGTGTGGATCAATAGTACACAACACAAGAAATTTTGAAAAAAAAAGAGAAAATAATATTTTGTAGTCTGGCATGTATATATTTATTTAGTTGGATTTGAAGTAAAGAGTAATTTATATATAAGCAGTATTGTATATGTATGAGTGAATGTGTATGTTGGTAGGAAGTAGTTTGAATGATATTGAGAATAGATGGATATATGTGTATTCTTTTTAAAAAATTATTGTGCCCTTGAGGGATTGTGAAATTATTTTTTTTGCAGAGGGCTAGACAAGTTTATAGTCGTTATATTGTCATATTTTTGTAAAATGAATAGTAAAAATTGGGCAATTATAGGTCAGCGACAAGTTGAATTTGTAAATTTTAACAATGGATAAAAATTGGTAATTAATGAATTATTTTTGTTAAATGTATGCTTTTTAAGATAAGAAAAGAAAAAAAAATTTTGGTTAATCTCTTAAATCTGTAAGACTGTAATAGTAAGGGTGTTACAATGTATATCCCTATAATTGAAAATTTTACCTATTTTTCGGAGGGTTGCTATTCCAGACATTTCCTTTTTGGGCGTCTTGAGTGCGCTCCATATGTTTTCCATGTTGCGATCGCCTGTTATGCCTTCTATTTTAGGTTTCCCTTTTATGCGATGTGTTTTTATGGTGCGATTGCTCCTTTCCACCTTGTGTTCCTATTTTGCGGCGATGCTTGCTTTTTCTTCAAAGAAATGTGTAAGTTTAAGAAAGGGTAGAGTTTACCTTTTATTTCCCCAGGCTTTCTGACATAGTTTAATCGGGTCTAGCATGTATTTTGTGCTTTTAATGTTGCTGGGCCCCTTTTTGTTCTTCGTCAGTCAATGGCTTATCTTTTCCTGATTCCTTTGTTTGTCTTTGGTTTGGATATGGTCTCCATCCTTTGCTAACTTTAGCTCTACTTATTTAGGCCTCTTCTAAGGAGATGGAGTCGTTCACAGGTAGCTCAATTGATTTGCTTTTGAGCTTTTATCTATCTTACTTCCGTTGCTTTTCTATTCTAACCTTTTGTCAAGAGGAAGTTGCCCTTTCATAAACTTTGTCTATCGATTTATTCCTAGATTTAGTGGGCATTTCTGGTGCCGTGTCATCCTTTTGAAGGGTTATTTGCTTCTTTGCTTGGCTTGTCTTTATTGTTCTTCTAATTCTTGCTTGTTAGTGTAGATCTTATTTGGGTGAGGCAAATTCCTTTTTAATCGTCTGTTCATGCTTAGGTTTCTTCCATTTTCTTCTTTTTTTTTAAGCATAAATGCTTTTGCTTAGCTACTTCTCCAAGCGCTTCTTATACCAAAGCTTTCTTATGGATTTTCACCGATTCGTGCTTTTGATAGGGATTTGGATCACATGGTTTCAATGGCTCTTGCTTTTGTTTGAGCTGTGTTGTTAGGGTGGGAAACCCTTCTATGCCAATCTGCTGTAGTAGTTTTTTCGTATCCTAGTCGAATTTTTCGGTTGCCTTTTTCATAGAGATCTCTATTAATTTTGCATGAAATATAACTCGTTGGTTGGTTTAGGTTGGGCGCTTTAATTGTAGGGCATTTCAACTTTTCTACCTTTATGACATTTCTTCGTTGGTTTGTCGCCTTTCCCAAATGCTTCTTTGGCTTTCACTTCTCATTGAGTGCGCTTGAATGTCCTTTTGCTTTTTATTTGCAGATTATCCTGCTACGATTACCCTCGTACCCCGCTCGGGTTACCTTGTCAACGAAATTATTCTTTTATCTTGACATCGCGAAGTTCCAAAGAGGTTAGGTTTAGACCGATTGCTTGATCATTGAGCTTTTTTAGCCCTTTTGCCCTAGTTGTCGATGCTCCTCGGCTTTGTTTAGGCATTTTGGCTGCTCAGTCATTGACTTTCAATGAAAACACCAAATAATAAATCAAAAATTTTCATAAACAAGAGAGAAATTCCCGTGTAAGAAAGAATGAGAGATCGATGCGCTTTGAAGGGTTGATCCTGATTGGACTGAAGTTCATGAGTCCTGCAAAAAGGTGTTGGTCCGATTGTACTGGACGTTAGCATTTCGATATTTAAGTTAACATTTAGAAAACAGGCTTTGAAAGAGAGAGCAGTAAGTAAAACTAGAGAGAGATAAGTTATAGAAGAAACCTGCTATTTATAGAGTTGTGAAAGCTCAAGCACTATTCTTGAATAGTTGTCTTACTATAAAGTAGGTATGTCATATTGTATAGGCAATAATGATTCGACGGTAATGTATGTCAGATAACCTTTTCGTGTCAGGAAAAAATTATGTCCAATCGGATGGCATTGTTTTTTGTGTCTAGCCAGTTAGCTGGAAGAGGCTTTTATGGACCTTTTGATGATTGGGCCTTTTAGTATTAATTTTTTAGAGTATTATTGATAATTTTATAAAATATTATTAAAATATATATTTTTAATAAATAAATATTAAAATTATATTATTATTATATGTGCATAATTTGCACTATGTTAGTTTCATATTGAATATATTTAACTTTTATAATCAATTATGAAAATTTTATTTTTATTTTGATTATTTTATTGAATATTTTATTTAATTTGTATTTTTTTATTTAAAAAACATTTTTAATTATTAAAAATAATATTATAAATTGTATCATTTATTAAATTTATATATTAAAGTTTTGTAGTCATTAATCAATAAATTAATATGAAAAATTAAATTTAAAATAAAAATAAATATAATAATTAATTAAAATTAATAATATAATTTAATAAAATTATTAATAAATCAATTAATTCGAAAATAATTTTTTAGTTCGAATTCATAGGATAAAAATTGATTGACCTAAAAATAAAATATTTTATGTTCTTTTTCTTTTTGGCCCCACTCTCAAATACACGCGTCAATTAATGGTTGCAATATCACGCAAAACAAATACATCCTTGAGTGACGCTGTCTTCAGGACAGGAGAACCCCAAGCTTAACCCTCATTCATTTTTCATTGCAGACTCCTCTCACAGTCTAATAGCTCAAAAAAATACATTGAAACCAAAAAAAATTTACGAAAAGAAAAAGAAATATGGCAATGGCTGGCCGTCTCAGATCGAGTCTCCCTCTCCTCAATCGGGTTCTGAAATCCGATTCCCTCTCTTCTTCCGGATCGGCCGTCCAACGCTCTATTCTTGTCCCTGCTTTCACGTCTGAGGTGATTGTATAAAACACGATAAAGCTTTAAACCTGAAATTGGAGAATGAGAGTATTTTCATTTGTTTTGACTTGTCATGGGTTTGTTCGTACGCATATAATCTGTGGTTTTGATGAAGGGAATTTTTTTCTCTCTTGCTCCTGGTGAACAAAAGCTTGCGAAAACCCTAATTTAGACGCTTCTTGTATAGAAACCAACCAGGAAGGTTATTTCTTTTCGGGTTTTTATTTTTTGGAACTCGTTGGCAACTTCTATTTGTTTGGGTCTGAGAAAATGAGAAAAAGGTTTTTTTTTTTTTCATCTGCAAGTGAAAGGGATTTGGGATTAGCAGGGTGATGAATTTCTATTTCTTCATCTCGTTGAACAGTGACTATTATTTCCTTCTTTTGTAATTGAAATAGATGGGATCATTATTGATTTTCTAAAAAAAAAAGTTGTTTCTGCTTTTTTGTCCCCCGTCTGTGTTCTTCATGGATAGAGAAGGCACTAATGATAGCTCTAATAAAGGATTCTTATTCCATTTATCTAAACGTTGGCCATTTTGTTCTTGCCAGTCTCCGAAAAATTTCGCCACTGCAGCCGGAAAAGGGGAGACCAAAGTTAAGGTAAGTGAACCTATTCTTCTGGGGTGTGTATTAAATATATGATTGTATGTGCTGTTCTTGCAATCAGGAATTGCTGAATAGAATATATTTCTTGGGGTTAAGTGGAAATTAGATTAAATTAGTTTCACAATGCCAGCTTGAAAGCTAAGTGTCAATGAACTAAATGTCAAGTGCTTTTACATCTCTCTCTCTCTCTCTCTCTCTCTCTCTCTCGTTTTGCAAGGAAAATATGTCTCTTCTCGTACCATACTTCATATAGTATTTTTATGTAAACTTTCTTGGTGTGTAATGAAAAATTGTCCCTTTGTTAACAAGCAGACGAAAAGGCAAAAGGAACTTGTGGTTTTCTTTCCATTTGTATGATAATATTCAAGCTCTAACTTCATTGTAATTGTTTGAAATTTGACCTGAGATTGCATGTTTACAAATCATTTGGATCACTGTGAATGACTTTTTCTTTGTTTTTTACAACTCATTGGGGCCTTGTTGTAGTGAATGATGCTCTGGCGTGTGAATTTGGATTGTTTTTTAGACCTTATTCAAAGTCTATGAATGTAGAACTGGTAACATACAGCATAAGACCAACAAATTACGCCATTGTTTTAGAAATTAAAGCACTTAAAACTGGAAACTGAATATATTTGTTCATTTTGGATTTAACCCTGCTTTGATGGTTCTCTCCAATGTTTAGGTACCACTTGCTTTATATGGTGGAACTGGAACCTATGCATCATCTTTATACCTTGCAGCCAAAAAGGCTAATTTACTGGACAAGGTTGAGGCTGAAATTCTAGACTTTGTGGAGGCTGTAAAGAGAAGCCCCACATTTTCTCAGTTCACAAAGGACTTGTCAGTGCCTTCTGCTACAAGAATTGAGGCTGTTAGCGAAATTTGTGCCCAAGCTAAATTTTCAGATATTACAAAAAACTTCTTGGGTGAGATACAATTCTTTGTAATATGAATGCAAGTAGATTTTATGAGTGTTCAGTATTGGTCAGAAAGAAATCAAAGTTGCATTGATTTGTGTTCAATTACATAGGACTATAGTCAGTGTCTATTTGGAGTCCCACTTTTCTTTAGTATAGGAGTTTAAAAAAAAGAAATTTCTGATTTAGCTTAGTTGGAAAAGTTTCTCAGTCATTAGAAGTTAGTTTCGTTGAATAAAAGGAATTAAGGAAATTTAATTACCTGGGATGTTATGATGGAGGGCTGAGGATTAACCCTATTGTGAAACTGCATACTGGGAACTCTAGTTACTTCAATGCGATACCTATTGCATTTTGGTGAAACTTATTTGTATCCTGTCGTCTGGCTTCTTCATTATGATAAGATCTTAATTATGATAAGATAGGTTTTTCTTCTTCTAATTGCTGTCTCAACTCTGTTGGATTGATGGTTTTCTAGATAAATTCAAATTTGCAAGCATCTGGTTGTTCTTTTGAACGTAGAAGCATGTTCATTTTTGTTGATAGTTCATCTGAGAGAAAATCCAATTATTAAGAACAAAAGAAAATAAACTACTCACTTTCTGAAACCTATGTCCTAATGTAAGTTTTTGCTAGGCTATTTATCTCTCTGGTGGACCTGTTGCAGTCACTATCTATACAGTTCATGTACTTGTAGTTGATACAAACATTGAAATTATATCTTAATACTGAACTGCAATGGATACTAGTGGCACAACTAACAACTTTTCCACTGGCTTTAATTACTTCATCAAGTCCTGTCGTAAGGATTTTCCTGCATTTCCATGTGCTGATAAGAATTTATCTGAGTAAATATTGTTCAGCTTGCCCCAGTTTAGATCCATGGCTTAGGTAGGTTATCATATTTGGTGATTATATGCTTACATAGACAATGCCGTTGGCAACTTCTTTCTGCACCCTGCAGTGCACTTGTTGTACTGCAGTAGTTTTTGCTTGCTGCTTGTACATATTTGTGTTCAGTTATGTTTTGCTCTTAAAGTTTCTTTGTTGCATTTGTACCAGCTGTTCTAGCTGAAAATGGAAGGTTAAGATATGTAGATTCCATTGCAAACAGATTTGTGGAGTTGACCATGGCAGATAGGGGAGAACTGAAAGCTATAGTCACAACAGTCATTGTAAGTTTGGCATTCTGTTCATCATAGAGTTTGATTCATTAATGTCTACTGCCCGTTTGCATGTAGATGTTTTATTTTTTTATTGAATGTCATTAAGTTATGACTTGATGTTAGGCTATAAATAATATAAATTTCTATATATTCTAGCCACAATAGTGGGAGTGAAATGGCCATTTCAAAAATCTCAGCAGAGGTGTAGGAATGCAGCTCATTTTTTTCTGAGTTTTTCTGTGCCTGGGAATCCATTATATTTAAAATTTAGAATGACAGCTGTTGCTTGATTCATTTACATTCATTGCATTTTATTTTGTTTTGTCGAGTCACATTTAATTCTTTGAATCTGCTGTGTATCTTTTGAATAATACATGTACTGGAACAAGCTTGATTGGAAGGGTGCTATGAAACATGCATGTAAATTATCTATCAAAATGCTTTTTGGAAGTTACAACAATCCGTAGCAAAGTGCTTTACATCATCTGATGCACTAGCACATGGTATCAGTTGTAGACAGATGCTATTAGAAGTGGCTGCTATGACCTCCTACTTGCTAGGATTTTCATCTTGTGAAATATGTTAAGAACATAATTTATAGAAATATAGGGCCTGTTCACTTGCAGAAAATTACTGTAGTTTTTCAGAAAAATTTTCCATAAAAAATAGAAAATATAGATTATTTTTATTTTGATTAGTTTTCTAAAATAAAAAAATTGAAAATGAATTTTCCAAAATAAAGAATAGATTGAAAAACTAATAAAAAATATTTTTCAAATTTTCTAAATAATACACACACACATACGTACATGTATATATATGTGTTTGTATGTGTATACATACACAAGTATATGCATGTGCATGTATATGTAGTCCATGCATACATACGTACATATGAATATGTATATATATGTATGTACATATATACATATACATATGCGTATGTATATGTATACATATGTATCTGTATGTATATATGTGCATATATACACATACATATGCATACACAAGTATATACATGTGTATGTATATGTAGTCCATGAATACATACGTACATATGAATATGTATATATATGTATGTACATATATACACTTTCACATACATATGCATATTTATATGTATACATATGTATCTGTATGTATATATATGTGCATATATACACATACATATGCATATAAATAGACATACACACACACACACACACATATATATACACATGTGTGTATGTGTATAGTTTTTTATTTGTGGATAAATGAACCTATTTTTTAAATTTTATATAGAAAATAAATATTTCAAATTTTTCAGAAAATAGAAAAAATAAAACTTTTTTCTATAAGTAAAAGCATCTATAGTACTCACTTTGTCCCCCACCAATTTGTCACTTTTGATGAAAATTTTTCCCCACCAAATTGTCACTTTGTAAAGCTCAAGACAAAACTTTTTGATATATTCCAACTTTGACCTTATTATTGTTATCAACGCTTCTCTATTTTTCGCAATAACTGTTGTTAACATTTCTCTTCTTTACGCTTCACTTTCTAACTTTTTCAAAAAAATTGTGCATAATAGTGGTCTTATTAAATGAGATAATACAACATTATTATAATAGTCTAAAATTAATAGTCACATTGGAAAAGAATATATTTTAATTTCATGAGCACTCCATTATTATGATAGTCTAAAATAGGAGGGGCATTCTAGTCTTTTCAATGTAAATTTTAATAAAATTAAGCAACAACATTGATTATCTTAATATTGGTGAAATTTGTAAGAGCTGACAATTTGGTGGAATGGGGGGAGTAATTGTTATGTGTCCCCAACTTTGCTTAAATTTATGTATTGGCATTATAACTTTCTAGAAACGACAAAATATTTAACGATTCATTATCTCTTTGATACTTATAGATGAGGTGTAGCTTAGCAATACGTAGCAGTTAAGCTTGTAACGGCTAGTAATCTACTATATATTGAATTAATGGTTGTGGTCCCATGCCAGCCCCTGCCTCCACAAGAGGAGAAAGAATTGAAGGAAACACTACAGGATATAATTGGACAAGGGAAGACGGTGAAGCTTGAACAAAAGGTATGCATTATAAAAAATTTTTGAATTCTTGATGCTAAAGTTATCAAGGAATGGAAGTAGGCAGATAATTGTTGCTAATTGAATACAGATCGATCCTAGTATTCTGGGAGGCCTTGTGGTAGAGTTTGGGCAGAAGGTGTTCGACATGTCGATTAAGACCAGGGCGAAGCAAATGGAGAGGTTCCTTCGCGAGCCTATTAACTTGGGCGCTCTCTAAAAGGTGTTTTACCTCTTAAGAGAGGATGCCTTTGAGTCTGCTGCCAATGCTCTGGGAACAAAAGAGAAGACCAAAGTTTCTCAGCTTTGTTTTATTGACTTGCTTTCATCCGATGGTAATTGCAAATAAAAATTTGTTCAGGGCAACCACTAATAGACCTCTCCATTCTTGTTTGATGTTTCTCTCACTATAAGCCCTGGAGATAGATCATAGTTTGTGAAATTTGAATTAATAGAGTTATATGGGTTCTTTTGCCCATTTTTGTGATGACATTCTCCTTTTGCGTGTGCATCATTTTGCTCTTTTTGAACTTTCTTTCAGCCAAAATCCTTGTATTAGACTTGAGCTTCTCAAATATCTGCATTTATAAATTTAATAATTTTTAGACAATTGAATTTGTAAGTTGGCAAGCCACATACTTTCTTCTTGTGGTCAAAAGAGACATCAAAATTAACCTTGATAATATCTTGAGGGGTACAAGACTAGGGTTGAGAATAGACTGCATAATCAATCCATTAGCAATTTTTTTAATCAATATATTAATATCGATTTTTTTAAATTATTAATTATTAATCAGTTTATCGATTTGGATTTTAATTCCATTTCAAATATTCAAAATATTCGATTTGGATTTTTTTAATTTGATTTGGGTTTTACAGTTTAATTAACCACTAAAATTTTAACATAAAATTATAAAAAGAAAATTTAGATAAATTTTAATTCCATTTCAAATATTCAAAATAATTTATTTTCATGTTTTATTTTCATCATTCTTCACTTCTTATAGTTAATTATTTTAATAAATTAATAATTAATATTATAAAGTGAATTTAATATATGTTAATGATTAGCATAAAGTGAGTAATTATTTTATTATTTAATAAATAATTGAAAATTTAAGCCTTAATATATGAGCAGGCACTCAAAATTAATTTACTAATTTATAAATTATTTGAATATCTAAACTTTAATAATAATTTATTAAGTATTTTTATCAATTTTGCATATAATAAATAGAAATTTATATTATTGTTAAAAAATTAGAGTGCATGATTTTTCAACCACACTGATGAGCAATTAAAGCAGTTATTTAAATCAAATGTTATTGATAACCCAAAAGGGAAGAATGCTTTTTCTAACCTTCTTTTGTAGCTTTTGTTTTTATTTGGGTGGCCAATATATATATATATATATATATATATATATATATATATATATATATATATATATATATATATATATATATATATATATATATATATATATATATATATATATATATATATATATTAGGGGTGTACACGGCACAATATAATTCGGGAATTTATAAATTTTCGTATTGTCTTAAAATTTCGACAATTTTAAATATTAAGTATTGGTACAATGCGGACAATTTTATATAAATTCAGTACAGTTTGGTACGATTCTCCGGTTCTTTTGGTACAAAATAATATAATATAATACAATCCAGTATTTCAGATAATTTATTAGTTTTAAAATTTTGCAAAATAAAATGACAAATAATAAATACAAAGCACATTAATAAAATACTTAATAAAGTTTAAGTCAAAGTATATTAATAAAAAATTAACATTCAACAATATTCTTTTGCATTATATTGACACTAACTTCAAAATATTGAGCAATATCTAAAAATATTACAAATTTTAAATAATTAGATTACAAAATAATATAAACATTAAATAAAAAATTTAAATAATTTATACAAATATAATAATTACTTGATTCAAAATTTTTAAATTCTTCGGTTGATGTCTCTAAAGGCAAAACTGTAACCGATCTTAACCAATTTTGGTAACAAATAAGAAGTTCGGCTGTAATCAGAGTTGAAAAACTTCTAAATTTATCTAAAATTTTTCATCCAATGCTAAAAGTTGATTCATAAGCTATAGTTGAGCATTGAACAATTAAAATATCTCTGGCAACCTCAGTCAAAATTGGATAATTTGGCTTATTTATCTTCCACCAGCTTAAAATATCAAAATCAGGAGAATTTTTTACTAATTTATCAGTCAAATAAGTATCCAAATATCTTTGAGATACAATTTGCTCCTTATCCTCATTTTTCAAAATCCATGCATCAACATCATCATCAATTTCATCAGAATTTAGAGGTGGATCTACAATTTTATTGGCATTAACTTCTTCTATTTTTTTATGTTTTTCTATCAATCTGTTCAAAGTAGCTGTCACTTTAGAAAATAATTTTTTTGATTCAAGCTCACCATAAGAAAGTTGTGTACTTTGAAATTAGAAATTTCGTTTTGAATTTAGGATCAAAAACCACAACTATAAAAAGAATGACATTCGTTTTGTTAATCGAAATCCCAATACTTGTCAAATTTCGACTGCATTTGTTTTTCCATTTCCATTAAAAAATTATCACCACTATAGTTTGAGAAGATTGAAATAAATTCAAAATAC
Source organism: Excoecaria agallocha (assembly GCA_037975025.1). Classification (NCBI taxonomy): domain Eukaryota; kingdom Viridiplantae; phylum Streptophyta; class Magnoliopsida; order Malpighiales; family Euphorbiaceae; genus Excoecaria; species Excoecaria agallocha. The sequence continues at coordinate 52,542,531 of CM075813.1, forward strand.
GCACAATCTCTGAAAAATATAAATTTAAAGTTGAATACAATGATCTAGATAATTTGCAAGTCACATCATAAAACCTTTTCAAATATTTTGTGAGAGTTGTGAGTTGTTTCCAATTAGTCTCAGTCAAATAAACAGGTCCAAACACAATGATGTATTTGCTATCTATATCCTCCAACTTATCAAAAGCTTTTTGATTTATTACCCGTTTTTCTTTTATTCTTTAAATGACAAAAAAGAAGAATATTCATAAACAAAGGCCATACAACTATCAGCTAGTTTGGCTTTCTTTTTCTTTTCTTAGTTAAAGGGTATAAAGAACAATATTCACATGTTCATGTCACAAGTTCAACACAGGATTAAAATATGGAACTCCCAAATGAGGATGAAACAAGTTAAACTCAGTACTAGAATTTAGAGAGAAAGAAGATAGAGAATGTGTTTACCATTATTTATAAAAATGAGAATAAATATAAAATATTTTTTAACTAACTATTACATTAATAGTCTAAATTAAATAATTTATAAAATGTAGAATAAATGAATAATTTAATATATATTTATTCAATTACTCATATAGATATTGTACAAAAATAAATGAATATTATTTGATATTGAAAGGAAATGAAATTAGTTGCTAAGTTGATTATATACATATATAATTACATTAATTGGTAAAATTTCATTAATATAGTACTTGTATGTAATTATATTGTTAATTTGCACACTCAATTACTCATATAGATATTGTGCAAAAATAGATGAATACTAATTGAGTGATACTGAAAGAAAATAAAATTCATACATATATAATTACACTAATTGGTAAAATTTCATTAATATAATAATTGTATATAATTGTATTGTTAATTTAAATACTTAAATACTCATATAGGTATTGTGCAAAAATAGATGAATGTTAGTTAAGTGATAGTGAGAGTATATGTACTCATATTATAAGTACATTTAATCATTCATGATATAAAAGTAAATAAAATTAATTGATAAGATAATTACATACTCATATAGTCATATAATTATATTAATTGATAAAATTTTATTATATACAATAACTATATATATAACCACATTATTGATTTATAACAACTCCATTACTAATATAGGTATTGTATGGAAATATATACATACTAGTTGGATGACACTAAAAATAAATAAAATTAATTGGTAAAATAATTATACACTTATATAATACATTAATTGGTAATATTTCATTATATATAATAAATATATTTAATTATATTATTAATTTAAATATTCATATAGGTATTATTCTAAAAGTAGGTGAATATTAGTTAATTGATACTCAAAATATAATTAAATTAATTGATAAAATACTTATGTGATAAATTACTTAACTTACATATCTATATAGATATTTATAAATAAAATAAAATAATAGTTAAGCGATATTAAAGATAGATTAAATTCAATACAAATTATTTTAGTTATATATTCATATTCATATATATAAAATAATTATTATAATAATTAAATTTATGTTCTTAGTAATTAAAATATTTAGTTTAATTTATTAACTAATTATTATCTTAATTTATGTATTAAAATATATAATGTACATAATTATGAAAATAAATTTATGCAGTACATATAGAATAAAAATTATAAGTAATATTTATATATAAATTATTAGTATAATAAATAATAAATAATAAATAATAAATAATAAATATCGGTTTTTTCGGTACAATTCAGTACAAGATAATTTGGTATAGTTTAATACGGTTTTCGGTTCGGTTCTAGGTAAAATATCCAGATCCGTTCTAAATAAAGTCAACGGTATAATTCGATTCGGTTCTAAATCAAAAAGTCAATGGTACAGTTCGATTCTGTATCTTTTTATTCGGTACTTCATTTCGGTACAAAAAAATTCAGATCCATGTATACCCATAATATATATATATATATATATATATATATATATATATATATATATATATATATATATATATATATATATATATATATATATATATACACACTACTATGCTTTTAAGATGATGAATGAATATTGATATACGTTCCATAGACATGAAGCAAAAGTTGAAAGGAGACTTGAATGGACTTCCTTATCAAGACATTATTTCTTTGCATGGTTGTCATGAGTTCTTTTTTCCCTTTTTTAAGTCATTATTTTTTAAAAGTTACTAACTAAAAAAATATAATGTTCACTTGCCTCCACCTATATCAAGGCAGACAAAGGTACCAAGTTTAACAACTATTTTAGGCTACGTGGTCTTTCTTGTCTTCTTAACAAAGTAGACACCAATGTATATGTTGCTTCACATAGATTCATAAGATGGATTTTTCTTTCTATTTTTTATTTTTTTATTGGGACAGCTGTTAGATACAGATATATATATATATATATATATATAAAACAGAAAATTCTTTTTATTGTTAACCCAATTGAGTAACTTGAGAGTTTTCCAGTCATCACTTTATTCCCTTAAAATCTGCTATGCATTGTCTCTATCAACTTTGAACATAAATAATATTGTCTTTCATATTTTTCAACAATTGACCAAAATTATGCCTTATAATTCCTACATGGATTGGACAATGACTTGATAGTTTTTTTCTTTTTATTATACATGGAAATTAAATATATATATAGGAGAAAATTCTTGGCATGTAGGCAATGCCGGAGAGGTAGGTAGAGAAAGGGAATTTGCAATGGAAGATAACTATGACAGATCATAAAGAAAATGAAAGGTCTAAGATTTTGCTTTAATCTGAGATAGTTATGATTCTCTTGATGTTTAATTTGTTATACTTTGGTATTCACACTTACTGGCTTGATTGATCCAGATTTGTATTGGATGGATCAAAGTAAAGTGCTTATTTTCAAATATTTAAAAATATTTCATTGTTATATTCGAATTTAAAATTTCTGATTAAGGAAGAAGAGACTTCTACCATTTCTTCTATCTATACGTTGATTATTTTGTCTAAATATCTAATATTTAATTAATGAGCTTGTCCATTACTTCATTACCAGAAATCTGTACCTGCCGCCAAGCTTTATACTAATACTACTGTTCCATATACCAATAGAAATGCATCTTTCTTTATCATTGAAAAGATATCGATACTTAAACTCGGATTAATTAACTCAATTGGTTGTTCTCTATTTATTTAATTAATATGATTCTAATTCTGCGTCTAATCTTCTTGTTTTGCATTCAATCATTGAACTAAACATAAAATAATTATGTGCGAAAACAGAATAATTTTAATGCGCTGCTCGATCACTGCACCAACAATTTTTAAGCTTTATTTTCTTACTACGGTTGGTTATATGGATTTTCCATCTCTAAATCTTTCTTTTCTTCAGCTCCATATATATATATATATATATATATATATATATATATATATATATATATATATATATATATATATATATATATATATATATATATATATATATATATATATATATATATATATGATTTGGCTCATGTTTTATTTATTTATTGGAGAAAAGATTGAAGATCTTTAATTACTTGCATCAGATTATTTATATGATAAAAATTTTGAAGAATTAATTAAATAGTGAATAAGTAGAAGATTTTTGTACAAGGATGGTGGGGATTTTATTTCGAAAAACTGAAAGCAAAAGATAAAATAAAAACAAGAAACACTCTGTATCTGCATGAATAAGGTAATTAATAATTTTGTGGACATCTTTCAGGGAAATTGACCGATTGGAAATATATTGCTGATACATATAATTAACTAATTAATTATTCATAGCCTTAGAAGACAAGAAGATTGATATATGTCCCACTTAGAAGTGAAAAGAAATCTTCAAAATATGTATGTGTTCTATGCCAATCTAAATGATGTTACCATTATCTACTAATAATCTTTACCCTTTTTATTAAAAAAAAAATTCTTAATCCTTTCAACTTAACAGCTAATTAATAACAAATTTATTAGTATGGAATGGACATATATATTCGTGACTGTTGCATAAATAGAATAGGAAAATTTTTGGATCTAGGAAAATTATACGGACTAAGCTCATAGAGTATTGCCGTTTATATATACACCTTAACTACTATCACTCCGTTCTTTTTGCATAGGTGACTGTTCATTATTGGTTTAGTTTATAAAATTTACAAGAATCGGAGTTAGGTAAGAAGAAATCGAATAGAATATTTGGGTAGTACCAACATGAGTATTTAGTTAATTTTTTTTTTTCATTTATGAATTGATGATTTTTGAAAGTGCAAGCATGTGATTTTAAAGATGAATATATAGTATATGATATTATGATGGAGTGGATCCTTGGTTGAATTAGTTTTGGTTTTTTAAATTTCTTTTGTTGCCATCGATCTCTTAGTAAGAAAAATAAGAGAGGCTATAATTTAAATTTGCTTGTAAAGCATGCTAGCTAAAGAGTTAGTTCATAGTGAGAGACATACTTGAATGATATTCAAGGTAGTAATAATCTAAAACTTTTCTTTCCTTTTTTTTTTTTTTAAATTAGATATTTCCATGGAGAGAATAGGTGGAAAAATGAAAGATAAAAATAAATAAAATATTTTATCTCAATTAGAGTCTAATTGATTCACTTTTGATTCTTTAAAAATTTATTTGATTTATTTTTAATTTTTTAAAAGTAAAATTGATTCAATGGAAAAATGAAGGATTTAATTAACTATTGTGATAAATTTGAGAGTCCATTTCATCCTTAAACTGAAATGAATATAAAAATTTAACCATATGAACTGACAAACAGATGATTTTATATGTTATGAAGAGAGATGCATATGAGTTTTAGAAATATATATATATATATATATACATGTAGAAAGAGAGATGAATTATGGATGATGTGAAGTGGAAGCAAAATTGTTTATGTCTCATATACACATGATGATTACCTTATGAGTGAAGAAAAATGCATCGAAAAAGACAAGATAGAGTCAAAGACAAGAAGACCAACCCAATCTCTCTCTCTCTCTCTCTCTCTCTCTCTCTTGAGGAGGTCCCCCTCCAATCCGTTTTCCACTCTACCCATCAACCAACAACTAACACAAACATTCCTCTCTCTCTCTCTCTCTCTCTCTACATTTTCATATTCTAAGCAAACCCCACAACCATCACCATCATCATCACTCTTACCACTTCATCAAGCCTCCTCTCTTTCTCTCTCTCTTATATGTACAAACTTAAATCATTTAAGTATATGACTTTCCGTTGATCTCCATAAAACAGAGAAGTTAAAAGATAGAGTAGTTCCATTCCAATTATACACAAAGAAATGAGAAAGCCGGAGCATGAGAACATGAAAGCAAAGCTAAGAAAGGGGTTATGGTCACCAGAGGAAGATGAAAAGCTGATGAAGTACATGTTAACAAATGGACAAGGTTGTTGGAGTGATATTGCTAGAAATGCTGGCTTGCTCAGATGTGGTAAAAGTTGTCGTCTTCGTTGGATTAATTATCTCAGACCTGACCTCAAGAGAGGTGCTTTTTCCCCTCAAGAACAAGACCTTATCATCCATTTCCACTCTATTCTCGGCAACAGGTCTTTTCTCCATTCCATCTCTCTCTTATTTATCATTTACCCAATATATTTTATGCATAACTTACAATGAATTGATAATAAAAAGAATGGAAACAAAATGTACCAGAAAGAGTAGAAAAGTTATACAATATGTTCAACATGATCCTTCAAATTGTCTGTACGAGATAATTACAACCAGAAATGTCAGTAGAAGGAATTAAAATCGAAACTTTTTTGCACCTTTTATCCAACAGTTAGGCCAAATCCTTATGGTTAGTTATTTTTGTTTTCTTGTCACATTATGCAATGCCATCTTCCTCGTTTTTTCCTTGAATTTGTATCATCTTAAGTGGCATTCTCTCTCTTTTTCTTTTTTAAAGGCATTGTTTAAATTTGCTCTATCAATGAATTTCAATATTAAGCCCATCATTCTGGTTAGACAGACTATTTCACGAAAATTTCCAGAAAAGAAACTGTCAATTTGATTATACCCCGAACAAACGTTAATTCATGTGCTTTTCTATATTTCTTTATAGCAAGACTAAAAAATATTATCAATAATGAAAGTTGAGACAATATAGTAAATGAAAATAAATCCACATAAAGGAATATAACTAGCTAGTATTGCAGTTCTCTTGCATTTCCCAAATCATCACAAAAGAATGCTCCATCAACAATGCAAAAATTCCCATAACTTGTGGTTCCTAATAATTTACATCCACTATTTTCTAATAACGGTGGGCAAAATTATTCTAAAGAACTTGCTCATGAATCAAACCATGCAATTTTTGTCGAAAAAAATTAGAAAAAATGACCATATTTACATAATAACTATTTGTATTATAACTTCTTATTTTCTACGTAGATGCCATTAGCTTCGTACATTAACAAATCTATTTAGATAAGAATTTTCCCAGAAATGAATGTTGGTTCCCTTGATATTTCCATACCCTAACCATCCATGCAAAGCCATGCATTTGAAAAATTACAATTCTTGCTGATTTTATGGTTGCTTGGCGTTTGTTGTACCTTGTAATAACTAAATAGAAATATATTTGAACTTGAATATATTCAGGTGGTCTCAAATTGCGGCTCGTCTTCCTGGAAGGACAGACAACGAAATAAAGAATTTTTGGAATTCGACATTAAAGAAAAGATTGAAGATGAATAATAATAATAACAATAACAATAATCCATCCACTACTTCACCAAATGATAGTGATTCTTCAGAGGCAAGAGATGCGATGGGAAATATCATGGGCATGCATGATCATGACATAATGACCATGTGCATGGACTCATCTTCCTCATCATCCGCATCAATTCATGCCATGGTGGCTGCCACCTACCATGTTGATCCTTTCTCTACTCTTAACCACCGGTTCGACATAACCGGAGCAGGTAGTCATTTTGAGATGCCTACGTTCTTAACACAGGTTGGTATGGGAGAAGGATTAGTATATGGTGATTATGGGGTTTTGGAGAATCATAATAAAATGGGATTAGAAAAGGACATTTATTCTCTTCCACCATTGGAGAGTAGTAGAAGTATTGAAGACAGAGGTACTATTACTAATATTAATAATAATGCTGTAACTAATCACAGCATTATTAGCTCGAAAAGCAATATCAACCACTTAAGTAATAATACTTGCTTCAATAACACTGATAATTATCATCACCAACAACATCAGAGCTGTAAAGTAGAGGACATGTTTGGGTTTGAAAATCATTTGCAAGGAGAAAACTTAAGAATGGGAGAGTGGGATTTAGAAGGTTTGATGGAAAACATATCTTCCTTCCCTTGCCTTGATTTCCAAGTTGAATAACTTTGAATCTCTCTCGTACAAAACCTACCCTCAACCCATATATGTCCTGTCAAGTTTTGGGCAAACATTCTTCTTCTTCACAAATATTCATGTTTTCTTAAATCTTTTCATTTCCATTTACATATGTTTTACAGATATACATAATAATTTTTTTTCCCAATATATATACTATTTCGTCCTTTATATTTGGAGGTCTGCAATAAATAGGGTGGACAAATAATAGTTGAGTTTCCACGTGAGACAAGTTGAGAAAGTTGATTTCTTGGGACGGTTTAGGTGCAATAGCCATGGTCCCATTGAAGAGAAATGTGAATAGAATAATAGCTAAGGTAGCAAAGGGAATAAAAGATCTATTAGATGCTGAAGTTGTAATTAAATTTCTTGTACAAAAAAGGGAATAATGGAGGAGCTGGAAGTTGCTATTAATTAGTTGAATATGCGAAGGTTGTAATTGTAACACACTTTGTAAACACACGTGAATAAGAAATACAATGCAATTTCTCTCTTTCAATTATGGTCTACCTAATTAATTTTATGTATTTTTAGGGTCGTTTGATAATTTGATCAGAAATAAAAATTAATGGAGTAGCCAAATTTTTAAATTAAATTCAAATTAAATAACTTTCTTTATCAACAAATAACTTAAATGTATGAAATTTTATAAAGTCTTTGTGTATGTAACACCCTAATCTCTCCAATAAGATTATGAAATGACCAGAAAATTTAGCAGAGTTTTCCTTAAAATATTAATATCCCATTAATAATCAATATTTAGCCAAAACTCGATCAAGTAAACTTTCTAATTCCATCATATATATCACACATTCTTCTCTAATCTCTGTATCCATTAACATATATATTTACATGTAAACTATTTATTTATACAGACAATTATAATTTCATATATTTTTATTATTAACAAACAATCTTTCGAAAAACTTAATTTCTCATATATAAAATTCTTAAATAGAGTTGTATTTATATTATAGTACTGATTGCATATGGAAAACGGACATAGTTCATCATCATCACCATCATTATTAAGTAGAATTATAGTAGAAATATTAATCTTTAAATATATATTTTTTTTCAAAAAAAAAATTTAAATGTAAAATATGATCTATTATTAATTTTTGTAAGTTAATTAAAATAATATTTTTATTCATTTTTAAATAATGTTTTAGTTGGAGTATATTATTTTTCTCAGTTGGATCATTATTCATTAGTATATCTCTTTTCAAAAAAATAGAAATAAATTATATTAATATACTTGTATTTTTTCAATAGCATCTAACTATCTATTAAATTTATTTATTCAACTCATTCTAAGTAAATTATATCTATTTTTACCTTCTTGATTAATTAAAGGATCATAAAAAGAATAGTTAAAAAAAGACGCAAAATGCTTAACAATCTTCACATTTGTAATTTTATTTAAACTGTAAAATTTTGATATTTTTATAATTATAACATAAAATAAAGGTTTTTGACCTATGAAATGGTGGTCTGGTGGTGATGCAGGTTAGACTAGGAATGAGAAGTCTCGATATCGACTTCCGACACCCTCCATGGGGAGGGGTAAGGAACCTTAACCTGCAATAACTTCCCGAATCCGGATTTAGTCAGCCCAGTGGGTTCGGATACCGGATGGTTAATCAAAAAAATAAAATATAGGTTCTTAAATTAAAATAAAAGGTTGTTATATTATAGTATTTTCAATTGATGTAAAAATAAATTAATAAAACTAGAAATATAATTATTTTGTTGAATAAAACCTTAAATACCTTTATTTATATATGAATCATATTTTAAAGTATATAAGATATTTTACATTTACATTTTTAATCTCATTATTATTACATTTTTTTAAGTTCAATTTTATTAAAAATGTAAATAAAACATATAACTATAATATCTTTTAAAACCTTTTTTTTTTTACATGCAAACACATAGATACTAGGGTTGTGTGAAATCTGAACTGATCCAAATAATCCAACCTGAAATTTATATTTGGGGCTGATCATGAATCGGTTAATCGATTTATAAGCCAAAAAATTAATCAGTTCATATAAATCGATTTTTTGAAAACACTAACTATTAATCGATTTATTACAATTATTTAATCAATCTATCAATTTCGATTTTTCGAACTTATTTAGCAAATATTTTTTGATTAACTACTATAATTATAAGATGCAACTATAAAAAAAATATTTAAAATTTTCAGTCATGTCGTGGCAGACATTCACCGCAGCCAGAAGTAGGCTACCACAAGAAACTCCACTCTGAATTCAGGAGACAAACACAAAGCAACTAAGACTATCATCTCTTTTAACTGGGAAGAAGAGAATGAATTACAAGGAAAGACCTATTTTACATGAAAAAATTTACGATACATTTGTTAGCCATATAATAAAAATGCAAAATTAAATCCATTCAAGAGCAACTATTCACAAATTCTGCTGTATATACCAATATGATTTGACACATGTACACACAAAACTGGAGACAAATTCAGCCACAAATACATTTTAACATATGATGTTTATTCCCTCTCAGGTGGATCACAAGAATCAAGGCCTTGTATAACCTAAATTTGAAATTTGATAGATACTAAAAATGACAGAATAATTTGCACCAACTTCGTGATAAGAACAAAATACTTCAGCAGTAGTTGTTCAAATTAGAGAATTAGTCACAAAGTGGGTAAGTTAGAGAATTGCCATCATTTCAATCCTTGACCAATCTAGGCATGAGATCTCTGAAATACATGTCCCACACTTTCTTATTTATATTAATTGAATCAGAAATAGGGTGCAGCACCTGTTTTACAAGGAAAAAACGGGCAAGGAGTAATAAGCAATATAGATAAAAAGTAGAAGTTTGAACATGCAAATTAATAGAACTCCAAGGCAGTCAAACTGTATTCCTTACCCGTGGATACTGCGGAGGAGGCAACACAGGCTCTGGCAAGTCATCAGGAAAGAAAGGGTGCTCATAAGGGCTTTTGTATCTTCCAATCTAATATGAGAAATTAGATAAACCGAAAAAAAATATTAATCTATAAATAAAATTAATATATATTTAATCTATAAAACGACAAATTAATTACTTACCAGACAGTAGTGAAGATTGAGATGAGATGAGGGGCAGATGGTGTGACTTCTCGAGAAACTACAAAAAACAAAACATAGCGACGGATTATTCTTCGCCGGAATACTTTTTGTCGCTAATAATTAGCGATGGTCATTGACTGTTTTAAATTTCAGTCGTACAAACGTATTTATTATAATTGGTGATAAGTTCAGCGATTAAATAGCAACGGAGGATGAAAACAGTCGCTAAAAATTGGCGACAATATATGGTAGGGATGTTGAAATTTGGTATAATCCATTTAACTCATAGGACTCAACCCATTTTTCTAACCATTATAGTGGGTTATTATAACCCATTTTAATATTTTAAAAACATGCATATGGGTTGTTGGTTATTATATAACCCAACTAATTAATTCAATTTTTCTAATATCCAACCTAATTTTTAATAACCATTTTCAGTTGCATGTAAGCTTTTTTGGTTTTATTTCTTTCTTTGTTATAAAATTCTATGTTACAATATTGAATCCTTTATCACCCAATATATATATATATATATATATATATATATATATATATATATATATATATATATATATATATATATATATATATATATATATATATATATATATATATATATATATATCCGTAATAAATTTGATTATTAATATGTATATATTATTCATATTTATTTATCAATATTATTTCAAAAATAAACAAAAAAGATGACATAAATTAAAATAAATACAAACAATAAATTTAAAATCAAATCAAGATATACAAATAAATCAAATTCAATTTCATTATAAAAATAAATCAAAATAATTACATTCATGATAAAAAGTTAAAATTAGGGGTGAGAATCCATGAGCCAAAAAATTAACCAATCCATTAATATCGATTTTTTAAAATTACTAACCATTAACCAGTCTATTATATTCGGTTAACCAATTCATCGGTTTTTATTTTTCGGTTTGGTTAGCCAATATTTTTTATTTAACCATTAAAATTTATAATATAAAATTATATAAAAAATTAGATAAAGTTTAATTCAATTTCAAATATGCAAAGTAATTTATATAAAAATTACAAAACAAACATAATTTACTAACCAAAATTCATGTTCTATAAATTAATAGCTAATATTATAAAATATATTTGATATTTATTGAAAATTAATACATTTGATTCTAAATCAAATAAAATTTTGGATAATATTAAAAATTATAACATAACATTAAAATCTATTAAAAAATAGTTACCGACTTTGCCGTTATTGTCCTCATTTTGTTTTACAATTAAATTTTAAACGAATATAATGGTGGAACTTTTGATTAATTGAACCAAGCTACTTCTCTTCAATTTGTCTATGGTGGAACTTTTGATTAATTGAAACAAGCTACTTCTCTTCAATTTGTCTATGAGAGCTCTGTATATATATAGACATTTAGATAATAAATACGAGTTAAGATACATTATAATTGATACAAAAAATGATAATTCAGCCATTATGAGTAGTGTGAAGTATTTATATTGAATTTAATAACTAAAAAAAATTTCTAGATACTAGTTTAGATTTGTTATCTTGTACTGAAAATATAATCACTAATTTCTCAATATGTAACTTTGCCGAATAATCTTCTTGTCGAGTTATACAAATATATCGGTAAAGTCAAACTATTATTTGGTGCGATAAGATGTAGTAACCTGACCCAAAAGCTAGTTATTTTAAATAAAGAGGATAAAAACGAAAAATAAAAAGGAATTTGACTAATTGAATTGAATTAAAAATTATTGATGTAAAATCCAAATTTTAGGACACTATTAATTTTTTTATGAAATTTATATGTAATTTTAAATTTTATAGCACTATAAATTTATATGCATTTGGTATTTAAAAAATATTTAAAAAAATAAAATTAATGCTTTATATTTAAAAATATATAGACATAACTAATTTATAATTTATATGTTTAAAATATAATATAAAAAATTAACATAATCCATATAACTAGAGGTGAGAAAAAAAATCAAAAAAATGGTTAACTGCAAAATCGATTCGAAATCGATTCAATTTTTATGGTTAACCGATCTGATAGATTTGGTTACAAATTTTACTTTTTATATTTTTTATTAATAGTTACGGTTGAGATTTTTAAGTACCGGTTAACCTTTAGTTCACGTTTAACCGGTTATATATATATATATATATATATATATCTTCAATTTTTCTATTTCTCTCTAAAATTTACATAAAATAATATTTTAAAATATATTTAAAATATATTTTTATACCTTAATTTTTTATATTTTTCTATAAAATTTAGATAATACATATTTAAACTAAATTTATATTATGTCATTCTCTTTAATTATATAGTAATATTTATACATAGTATCCGATTAACTTTTATATTTATTATTTTTTTATCATATATTGGTTTTCATATTTTACTTAATAGCATTTAATTATATTTTTTTTATATTTTAGAGTTTATGTTATAACATTTAATATTATTCAAAATTTTATTTGACTTAAAATCAAGCATATTATAATTTTCAATAAATATCAAATCTATTTTATAATATTAGCTATTAATCTATATAACATGAATATTGAATAGTAAATTATGTTTGTTACGTAATTTTTATATTAAATTAATTTACACATTTGAAATTTAATTGAATTTTGTCTAATTTTTTTAATAATTTTATGTTATAAATTTTAATGGTTAACTGAAAAATATTGGTTAACCAAACCAAAAAACTGATCCCCTTACAATAATCCCCTAGAAATAAGGATTTCTTAAGAGGGACTTCTATTCATAAGAACATAGATTCTTGTTGTAGACACATTCTTTAATCCAGTTCCTTCAGGTAGAACCAAAATCTATTTGCTCTAATATTGCATCAAGATAAGCCTAAGAAATTGAATCAAAGGCCTTGTAAAAGTCAAGTTTAAGTATCACACCATTTTTTTTTCAAAGTCTGTAAAGAATGTCACTTCATTAACCACCATCACGCTGTATAGGATTTGTCGCCCTTTCACAAAGGCAGACTGCTCTTCAAAGATTATCTCACACAATACCCTTCTCAGCCGATTTGCAAGGAGCTTCATGATAATTTTATAGAGACAACCAAGAAGACTGATAGGCCGAAAATTTTTAATTTTATCCGCTCTAAAAATTTTAGGAATGAGGGTGATAAAAGAAGAATTGATCCCTTTAGGCAATTTTCCATATTTCCAAAAATTGCAAGTCATTTCAAAAATATCCAGACCAATTACCTTCTAAGCGGCCTTTATGAATCAAAAATTGAATCCATCAGGTCCAGGAGCTTTAGAGCTACCACAACCCCATACTGCATCTTTGACTTCTTGGAAAGAGAAAGGGTTTTCAAGCATCTGCGCGGACTCCCAAGAGAGTTTCTTGAAGAAGTTGGGAGGAAACACCAATCTCCTATGGTTTTATCTTTAAAAAGATCATCATAAAAATACACAATTTCTTTTTTAATGGCATTGATGTAAGATACCACACCTGCTGGGGTTGCAAGAGATCCAATAAATTTTTTTACTCTTCTATGAGAGGATGATAAGTGAAAAAAAGGGTATTTCTATCCCCTTCATTCAGCCATCTAATTCTAGATTTTTTTTCTCCACAGACTTTTTGCACTTAAGTTTTCCCCAGAGAAGATTCAACAGTGACTGCCTCTTATCCCATAAAAATCTTTTGATAACTTCATGCAAATCTCTGTTCTCCAGGTCTCTGTCCAGGGCCTCAATATCTTTTTCTAATTTTTCAATGACTACTTTTAAGTTCCTAAAAACTGATTTGTTCCAGTCCCTCAATCTCTGCCTTAGAAATTTCAATTTAAAAGCCATACCACCAATACCTTGAAGCTTAGCATAATTCCACCAATTCTCGATGTTTACAAGAAAGTTTGGTTCTTGTAACCAACAATTAAAAAAATTAAAAGGTTTTGGCCCATAGTCCACAGTATCATAAGATAGAGTAACAGGGGAATGGTCAAAAATACCTTTTAGAAGACCAATCCGAACAGCTTTTGGAAAAAGGGAAAGCCAAGAAGAGCTGACCAAAAAATGGTCCAGCCTACTTTTGCTAGAAACGTTACTCCAGGTAAAACGTTTCCCAGATTGAGGTAAATTAATAAGTCCCGATTCATTCACAAAGTTAATAAAGGCATGGTCCTTTCTAGTTAAAATACCGGTCCCCCTCTCTTTCGCCTCAAGGACTGCATTGAAGTCACCTGCGACAATGACTGGAATAGGGGCATTCAAAAGATGAAAAAGCTCCGTCCAAAGAAGCTCTTAGAGACCATCCGTTGAGGGGAATAAACATTAATAAACCAGCACTATGTGTTCGTTGAAAGGAGCTCACCTTTTACTGCCACCTAATAATCACCATAACACCAGTCCCTTTTAACAAAATATTCGCTACACCAGGTAGACAAAAGCGCCCTGGTTCTGTTAGAGCATACAAAATGGTATGTAGTCATGTATATTAAAGTATTTTGTGATCTAAAGCAATGCAATTATACAAATAAGTTAGTTAAGGTTTGATATAGTTAAATTACTAATGATTGAGTGAGAAATAAAATTTGAGGAGAAAATGTTAATATGGCCGAATAGGTATATATGAGGAAAAGATGAATATTGTGGTTAATTATCAATTGTTATGATATAAAATGAATATAGAATGGAAATTAAGTGTAAATTTATTTAATGAAAATTATTGGAATCAAATTAGGTAATTTTCTAAATTATACTTATATTATGTTTATATAAAATTTGATGTATTTTAATATTAGTATTGAGCAATAGATGGTTTAGAATACAAATGATGGAAATGTGGATAAAGTATGATAGTGAAAATATTTTATAGGTCAAGTCATTGTTAATTAAAAATATAAGTAAAGAAATATGGTTAATTATCTTTAGTACTAGTCTGATGGGTAATCTAATTCAAGATATAGTTGGCTAGCATTAGAATACTTTACCACGGCGTGAGTCATGGAGACTAACTATAGTAGGCCAATGACGGTTTACTAAATGAAATGAAAAGTTAAATGTTAAACTGTGGAGTGTAAATAAAATGTAAATGTATGAGTGGTCCACTGGGTCGGTAACACCCTTACTATTACAGACCTAAGAATTTAAGCGATTTGCCGAAATTTTTTTATTTTCTAATCTTAAAAATCATATACTTAACCAAATAATTCATAAATTGTCAACTCTCATCCATTATTTATGTTCACAATCCAACTTGTCGCTGACCTATAACTGTCCAATTTTTCTATTTATTTTACAAAAACATCCGACACTATAACGACTATAAACTGGACTAGCCATTTGAAACACAAACAATTCTACAACCCCTCAAGGGCACAACGGTTCATAAATAATATATCATTTTCATCCATACATTTTTAATTAATTTCAAACATACACAATTCATCCACTACCTGCCAATCACATATTTACATATATACAAATACTATACTAATACAGATCAATTCTTTTACTTTAACAATTACAAATATAAACATGCCAATACAAAAAGATGATTCCTAACTATCTCATTTTCCTGCAAAATTAGCTCATTTGTGTTTTATTGCTCCAACTATTCTTCAGAATCTACATGCAGTAACAACTACGTGCTGAGCATTAAATATGTCTAGTGGTGACTATAAATCGAAATATTTTCCAAACATGCATAATTACAATTAATTATGCAAAAATCATCAATTTTCTTATCAAAACATAATTTTCACAATTCTAACAGTCAATTCAATTTAATTCAATTCCAAAATTTGGGCAAACTTTTCAATCAAGTCTTTATTTTTCATTTTATTACAAATTTGCCCTTTTTACACTTTAATTATAAAATTGCCAGTAGTTCACGTATTTTCACTTCACATTCAATTATTGGCTTACAAAATTATCAATTGCTCCTTATTTTAACTTTTTTTCATGTAAAATCATATTTTAATCCCTTTTACTTCTTAAAAGTTCATTTTTGGACTGTTTGATCGCTAAATTACTATTTTATCCTTTTTATTCATTTTATTATCACTTTTACCCATTACATATAATATTTGAAAAAATTATTGTTTTGCCCTTAAACTTTTTATTTCTTTTCAATTAGGTCATTTTTCATTCTAAACTTCACTTTTACTTATTTTTTTTGTACTTTTTAACTATTTTTCACATTTATGCCCTCCGTACAATCCTGATAGAAATTATCAGATTGGATATACGAGATGTGAACCCCACAGGGCCACAATACAGACTGAAATCATTTTCCATAGAACAGAGTACAGAATAGAGTAGATACTGTGGAAGATCAATGATCTTACCATAACAAAGTAAGTTGCCATGACTTGTACCGCGGTATAAGTATCCCAATAGTTGGACAATTATATTTCGAGCTAGATTTTAACCGCCTGACTATTACTAAGGGCAATAACAATTTACATTTTACTTTACTTTAAGATTTTACACATTTTTAATAGCTTATTCAATATAAAAAAATTTGTCAGTCAATTTTTTCATTAGTTTTGCACAGTTTGTGAATTATTTCACTATAATTCACCATTTTTCACTTAATTAATGAATTATTTCACAATAATTCAACAAATACATTAGGTACATAATCAAGTTCTTTTCTTAAAAATTCTCAAATAATTTTCATAAATTTCACAAAAATTATGGACACATTAATTCATTTCTATAGTCATTTTATAGCAAAAATTCATCAAAATACACAAATTACACTTTAGCTCCATTTAAGATGCAATTCGGCCATCAAAGGAACTTCACATTACATATGCTTTTAATTCAAATTAAGCTTTTTAATAGACATATTCAAGGTCTTAATTCATTATTCAAAGATCAATTTCAATTACACATGCATTTTTTTTATAGTTTTCCCTAAGTTACATAAAGGGAAATCATGATAAATCAAGGAAAATAGATGGATTTAGTAGCCACTAACCTTTCTCCTTGGCTTAGGCTTGCCTAGACTTCATTTTCTTTCCCTTTGGCCTTGGAAGCTTATCCCTCACCTTGAAAACCTACCATGGCCGAATTCTTTAACATAAGAAACACTATTTTTTTTTTGTAAATTAACCCTATAAATGAACTCAAGATGTCTAAAAACACTTGTAGGTACCTTAGAACAAAATTAAAACTATAATTTTCTCTTACCTCACTTTGACACCCTAAGATGTTTTACCTGTTTCTCTTGCTTAACTTCCTCTAATCAAGGGATATATGCTTAATTAATCATCTAGAGAGGAAGAATACCAGCTAGGATGCTTGAATTTAGAGAGAGAGAGAGAGAGAAACTTGAAGAAATTTTGAGAGAAACTCAACTATGGTGGTTCGGCCACATAAGGAAGGAGATGATGGCTAAGGAGATAAGGTTGGTTGCTGAAATATCTCTCTCTCATTATGCTTTTATAGTGGCTAAATTGGATTGCGCTTTGGTTCAACCTAAGCCCACTAATTTAAGCCCAATAACCCAAAATCAAGCTCATTATGCCATTTTATGTAATTCTCTCACTTGCTAATTCCAAAATACTCTGAAATTGAGTCTATCATTCTTATCATATCAAAAATAGGCTGTACACAAAATTTTTGCCCAATTAGAGTCAGTTACTAGTTCAATTTAATCAGATTGATTCGATTCATTGATTACAGGTGTTACTGAAAAATTAACTTTTTATAGCCAAAATATTCTACATATCATTTTAGTTACATATATAATTTTAGGTAATTTTTAGACTTCATTTGCTATTTTTAAAGGCTCAATCAAATCTAGGTCAACCTAGTTACTATTTAAATCGAACCACTTTGTTTTTCGTATTTTTAACTTTTAAAGGCTTATTTGATCTCAATTTCACTTCAAATTTCAACCCTAAACTAACCGTGATCAATATTTTTCGATGGTTGAATAAAATATTTTTCACCTTTGGATGTACTTTTTAGCTCGAAAATATATTCATTATTGAAAAATGCTATTCACGGCTGACTCGACATTCAAGCCATTATAATTCTCTCATATTAAAAGAAATTTTATCCTTAAAATTTATTTTAATAGGGGAGAATTATTTACCTATATCAAAAAGTAGAGGATAATGTTATCTCATAACAGCTTCTGGCTCCCACGTAGCTTCTTCCATATTGTGATGGTAATATAAAATCTTCACTAGTGGAATCTATTTATTCCTGAGCTATCTAATTTCCCTGGGTAGGATCTAAACTGGTCTTTCTTCATAGGTCATATCGACCTGCACTTGAATTTCTTCGGGTGTAATCACATGACTAGAATCGGATATGTACCTTCGGAGCATGGACACGTGGAACACATAATGCATTTTTTTCAACTCCAATGATAGCTTCAACCAGTAAGCTACTGGACCTACTTGCTAAAGTATCTCATAAAGGCCAATGAATCTTGGACTTCACTTGTCCTTTTTGCTAAATCTTAAAATCTTTTTCCATGGAGATACCTTCAGAAAAACTCTATCTTCGACCTGAAACTTTATATCTTTTCTCTTCAGATCTGCATAGGATTTTTGGTGATCCCTGGCTTCTTTCAATCTACCATTGATGATTCGAACTTTTTCTTCTGAGTCATGGATCAAGTCAGATCCTATCAGCTTCTTTTCACTCAATTCTATCTAACACAAACGAGTTTTGCATTTTCTTCCATACAAAGCTTCAAAAGGAGCCATCTTTATATTGGACTAGTAGTTGTTGTTGTAGAAAACCCTGCTAAAGACGAGTACTTTTTCCAACTACTACCAAACTCTAATATATAGCATTGCAACATATCTTCTAATATTTGAATCACCACTCTGGCTGACCATCTGCCTGAAGGTAAAATGCTGTGCTAAAGTGAAGCCTTGTACCCAGAGCTTCTTGTAGACTTTCCAAAAATTAGAGATAAATATGGGATCCTTATCAGAATTAATGGATGATGACACTTCATGCAATCTCACTACTTCATTAATGTAGATTTTTGCCAGCTTGGTCAAAGGATAATCCATTCGTATTGGCAAGAAATGAGCAAATTTTATGAGTCTATTTATGATCACCTATATAACATCATGTTTTCTTTTAGTGACAGGCAATCTAGTTACAAAATCCATAGTCACCATATCCCATTTCCACTCTGGTATCAAAATGGGATGAAGCAATCCTAAAGAAATGTGGTGCTCTGCCTTTACTTGTTGATATATCAGACATTTTCGAACAAACTCTGTCACATCTCATTTCATACATGGGCACCAATAATGAGTTTTCAAGTTTTGGTACATCTTGTTACCTCCAGAATGCATGACATAACTACTATGGTGAGCTTCGATAAGGATGCTTTTCTTCAGTTCCTCCTGATCTGGAACACATAGTCTTTTCTTGTAGCAAAGGCTTCCATCATCATCAAAGGAGTAGTCTCCTTCAATGCTATCTTTTAGTTTGTTCTAATAGCTATCAATCGGTCATCTTATTTCTGAGCTATTTTTACCTGATGCACAAAGTCAGGTTTCACTTGCATTTTAGCTAATAAAGCCCTATATGGTGACAAACTCAATCTGACATTCATACCCGAAAAGCTGCAAACATTACTATTATCAGTCAATTACACTTATTAATCACTTATAAAATTTCATTTGAAAGCATTCACATTATCTGACATGAATTTTCTACTAAGTGCATTAGCCACTACATTAGCTTTTCCTGGATGGTATTCAATAAAGCAATCATAATCTTTGATCAACTCCAATGAGTGCATCTATCTAAGGTTGAGCTCCCTTTGAGTAAGCAGATATTTTAAGTTCTTGTGGTCTGAATAAATGTAGCATCTTTCTTCATACAGATAATACCTCCAAATCTTCAGTGCAAAAATAATGGATGCCATCTCCAGATCATAGGTAGGATAGTTCTTTTCATGAATCTTAAACTATCGGAAGGCATAAGCAATCACCTTGCCTTTTTGTATCAGTACGCAACCTAAACCATTCCTGAAGGCATCACTGTAGGTCATAAAATCTTTTCCTAATTCGAGTTGATTAAGAATGAGAGCTTCTATCATCATACCTTTAAGCTTCTCAAAACATTCTTGGCATCTATCAATTTATACAAACTTAGTATGCTTCTATATATAGCAGTCGAGTCAAAGGAACTACAATAGTGGAGATGCCTTTTATGAATCTCCTATAGTACCCCGACTAAACCAATGAAATGTCTCACTTCTGTAATGTTTTTAGGTGGCTTTTACTGAATAGTTGCTTCAATCTTTGAAGGATCCACCTTTATACCTTCAACAGACACTACATGATCCAAAAATGATACTTTATTCAACCAAAAATCACATTTGCTAAACTTGGCATACAATTTATTTTCCCTCAATGTCTGCAGAACAATCCTTATATCTTGTCATGTTCTTCTGGTAGCTTGGAATACACCGGGATGTCATCAATGAAGACCACCATAAACTGATCTAAATAACGGTGGAGGACCCTATTCATCAAGTCCATGAAGGCAGCTGGTGCATTTGTGAGCCCAAATAGTATGACCAAAAAACACATAATGGCCATGTCTAGTGAAGAAAGCAATTTTGGGCACATATGTCTCTTTCACTACCATTTGGTAATATCATGATCTTAGTTCAATCTTAGACAATACACCCTCTCCCTTTTAGCTGATCAAACAAGTCTCCAATATAAGGAAGGGGGTATTTGTTCTTAATAGTCACTTTATTCAACTATCTGTAATCAATGCACAACTGGAGTGTCCCATCCTTCTTCTTTACAAGTAGGACCGATGCTTCCCCAGGAGAAACACTAGGTTTGATAAATCTTTTGTCAAGTAATTCTTACAGCTGAATTTTCAATTCTTTTAATTTTACAGGTGCCATTCTGTAAGGAGCAATGAAGATGGGAGTAGTACCTGGAGCAACATCAATGGAGAATTCTACTTCCTTGTTAGGTGGTAAGCCTGGTAACTCATTAGGAAATACATTAAGGAACTCTTTAATAGTAGGCACTTCTGACACATTTGGAGCATCTCTTTTTGCCTCTACCGCATAACACAAGTAAGCTATGCACCCTTTTCTAATAAGTTTATTTTGGTAGCTGTAGCAGATATCATATCAGATAAGAAGTCGGTTCTCACACCTATAATTATGATTTCTCAACCTTCTTTAAGCTTCAAAGTTACCCTCTTTTTTTGCGGTCAACCGTAGCTTGGTGGGCGAATAACCAATCTATCCCCAAAATCACATCGAACTCATGGAATGATAGTTTAATCAAATTTATCAGGAATACATGACCCTAGGCACTAATAGGACACTGTCTGTACACTTTGTTCACCAGTACACTATGCTTCAGAGGATTACTCATCAAAATATCCTGGTCTAAGCATGCATCTCTCATCAAAATATCATGGTCACCAGTATACTATGCCTCAGAGGATTACCCATCAAAATATCATGGTCTAAGCATTACATACAATATTTAGGAAAATTACTGTTTTGCCCTTAAACTTTTTATTTCTTTTCAATTAGGTCATTTTTCATTGTAAACTTCACTTTTACTTATCTTTTTGCACTTTTTAACTATTTTTCACATTTGTGTCCCCGGTACAATCCTGGCAGAAATTATCAGATTGGATATACGAGATGTGGATTCCATAGGGCCATAATACAGACTGAAAAATAACCTTAAATGACCATTTTCCATATAACGGAGTACATAACAGAGCAGATACTATAAAAAATCAGTGATCCTACCATAGCAAAGCAAGTCGCCATGACTTACACCTCGATATAGGTATTCTTATGGCTAGCCAATTATATCCTGAGCTAGATTTTGATCGTCTAACTATTACTAAGGGCAATAACCATTTATATTTTACTTCACTTTTCAGATTTTACACATTTTTAATAGCTTATTCAATATAGAAAACCTGTCAGTAAACTTTTTCATTATTTTGATCAGTTTGTGAATGATTTCATTATAATTCATCATTTTTCATTTAATTAATGAATTCTTTTCTCAAAAATTCTCAAATAATTTTTATAAATTTTACAAAAATTATGGACACATTAATTCATTTCTATAGTAATTTTATGGCAAACATTCATCAAAATACACAAATTACACTTTAGTTCCCTTTAAGACACAATTCGGTCATCAAAGGAACTTCATATTCAAATTAAGCTTTCTAATAGGTATATTCAAGATCTTAATTCATTATTCTAAGGTTAATTTCAATTACACATGCATTTTTCTTTGTTTTTCCTAAGTCATATAAAGGAAAATCATGCCAAATCAAGGAAAATAGATTTATTTAGTAGCCATTAACCTTTCTCCTTGGCTTAAGCTTATCTAGACTTTCTTTTATTTTCCTTTGGCCTTGGAAGCTTGTCCCTCATCTTGAGAACCTACCATGACTGAATTCTTTAACATAAGAAACATTATATTTTGTTCTTAAATGCTTAAATTAATTACATAAATAAACTCTAGACATCTAAAAATACTTGTAAGTATATTAGAACAAAATTAAAACCATGATTTTCTCTTATCTGACTTTGACATCTTAAGTTTTTCCACTTAGTTTTTCTTGCTTAAATTTCTCTAATTAAGGGATAAAAACTTAATTAATCATTTATAAAGGTATAATACCAGCTAGGATGCTTGGATTTAGAGAGAAAGAGAGAGAAACTTGAAGATATTTTAAGAGAAACTCAACTATAGTGGTTCGGCCACATAAGGAAGGAGATGATGGCTGAGGAGATAAGGTTTGCTACTAAAATATCTCTCTCTCTGAAGGCTTTTATAGTGGCTAAATTGGGTTGGGTTTTGGTTTAACGTAAGCCTACTAATTTAAGCCCAATAACCTAAATTCAAGTCCATTATGCCATTTTCTGTCATTATCTCACTTTCTAACTCCACAACACTCTAAAATTGATTCCATCATTTTTATCATATCAAAAATAGGCTATACATAAAATTTCAACCCAATCGGAGTCAGTTATTGGTTCGATTCAATCAGATCGACTCGATTTAATAATTATCGATGTTACTGAAAAATTAAATTTTTATAGTCAAAATATTTTATATATCACTTTAGGCATATGTACAAATTCTGGTAATTTTTAGATTTCATTTGCTATTTTTAAATGTTTAATCAAACCTAGATCAACCTAGTTATTATTTAAGTAGAACCGCTTTGTTTTTCATGTTTTGAACTTTTAAAGGTCTATTTGACCTCAATTTCACTTCAAATTATAATCTTGGACTAACCGTAATCAATATTTTTCGATGGTCAAATAAAATATTTTTTACATTTGGATGTATTTTTCAGCCAGCTAGGAAGCACTATTTACTATCGAAAAATACTACTTGTGGTTGATCCGACATTCAAGCCATTACAAGATCACTCTTAAATGTGGTTGATCTATGGGATTAATTTTTCGTGTATCCGATCTGAAGCTTCTTACCTGAATGATACTAGGGGCAATATGGTAAAAAGAGTGATATTGGAATTAAAATGAGTAAATATGAACTAACTAAGAGATTATAATGAAAATGGACTTGACTGAAAGAAAATGAAAGTTTAAGTGTAAATTGGTAATCCTTACTAAGTATTGAATTTAAGTAATAAGAATGGACAAATAAATAATAAAATAAGTAAATTAGCAAAATAATAAGGACTAAAATGTAATTTGATGTAAAATGAACAATTAAGGGACTAAAATGTAAATTGTAGGATAATTAATGTAGTAAAGGTAAAAATGGAGTTAAATAATGGCATTATGATAATTAAGCACAAATGAAGGGTAAAATTATAATTAAGTGAAAAGTCTAGGGACTAAAGTGTAAAAGTGCAATAATGTGAATAATGAAGGGATGAAATTGTAATTAGAGTACCAATATAAATATAAATGCAAATATTAAGAAAATATGGACTTAATGACTAAACAAGTGAACTAAGATAATAATATAGGTAGTTAAAGTAATTACTAAGAAATTTAAAGTTTAATGTTTAAAAAGAATATTTAAAAAAAGAAGTAATAATAATAATAATTAATGCACATAATAATATTAATGATAGTAAATTAAGCAATGAAAATGAAAATGAGTAGTATTATCTAAAAGTAAATGGCATGTGTAATTAGGTAACTGAACTATTAAAGGATTAATTAATTGGTTAAATATAATAATGAAACAGGTGTAGATTTAAGAACAAGGAGCATAATATTAGCTAATTACATATTATATTAGATAAGTAATCATGTTTGCATACCTGTATATAAATGGAAATATTTAGACTTGTGACAACTACTGAGCATATTTAATGCTCAGCACGTAATTTATTTACCGAGTGTAGGTACCCTTAGGTGACAAGTGAGACCAAGTATACACCAATTGGAGAGTATCGAATCAATAATTCTTTTTGCTAGTATATTTTGTATAATAATTATTAATGGCATGTCTATGTAAATAGAAGTACAGTTATGGATATGTATATGGTTTGTATGGACTTTAGAATGATAGTGTAAACAAGTTATGGCCTGATATGGATAAATTGTTAGATGAATGTGGGATGGATGTGAATGGATTGTATAGGTAGATGTTTAAACAATATTGATATTGGAAATTATTGGTTATGGGTGTGTGCGCTATACATGTTGTATTTTGTTTGAAATTGCAGGAAAAGTAGTGCAATATATAAGCTGTTGTGCTGCCGAAATTTTCATTAAATAAATAAAAAAAATTTCACCTAATTAATTTCATTAATTCCAACCTATAGTAGGCGTATAAATTGTGACAACCATATAAATGAACATGACGTACGTATAGAAATAATGTATAAGAGTGTTACATATATGACCTACCAATATATGAAAAAATTTGAAGATACATACAATCCTTTCGGATATATAAAAGATTGTGAGTTGGTTTTTTATTCATTTTCTTGTATTTTGGTGGATTTTATGGTCATTTTAATTTAACTTCACACGAAATTAACAAATAATGTGTTTTAATTCTGCCAATACCATCTAAGTTGGATTTGATGTGAATAATTTGAAAACTACATGGATCTAATATGAGTAATATGAAAAATTTAGAGATTCAATGCGAACTCTTTAATATACAGAGATTTTATGTATAAAAATATTAAACTTCAGGAAACTATGATGCATTTTTGCTATTTTATAGCCAAAATCCATTATCATGTTCTTAAATTTTTAATTTTTTTTTTACATTGAATCCCTTAAAAAAATTCTTAATTAATTAGATCTCTATACGTTAATATGAGATATCATACATAACCTTATAAACTGTACATTAACGTGTATATTTCAATATTAATGGTATGTCATGCTGGCAAAATCTATTTTTAATGGTTCTCTAAACTTTCAAAATTTTTTACATTGAAATTCTGAATTTTTCATTTTTTCACTTTGAATTTCTTTATAAAAAGTGACGCACTTTTAAATGGTGATTGAAATACATTCGTATTAGTTCCATTAATAAGAAATTATGGATTACCTTATATTAAAATATAAAATCTAATAAATTTTTTTTTTTAAACAGATTCAAGAAAATATCTCAAAATAAATTTTGCCTAATTTATATTATTTCAACATCTGAGTAATTTTTACATGACAACGTGAAAATATAAATTATGGCTGCGTGGAATTTGTCAAATGATAACACATTGGTTTGACCAAAAAAAGAATATCACATGTAAAATCTGAGTATCTTAGATTTGTCCGTACTCCGAGGGTTAGTTAAGCATATATAACTAAAAAGATAGTCCCATAGATTTGTCCATAATCGGTTTAAAATTCATTAGTTAATTTTTTTCCTCACAAGGTGCAATTTTTTTTTTTCTCGTCTTAATTATCCTATTCATAGTGCCCATGCGTAGAAATAGACATATATAATATAGGGTATTGTTTTAGATGGCTAAAAAGCTTTATTTTTTTTTCAAGAATGGTTAAAAAGATAGTAGCAATTCAAAATGTGCATGTGATGTGCACACATTTACCGTCCAATCACTCTAATTCTCAGAATATACGTGCATTACATGGTGTGTGAACCATATCTTAACTCCTGAAAAACTAGAGTCAATTTTATATATGGTTACTGAACTTATACCTAATCATCTAAAAGTAACTCACTTATTTTTCGTGACTTAAATGTCACTGAACTTATCATATTTTTGTAGAAAAATCATTTTAATCGGTTTTCGACGATGATTTTTGCCAAAATGCCGATGTGGCATGCCACTCCAATGCTTGCATACACGTGGTCTGATATGTCAGCAACCACATCACCGGAACACGATTTGATAATTTTGACTGCCAGATTAGTTAACAGTATTATTTGGAAAACGGTTTGATGATTTTGACTATATGATCCTTTATATGTGGGTTCTATTAATTAATTACAGGTTAGAAACACTGTAATTAGACACAACAATAGGAAGGTCCAAGGTATTTGGAATATTAACAGGAATAGGTAGGACAATGGTTCTCACATTTTACAAAGGAGCAACGATTAATATTTGGCCAAGCCTTCATCTTTTCAAATACAATTCTCAGCCTCAAATTAATAGCCACCGTGGCAATTGGATTATAGGCTTCTTTTTGGCATTCATCTCTTGCTTGGCTGATGCATTATATTTGATATTTCAGGTTGGTGCAATTCTTACACAACACATTTAGGGTTGGGTCGGATATGATCAAGTTATGACTCATCAAATTATGAATGGATTAAAAATTTTACGAATTATAAATGAGTTAGATTTGACCAGCTTAATCAATGGCCTGAATTTTGTATTATTAAATGAGTCATAAGTAAATTGAGTTAAAAATAAATTAGGTCATATAAATTTTTATAACATTATTTTTTTATCTTTTAAATTTTTTCATTAATAATAAAAATTAGCTCCTTGAAATACGTTGAATGTTTTTCTATGAGAAATGGATTCTCAAACAACTATCATTTAGTAGTTTGTTTCCTTTTTTCTACATTAGCTGCTAGCTAGCACCTTTTCTCAAGTTTGGAATGCACAAATCTCAATTAATGGAATACTTGTACTTGAAAAAAAATTGTTAATGCCTATTGAAACTATACCTTAAGTTGCCTAAATGTGCATAGATTTTTTTTTTTTTAGTTTAGAAAAATATTTACTCATATTGCAACTTTTTTTTTATTTATATTTCATATCAGGAACTTTGTTAAGAAATCCATGCAAACTAATTGAATAATAGGTTAGTTTTGGACAGTTTTGTTTTAACAGTCCCTTATTTGAAATACAAGTAGAGGTTGGGTGTCAATTTTCTTTTACTCATCAGATGCAATTTAATCCAAAATTTTTTCTTCATAACATTATAAAAACCATAGAAGTAGATTACTGAAAAATACCCCATTACATCTAAGTTGCTGTGTGATAATATAATTTTACTCCTGTATTTAGAGAATTTTTGCTTTTTACACGTACGCTGTATTTGATTATTTTGCTGTGTTTTTCTTATTTTGATGTATATTGCATCATAGCATAATATACAAAATCTGGAATCTCGTCAAGCCGCTGTAATCTGTTAGCTAATTTTATCAAAAAATATTTTGCTTTTAAGTAATTAAGAGAGATAGGTCGTATATTGGTTTGGCAAATTCCTGTATGAAATTAATGCTGACTGCTTTTGTTCTTGGTTGACCTAAACCATTAATAACTTATTAAAAGTCACGCTAAAATTGGCTCACATGAGATGGCTGCATCTCCACTTGAAGTTCTGTTTTAATTTTGGCTTGTGGGGTCTAATTAGGAATATATCAAACTGATTATGTGGGGGAATTGAAAATATATCTTATGGAAAAATAGCAGTGTTCAACCTAATCTAATTGCTTTTCCATATATGCTTACTATACATTAGTTGTTGTCTTTTGAATATGAAAACTATATCTTCATTTAAATGATACGTGATGTACATTTATGTATTTGAGATGGCATGTGGCTGTATTTATCTGAGGTTCAAGATCATAACGCAGAAATTAAAAGGTAGAGTGGCTGGTGGTAAAGTGAAACATGTTTGACCCAACCAGTGTGATCAAATACCTACCATCTGATCTGAGTATTTTGAAGGTACATTTATTGGTTTTATATTTTCCTCTCATTGATTTTCTTGGGATATGCATCGTATCTCTAGATATGGAATTTATTTTCTTTTAATGCCTAAAATATGCATAAAATGTAAAATGTTAAATCTAATTATGAAATTACCTTTGCTAAATAATAACTACAAAGAAATGAGTAATATTGATAGATCTTGGATGTATAGACGATTAACGACAGATGGTTTCATAAATATTGAGTTTATTGATGGAGTTGAAGCTTTATTGACTATGCATGTTCGCAACATGCATATATGGATGGTCCAAAAATCAGATGTCCATGTAAAAAATGTAAACATATTCTTTTTCTTCCTGCTGAAGAAGTCAATCTCCATATATGAGTGAAAAGCACAAAATTATGCTATATATGATTACAGTAATAGTTTATACAATTCTTATAGTATTTAATTTAAAATTTATCTTAACCTCTACATATTTATTTTAGGTTGGTCCCGTTTGGAATATGCTCTCGTGGGATCTCCTCCAAATTCAAGGAGAAAATAGAATTTGACAGTTATCTATGGAAGAATCTCTCTCAGGAAATAAATGATCTCTATTATCTGGAGTTTGAGGCATATTAAAATAATATCTTACTATTTATATATCTAATTGTAGACTTTAATTAGATTGGTATTGGTGTTTATAAACACTTATAAATATTTTTTTTTAATTTTTTCAGAAAGAATTTTTTTGGGATTCAAAATTTGATGCTGTTATGTATAATGTATGGGAGAGTCGAGCTCGTTCACGTTACAAAGATTTTGTTAGTTCCCATAAACTAAGGGGTGAACGGCCTCATTATATATATATATATATATATATATATATATATATATATATATATATATATATATATATATATATATATATATATATATATATATATATATATATTGTTCAAGTTGGTATTTATTGCAATATAGCATACTAACCTGTTTAGAAATATAATGTACTAGTTTGCACTTGTACGATCTGTTTAATCAAGTTGGGCAGGTGGTTTCTGTTCAAGTTTGCAGGGACTTGACTACCCGACGATCTCTCGGTTATGGTTATGTCAACTATAGCACTCCTCAAGATGGTTAGTGTTTAAAAATATTATCTTTTGCTTGAGTTTTTGTTGAATGATTATGGGCTGATTTGCTTCTAATTGATTAGTTGGAGGAAAGGAATGAATTCTCGTTTTAGATTCTTGAAATGTTAAGAGGTTTAGTTGATAAAATTTTTATAATGATAATTGTAGGTAATAGAAATGATATTCATTTCTCACTCACTAAGTTTGTAGCTAAACTTCCACTCTTGAAAAAAGGGCAATGGCTGATTCTGTTAAATTATATGCAGTAGCCAATTGTCTCTAAATACCGTGTTATAATGCAGTGACTTGTTGAAGATATGAGTTAGATAGTTTAAATATGCAGGTTTGGATTTGAAAACTTGGTTAGCATCAAAGAGACTATTCTGAAAACATTACATTGACTCTACTTATAACCTTGTGTGTTTTTGATGATTGGAAGGTCATTTTGTTTGAAGGCTGGAAGTTGTGAAAGCAGTTGATCCCAGTTGTTTCCAACTCGAACTCAAGAACCTAAACTCCTCTATCATTTGCTCTATATTATGATGCATAATGCTCCTCGCTGATCACAGTAACTATGTCTCTATATTTACGTGCTTTTAATTAAAAGTAGAATCAATATTTGCCCATTTTGTTTTGGAAGTTGCCCAAATACACCAGGAATTTGGACAAAATAACAAGTGGAAGCATGGAAACCAATTGTGAATGTTGTTCATGACAAAGGAGGCATTTTCTTTTGTCAACTATGGCATGCAAGGAGGGCTTCCAATTATAGTAAGTAAACATTGCCAAAAGAAAGAAACAAGCAGATAAGCATGGATTTTTAACTGTATTCCAACTTGTACAGATTTGCAGCCGAATGGGCAGCCGCTAATTTCTAGTACTAACAAACGAATAGCAGCTCAGTTACTGATTGAAGGCACCACCAAAGCTGAATATCATCCTCCTCGTTAGCTCAAAACACAGGAGATTCCCCACGTAGTCAATGATTTCAGAACTGCTGCAAGAAATGATATTGAAGCAGGTAATTTGAGATTACTCTATTCAGGAATCAATTGATTATTGCACATTGAATTCTAACTAGGCTTAATTCGTATAGATAATACACTTGAACTTTATTTTATAATTCATTTGAACATTTAAATTTTAATCCTATTGTAGTATTTAAACTGTTTTGATATGTATCTGACCTGCATTTTATACAGTTGAGTGTTATGATAAGAAGCTAAACAGTTTAAAGTTTAGGTTTTAAATGAATTATAAACATGAGGTCAGGATTTCGTATATGTATTAAGCCTTCCTATCCAAATGTTTTGTCTGACTTATATATTAATTTATGTCCAAACTCAAGGACTCAAATTCATCTGAAATACATTTGATTAATACTATAATTATGCTGATTCTGATGCCCACTACTCACTACCCATTATTCCTTTTTTATCCTCTTCATTCTATTTCATTAATTTCCTCATTGCATTTAACTAAAATTAAATGATATATATAATTTGCTCAAGTTGCTTGTTATTGGACATCTTAAAAAAGAGATATATAATTTTTATTATTTTTTTTCTAAACATATATATATATATATATATATATATATATATATATATATATATATATATATATATATATATATATATATATATTACAGTGTATAACAGGTGGTTCTTGATAATGGAATTGTCCAAGTTACATTGTCGAAACCAAGCCAGGAGAAAAAGATACATTTTCAGAAATTAATTTTTGCAAAGCTGGATCCAATTGCTTTAATGGCTCCAAGATCGGGTATGTTTTCTTGCTGGGATCCAACTAACAAATCGGGTCTATTTTTCTTGCTAGTATCCTATTTTGGGTCTGTTGAAATATCTCAAGTTATTAGAATTTTATTTCTTTTATTATTCATTGAGCTGAGGCATATATTTTGATAATGGGAGTTGGAATAAGGTAATTATTGTTAATAACAGCAATGGTTAGTGCATAGTATTTGCATGAGAATTAATCATGACATGTCTATTTTTGGTCCATGTGCATGAACTTTTATCCATTCCAGTGATTGGTTGTATTCAGCACATATGCTGTCTGCCTGACTTAAAGAACTCTAATTGTTCATGGCATTTTATTTTGATCTTACATGATAGCCATATCATAACTTGTCTCTAATTGATTAATTTTATTTTCCTCTAACTAGGTTGTGTTTTAAATTGGTTTGAATTTGAACAGGATTTAGATGGAAGGCTCTTGACCATAAACAAGGCTGCTCCTAGAGGATCAAGGCCAGAACGTCCCCCTCGTGTGTATGAACCTTTGATATTGTCCACTGCTATTTCATGGCTACTAGTTATGCACATTTAGGGAATTGTTTATTGATGAAAGCATATTTGGTAAGAGAAACCATATTTGTACGTATTCTTTCTAGTATTTTTATTCATCACCATGTAATGTTTAAATCTCTTTTGTGATTGTTTCTGTGGTTATTCTAATTGAAGCATTTTGATCTTGGGTATTAATGCTATACCCGCAATTATCTTTCCCTTATGCCTGGCTACTGTTCTGGTTGTTTGCTGGGATAATTTGTATGAAGTTTGATGCATTATTACTTGTTTGCATTCTCCTTGTCATTTGCATAACTTTTGTTCTGCTGCATCTTTTTCCTGCCTCCGTATTGTTTTCTATTCATGATTGCCTTTGAAATTTTTATCCAGGTCTTCTCTGTAATAACCATGCCTTCTGTTCTGTGGTTTAACTGCAGGGTTACGAATCATCGGTAACTTAGTGGCTGAAGAAGTATTTATTAAATTTTGAATTGCTGCAAGTTTGTAGGACTAAGTATTAAAATGCATTATTTATATGTTTTCTGGAGCATAGTTAGAGCTCATGCTTCTCATTTTCTTTATAAAGTCAACCAAAAGAATCTATAGTTTGTAATTGGTTAAACAAGTTTTAGTGTTGCTCCCAGTGGTAAGTATATATGTTGAAAGATAAATTTCTGCCTTGCCCTTGTCTATCATTTACTATTTTTTATGACTATTTAAATGATATTTACACTTCTTTTTTGTTTAAATTTATTTTTTTTCATAGATAGGTTTTGTGCAGTTGTTTTGGATACTTGGTTTACTGGTTCTTTAACAGCGTGTTAATCATTTGGATTCGCAATAGCAATGATTGAGTGTACAATGTGTAAGAGAATGGAGCAAGAGAAAATTCAATTTAAATTAAATTGCTTATAGCTGTTTTTGGTTTTTACTAGCAACTTAATGATTAAATATATATGTTCTTATTGATGCTATAGATATAGATTTTTCAGTATGTATATACTGGTCTACTGGTGATATTTTGATGGAAATAGTAGCCTCGAAAGCTTTGCTTAATTTAAAATTGCAAAATTTAGCAGTATTATATGAATTGAATGCTTTGGTTGTTCATTTTTTGCCATGAACTTTAGCTTGTACTTAAAACATTTGTCTACTATGCAGATTGAGCTTTAAGTTGAGATTCATATTGAGCTTGAACATGAAATGGAGCAATGAGGGGAGCATTTGGTTGGTTTATGATAGGGAAACTGGCCGTTCACGTGGTTTTAGCTTTGTATCCACTGAAACTGAGTTGAATGATGCTATAGCTGCACTTGATGGACGGCAAGCAAGAGTGTGATATCCTTATTTTAAAGCTACGCACTTGGATCATCTTAATAGACGTGTAATTTTAGTTACTAACATCCATTTATGGTCTGGCCGTATGTGAAATTTGGGAAAATAAATGATTTTGAGTTTTATGCTATTGATTATTTATACTACTGGGAAAATTTGACAAGTCACAAGCTTTTTGTTTCAATAATAATTTTATGTTTTGGTTTGGCAGACTATGGATGGGAGGACAATCAGAGTCAATGTTGTTGATCAAAGTATTAGAATATCTCAAAATTATTTTAGCCAAGTATTTGTATAAAATAGAGTCTAATTGACTTGCCCTTTTATGGAGTGGACTTTTATTTTTTTTAATCCAAAGTCTCTCTTTTTTTTTTCTTGTGATAAACATGTTAATTTGGAACATATTATTAGTATGTTGATGTATTATCTTAACTGATATGTTATTTCTAATAAACTTATGTATGATTTCAATTAATATTAATATAGATCATTTTGTTTTATTTAAATTATATATATTTGTGTGTGTTTATTGTTCTGTATATAGTAAAATAATTTGTTGATTATATAGGATGAAAATTAATAAATTAAAAAAAATTATTCTATCATTTAGCGATGGATTCAAGACAACAAACTATCGCTAATATGTAATAAATTAGAATTTTAAAAATATTTAGCAACATCGCCAACTGTTGCTATAGACACAATATTCATTAGTGATGGATTTAGTGATGAAAATTTTGTCACTAACAATTATTATTTTATTTGCCGCAACTAATTTTAAAATTCATTTAGCGGCTGTTATGTGTTTTTTTGCAACTGAATTTTCTGTTGCAAAATTAGAGACTAAGTTATTATTCCATTGTAAATAATTTAGTGATTGACCTTTTCACGATTGTTCGTTGTCTGATCGCCAAAACATAATTGCAACGGAAAAATGCCAATTAGCGACGAAATTTGCAGTCACGAATCAACAATTTTTTTGGAGGGTTCAAATAAATTTATAGCCACATAGTGGGATCACCTTTTGGATCAGGGTATAGCTGCAGAAGTGGAATCGCCTTTGGACCAGAGAATGCTCCACAGGCTGGCGTTCTAAGGTAAGTATCTCTAACTTACTTTGAACTTTGGCTCGTCTAAACTCCTGTATACTAGCCTCCCCAAAGTTAGGGGCAACTGTAAGTGCTGGATCTTGAGAAGACTTTTGTTAGGGTTATATAATGAGGAAAGTTTCTCTTTTAAAGAAAATGAATCAAGGATGGTGGACCTTTTTGGCGTTGAAAATTTTTTTTTGAAAAAATATTTTAAAGTACTTTATGCTTGAATTAAGTGGCCGAGCAGCACAAAAGATTAATTGAAGAGAAATGCCTTTGATCGGGGGCTTAAAATTAAGTTGCGTAGATTTACGAGCTTTGTGCATCCATGCATTTGTGGCTTGTACAGCCTTGCACTCAAAAATCTCATCATTTAACATTTTGTCAGGGGTTTTTGCCATTTTTGGCAATGCACGGCCTTGCACAAGAAGTGTACACCCGTGTATTCCAAGAATCTTGTGTTTTAATAAGGTAAGCTGTCCGACTTTTTAAGTGTACACCCGTGCATTACTATTTGTATAGCTATATACTCAAAAGTTGGTGGATTTTTTCATACGGCAAGTGGGCAAGTGGGTTAACTTTTGAGTGTACCCTGTGCACACCCTTGTTCATAACCGTACACTCTTCAATATATAAGCTTTGCCCGAATGCTTTTAAAGAGGTTGGTCAGTTGGCTAAAAAGGTTGGAAATTTTGATTGAAAGCTTTGTTTTGCTCTCAAAAGACAGTTCCAAAAACTTTAAGCAAAAAGTGATTTTTGGCATTTAGTTCTTTAGTTTTTTCAATTGCTTTTCAACCGTTTCAACATGATAAGGGTCCACGAATCCTACATTTGACAGTTTAATCGAGTAAGTACACTGAATATAATATAAAAAGCCTTTCTTGTCATTTTGGAACATCATAAAATTTTAATTATTATCCCCATTTATAACTCTTCTTTTGTACATTAATTTCGGTTAGATTTAGGTTGTGAAACCCTTTGCAAGGGTATTTTTGCTGTGTGATGGAAATCATTAGGTTGTCGCTTCTACATTACCTTTTGTCTATTTTTAAAGTCCTCTTTTTAGAAACTTTGGTTTAAAAATCGCTTTTATTCTTTTAATCTTCTCTTTTTGCTCCCTTTTGGATCTATTGTTGATAAGGATTTTATCTTAAAAAGAGTAAGTAAACCAGCCGTTGTCAAACCGACACGGCCATGCATAACGTAGTGCACACCCGTGCATTATATGATGCATGGCTTAACTTGCTTTCTAAGATAAAAGAGTCGACCGTATGTCTCCAAGCGCACCGCCATGCATTCTTGACATGCGTGGTGGATTCTTATCCTCTCTTTTATTTATTTCATTTAGTTTCACGTAATGTTCTCTTTGTTTTCATTTTTTTATTATCATTATTATTGTTGTCATTGTTATTATAATTATTTTTATTTTTATTATCGCTACAACCATTGTGCTCATGGAATAATTCCTCTTGGTAAGCATAATTGGAAGAGCGCTACAAGTGAGTCCACTATTCTTCTTACAACAATGTTTTCGGTTGCAGATGGAAAATGTCACAAAAATATTTATAGTAAATAATTGGGATATTTCATTAATAAAATAGGATAAATGTCTGCTTTTTGCCTAGAAAACTCGTAAGTAATGACTCACCTTTTAATAATGTAAAAGATTTTGTACCTAATTAAATAACATGGGATATTTCTTAAATAAAACTTGGACTGTCGGGTCCCTATCTTCTAACTATCACAATGAAATGTTTCTTCTAAAATCACATGTGAGGACCAAAGTCCTCACCTGAAAAGGTCACAATAAATTGATCGATTTATGGATGCTTTTATCGGTCTAACTCTGCGATATGATTTACCTCTTTCCTACATGATTGGATGTGCCTTTAATCTCTATATTTGCTCTAATATTGTGTGAAAGAAAAGGGATAACGTGATTAATCTGAAAGTCGTTATGTTGATTTATCAAAGATAAAAATAAAAACGGAGTTTTGAACCATCTCTTGGTTTTTGGCTTCACAAGGTCAGAGCACTTTCTTTCTTAATGTTTTATTAGGTTGTGACTCCTTATTATCAGCCTTGTGGTGCCCAACTAGATGCCTTCCGGCTATAGATTGTTAGTGATGAGATATGATGGGGATACCTAGGCATACCACCTTATGCCTTTTGAGGCTTAAGATTTGATAGCTCAAATTAAGTCTTTTTTCAATTGCGAAGCAACTGACAGCCTAGAAAGGAAGCCTTAACCTGGTCGGATCCTAAAAGTGGGATCCAATCGCTAAAGGTCAGAGGTTTTCTCACTCGAGCTCAATGATCCTTTGGTTCAGAGGGTGAAATAGGGATTTGAATAGAGAAAGAGAGAGCGCATCATAGGAGTGGTCATGGCAATAGTTAATTAACTACAGATCCAAGCCACCCCAACAATACGCATAAATTTTTGCACATTCCTTTCAAATCTACGTATAGCCACAGAGTGGGATCGCCTTCAAAATTAAGGTATAATCACAAAGTGGGATCACCTTAATGTATAGCCATATAGTGGGATATCCTTCAAAATCAACATATAGCCACATAGTGGGATCATCTCCAAATTAAGGTAAAACCATATAGTGAAATCGCCTCCAAATCAAGGTATAACCACATAGTGGGATCGCCTCAAGGTATGGCTCCTTAGTGGGATCGCCTCAAGATATAGCCGTAGAATCAAGGTATAGCCACAGAGTGAGATTGCTTTCAAATCAATGTATAGCCACATAGTGGAATCGCCTTTTGGGTCGAGGTATAACCGTAGAAGTGGAATCTCCTTTAGACCAGCGAACGCACCACGGACTAGCATCAGTCACCCATCAAGCCTTTTTAAGAAGCAAACATGGAGATCTCTCCTTAGGTAAGTATCACTCTCTTACTTTGAGCTTTGGCTTGTTTAGAATCCTATGTACTACCTCCCCAAAGTTGGGGGAAATTATAAACATTGGATCCTGAGAAGGCTTTTGTCAGGGTTACATAATAAGGAAAGCTTCTCCTTTATAGATAGTGAATTGAGGACGGTAGACCTTTTTGGATTTTAAAAATATTTTTTTTGAAAAATATTTTAAGGTACTTTATGTTTGAATTAAGTAGTTGAGTGACATATAAGGTTAACTGATGACAAATGCCTTTGATCAAAGGTTTTGAATTAAGTTGCGTAGGTTTACAAGCCTTGTGCACCCGTGTATTTGTTGTTTGTACACCCTTGCACTCAAAAATCTCATCATTTAAGCTTTTGTTAGGGGTTTTTGCTATTTTTGGCAATGCACAGCCTTGCATAAGGAGTGTACACCCATGCATTCCAAGAATCTTGCATTTTCAGGTAAGTTGTCTTACTTTTTGAGTATACACCTATGTATTACTGCTTGTATGGTCGTACACTCAAAAGTTGGCGGATTTTTCCATACGGCAAGTGGGTTAATGTTTGAGTGTACACTGTGCACACCCTTGTGTATACCCGTACACTCTTTAATGTATAAGCTTTGCCTGAATGCTTTTAAAGAGTTTGGTCAAGTTGGCTAAAAAGGTTAGAAATTTTGATTAAAAGGTCTGTTTTGCTCTCATCGGAAAGTTCCAAAAGCTTTAAGAAAAAAGTGGCTTTTGGCATTTATTTCTTCAGATTATTCAACTGCTTTTCAACCGTTTCAACACGATAAGGGTCCATGAATCTGATATTTGATATTCTAATCGAGTAAATACACTGAAGGTAATATAAAAAATCTTTCTCATCATTTTGGGACATTATAAAATTTTAATTATTATCCTTGTTTGTAACTCTTCTTTTGTACATTAATTTCTGTTAGATTTAGGATGTGAAACCCTTTACAAGGGTATTTTTGCCGTGTGATAGAAATCGTTAGGTTGCCGCTTCTACATTGCCCTTTTTATATTTTTAAAGTCATCTTTTAAGAAACTTTGATTTAAAAATATTTTTTGTTCTTTTAATCTTCTCTTGTTTCTCCGTTTTGGATCTGTTATCGACAATAACTTTATCTTAAAAGAGGTAGAAACTAGTCGTTACCGACACGGTTGTGCATCTCGTAGTGCACACTCATGCATTATGCAATTCATGGCTTAAAATATATTCTCTTGCTTTTTAAGGCAAAAGAGTCGACTGTATATCGCCAAGTGCACTACTTAGGGATGATCACGGGGCGGGAATCCCCATCCCCGGTGGGAAACTGCCTAGAATGGGACGGAAAATCTCCGAAAAATTTCCCTATGGGGATGGGGATGGGAGAAAAGTATTTTTCGACTTAGAATTTGGGACGGGGATGAGGATTGTGGTCCCTACCTCGAAATTTTCTTGCTCCCGAAATTTAATTACTAAATTTAATTATATTTATATAATTTAATTTTAAATTATATTTAATTTTAGTTTTATCAATTGTTAAAATTTATATTAGTTTAATTTGTAATTGAATTTATATTTTTAATTATTAAATATTATATTTCAATTATAATTAATTATTAAATATTATATTTTAGTTATAATTAAATTTTTTTAAAAAATAAAAATATTTTTTATGCGGGGACGGAGATTCCCGCGAGGTCGGGGACGGAGGAATTTTTTTTCCAAAATACTATCGGTCCCCGCCCTGCCCTTACGCGGGGCAGTAGGTGGGGAAGCAATCCCTGCCCCCGCCCTGCGATCATCCCTAGCATTGCTATGCATTCTCGACATGTGTGGTGAATTTTTATCCTCTCTTTTATTTATTTCATTTAGTTTCACATGATGTTCTCTTTGTTTTCACTTTCTTTGTTCTCATTATTAATGTTATCGCTAATATTATTATTATTTTTTTTATTTTTATTATCGCTACCACCATTTTTCTCGTGGAATAATTCCTCTTGGCAAGCATAATTGGGAGAGTGCTACAGGTGAGTCCACTATCCTTCTTACAACAGTGTTTTCGATTTCAGATGAAAAATGTCACAAAAATATTTATAGTAAATAATTGGGATATTTTATTAAGAAAATCGATCCAATATCTGCTTTTTGCTCAGGAAACTCACAAGTAATGAATCGGCTTTTAATAATGTAAAATATTTTATACCTAATTAAATAACACAAGATATTTCTTAAATAAAACTTGGATTGTCGGGTCTCTATCTTCTAACGATCACAATGAAATGCTTCTTTAGAAACCACATGCAAGGACCAAAGTTCTCATCCAAAAATGTCATAATAAATTACCCGATTTATAGATGCCTTTATCACTTTAACTCTATGATATGATTTACTATTTTCCTATGTGATTGGATGCACTTTTAATTTTTATATTTGCTCTAATCTTGTATGAAAGAAAGGGATAACATGATTAATCTAAAAGTAGTTATGTCCATTTATCAAAAGTAAAAGTAAAAGCGGAGTTTCGAACCATCTCTAGGTTTTTGGCCTCACAAGATTGGAACACCCACTTCTTTTCCAATATTTTATTGGATGGTGACTCCTTATTATCAGCTTATAGTGCCCAACTAGATGCCTCCTGACTATCAATCATTAGTGATGAGATGGGGACACTTAGGCATGCCACCTTATGCCTTTTGAGGTCTAAGACTTCGCAGCTCAAGTTGAGTCTTTTTCCTATCGCGAAGCGACCGTTGGCCTGGGAAGGAAGCCTTAACTTGACCGGACCCTAAATATGGGATCTAACCGCTAAAGGTCAGAGGTTTTCTCACTCGAGCTCGATGATCTCTTAGTTTCGAGAGTGAAATCGGGATTCGGATAGAGAAAAAGAGCATGTGTCACAAGTATCTAGCATAAAACATACCCCACATATGAAAGGAAATGAATACACAATGACCAAAAACGGTGAATTATTAAATGAGCAATTGGCCTAGGGTTTCTAAATAATCATTTAAAAAAGCAAAAACTTTGCCAAAGTACAGTGAATAATAAGGGACCACAGAGAAAAAAAGCATAAGAATAAATATGCTTAGGTTTTACCTTTCTTCACTAACCCCTTTTGCTTTGCCTTTTCAGTGAAACACCATCCTTTTTCCTTCAAACAACATTTCCAACAAATTTGGTTCACCACTCTTCCCAACCAAAAAGTCTTATATCTAATAGATATTTACAGCTCAAATCGAAGGAACAAAAGTTTCTAGGTTTTCAATTTTAAGAAATCAGATACTCTGCTTGCGAACAAGGTTAACAAATGTTGTGAAAGAATAAAAAGAAGAGGGAGTATGAGAAATGGGCAAATCGCAATGGAGATCAGAAGAGGTCGATGAAGCTGGAAAAGAAGTCGATGG
Source organism: Excoecaria agallocha (assembly GCA_037975025.1). Lineage (NCBI taxonomy): Eukaryota > Viridiplantae > Streptophyta > Magnoliopsida > Malpighiales > Euphorbiaceae > Excoecaria > Excoecaria agallocha. Next base: position 52,583,325 of record CM075813.1, read on the forward strand.
AGTCGATAGGGTGGGAGAAACCAGCAAGAAGATCGAAGGAGGAGACTGTAAATCAAGGGAGAGAAGAAGTGAAAACAAAAAAAAGAAAAAAGAAATATATTTTACACGATAAAAAAAACTAATTTGGGATAGAATGTGAAGTGGCGCTAAGTTGGCGATGACCTATTGTTGACTCCCACCACATCAGCTACTCACTCACAAAAGCATATGCCACATCATACCTTTACCTATATACTGGATGAAACAGTAATTTAGGGGCAAATTTGTATCAATTTTTAAGGTTTAAGGGTATTTTCGCTCCGAAAAAAGGTTAGAAACATTTTAGCTACTACTGAAATAAATTAGTAGCATTTTAGTACCTCATCCCTTAATTTTTTCTCATGTGGCTAAAATTAGTGCGGGTTTTGAAAGCTTTTTGGCCCATTTATGAAAATTGATAATTTTGGCATTGTCAATTAGATTCCCAAATACATACAAACAAAACAAGCACCTGCTCCCACCAATCTACCCCACAGCCCCAGAATTTTGAAAATTCAAGATGAAAATTGCTTCTGCCTTTTATTTTATTTTTTTCTTTTTTTTATATAGAGATGATTAATTAATTCATAATATTAAAATATTAGGTATCTTGACTAGATTAATACTTAAAGGCAATACAATCATACGACGAGTACTTTGGATTTAGCAGAAAATAACTATTTTCCACTTTTAACCCGTAAAATAATTGCCATTTAAATTCACTATTCCTTCCTTCATGATGATTTGATCAGTGTAAGACCAGTAATCGTTGAGTTGGTTAGCAGCTTCCCAAATATCGTCCATGTTATAGTGTGGAGATGATTGCAGTTCTTTCGGTAATTTTGATAAATTAATATCCTTTTCCTCAGTCATCTGATCATTATAATACCCAGATGATAAATATGGGTTCATGCACTCTTCATCAACCCACATCTCATCTGTTTCCATTGATTGCTTCCGTGGAAATTGAATATCTAATTCACTGAAAACATCAGAGCTTAAGGAATCCAATTCCGGTGATGTAATTAAGAAAGCATTAGAGTATAATTCTGAATTCGATGAGACAGCATTTTCAGAGGTTTGTTGATCTTTGTGTTGCACAGGAACGTTGTTGTTCATCAAGCGTTTCTTTAAATGAGAATTCCAATGGTTTTTTATTTCATTATCTGTTCTTCCTGGCAATTTGGATGCTATTGCAGACCATCTGAAACACCACAATTCAACAAACATTAACTAATAAACAACGAAGGACACACTGTGTTGAAAGAGTAAAATATTTACCTATTTCCTAACATTTGATCACTACAAGAAAATCAGCAAATAGCAACGGAAATTAGCAACCGAATATGTTGAATTTCCGTTGCTAATTTTTATTAGCAACGGAAAATAGCAACGGAACATTCGGTTGCAAATTTGGCGGTTGGTATTTTTATTTCCGTTGCTATTTTTACCAACGAAAATTATTTTCCGTTGCTATTTTTACCAACGGAATTAGATTTTCCGTTGCTATTTTTACCAACCGAATAGAAATTCGGTTGCTATTTTTAGCAACCGAAATCAATTTCCGTTGCTATATTTAGCAACCGAATAGAAATTCCGTTGCTATTTATAGCAACCGAAATCAATATCCGTTGCTATTTTAGCAACCGAATTAAAATATCCGTTGCTAAATTCGGCGAATATTTTAAAAAAAATTTGCGACGGAATTTTCGTCGCTATTCCGTCACTAAATTATTATTGATTTTTTACACAAAATTACTTTTACTTTCGAAGTTAGAAAATCAATATTTATGCAAATATATCTGACAATTGAAACAAAAGTACATGCTGTTCTTACATGCTAACTAGCAAAACACAGTGACGAACAGAATGGACTCAATAATTAATGATAGATTCAGGTCGTGTACAAACTAGTTATAGCAAATTCAGTAAAGAACTTAAGAAATCAACATCTGAAGTAAATATAAATCATCAAAAATTTTAATTACATATAAGTGGTCAACACAAAGGAAAGGCACCATTTACTTTTATTACAAAATTCCCAATAGAAATACACATGAAATTTAAGGCAAGCTACATAAAAAGAGAAATCTGCCTCATGCAAACTAGTTAATACCATCAATATTGTTATCAATTTCCTTAAAATAACTCAAGTACATATCCATAGGTTCACAACTCAAGTACATGTAACATTTTCGTTCTATTTAATTTCATTCTCTATCTAACTAATTTCACAACTCAATTAACTGCAAAAGAAGAACAAAAAAATAGACCAACTGGAATTTTCAGACTTAACGGCTAGAAGATGGAATGATTTGTTTTCTACTTGGCAGCTCTAAAATGGGATTGAGTGTACGTTTTTAATGGGTCCTCTTAGCTTCTATCCATATACATGGTGGAGACTAACTTTGGAATGAAATTTTAACAATTCTATACACTGTTAATTACAGTTACACATATTGAGAACACTGGACAGGGTATGATTACAGCATACAATGGTATGACATATTCCAAGGAGCATTACATTTATAATACTGGTAGATTAAAAAATTAAAGAAAGAAATAAAGAATTGCGAGTACATGCATACTATGAAATAACTCACAAAAGGTACCGCTTTCTTCTCCTAATTCCCCTCTTTCAATGTGAAAATAATTTCACAAAAGGACAAGGGCAACAGAGGGAACTTTATTAACTCAAGCACAATGAAATAACTCAACTCAACAGCAGCAGCATACTTAGTAAGTTGAATTTAATGTGTAATGGGTTTGTTAGGCAACTCTTACACCATATGGGTAAGTAATTACTAATACCACCAATAAACAACTACCCTAACTACCAAAAGAATTTCCCTATATCCGGGTATTTAATTTGAAGCCATCAAGCTTTAAAGGTTCGGAAACAGAAAAGGATACAACAACAAAAGCCTATAATGAGCACTTTCTCATTATAAAAGAAACAAATTATGAAAAAAAGGAAAAAGGAAAAAAAAAAGCACTTACATCTCCACCATGGAAACCACCTCTTCTGGATCATCAACAGCATGCTCATTTTTCCATTCCTCAACCTCTGAAATTTCATTATCCTAAGTTCATTAAACTTGTTGTCAGATTCCACCATTTTTGGTCAAGAGAAACAGTGGCAGAGTAAATGTAGAAAAAGTACCTCTGAAATTTCAGTGAAAAATCTCATTAATGGCTTCTTCAAAAAATAGTGCCTAAGATATAGAAACCACTAATCATGAAAAGGAATTTTAAAACCAGGAAAGCTGATTTTCACTAATTTTCATTTTATAGCTAAATGAAGCTTCAGTTCATTCTTAGAAAAACAAAAAAGAATGAAAAGAATTCGTAAAACTGAAATTAATAAATAATGTTACTAATTAAATAAGCCGAGAGAATGCATGCAAGTAGCATTATGCAGATTTTGAGATATGAATAGTTACTGAAGATGAAAAGAAAGCTCAAAAACCACATGGAACTGCATAATGTAGATCAAATGTCTGGTTTTAAAACCAAAAGAAGAGGAAGAAGAAGAAAACCGAGGAAGTTGTGTTTCTCCATTTAACTAAGAGCGACTAAACACTGAGAAAGAAACCAATAGAGAGCTAAAAAGAAGGAAAAGAAGAACCTGAAAAGGTCGGAGATCCTGTCGTTTCGTACAGTAGCAAGGATTCCGACAACCGTAAGCAATATCAAAGCAACAGAAAATTTATGATAGTGTTCTCATTGATGCATTCCCAATCTGGTACATCATTTCTTGAAGTTTCCTTCTCATTCAAAGGCCGCAACCGAACTGAAACTAGAGTTTTCTTCTCATCACCACTCGGCCCCTGTGCCATCTGCTCCTCATCAGCTGCCCCCATCTCTCCCATTCTGTCCCGACAAGATGGGAAATTATAATCTATGTAAAAGAAGTCTTTATAAGCTAATACAAAAAACATACAAATAGCTAATCGCCAATTTTCTGTACCTCCTACGGTTGTCCTGTTCCTTATTATTCAACTAATACATTATGGCTCTAACTTTTTAAAAAATAAAATATAATCGCTGGATTCCTAGAGAACACAAGGACCACGCAACCTTAACAACCACAATCATTTTCGTGAGCAGGCGATCATGGGTTAAGTGCTAAATTCACCGACACTTTTGGTCAGTTCTTTTGTCTGTCAAGCAAGAAGCCCAATTTCTTTATTCTCCATTTCTTATTAATTTTCAATAGAACAAATAAAAGCCTGACAAATTACATAAGCCCATTCATCAGCTATTATTCTTGAAGTCAAACAAAATGGTAGCTGTCTATTTTAATTGACTAATTTGGAATTTTCTCAAAATGGTCCCATCAACAGACTGTCAAACACCTTTACCTTCTCCAATTACATTAAACCCTTTGGATAAACAATTATATATTTTATTTGGAACAGAAATAAAATTAAAAGAAAAGAGAAATTTTATTTTACCTTGAAGACAGAGAATTCAGTGTCTCTTTCCAAGAATGTTTGCGCGTTCCTGGAGAATCTTCACTGATTCCATATGCAGATTATCTGTATTACTTTACTACCAAACACCCCCGACTGAGAAGGGGCGTTTGGATTTTCTGTTTGAAAGATTTTCTTTTCCCGTTAAAATTTGAACCTGCACCAAACACCCCCGACTGAGAAGGGGCGTTTGGATTTTCTGCTTGAAAGATTTTCTTTTCCCGTTAAAATTTGAACCTGCACCAAACGGAAAACTCAGAATTCCAGAAACAGAAAATGGCAATGAATTTCAAAAAATGCTGAAAATATCCGGAAAATCTCTGAAACAAGTGCATTTGAGAATCAAATTAAATTGAAAACTAGAATCAATTTGAAACAAGTACCATGGCCTACTCACCTCATTATTTGAAACACCTTCGTTAAACACCGCATCAAAAACAAATTCATATTTCTCGACATATTCTATTAGGTCAACCTGCAGAATGTAGTAATTATATTTAGAAAGATGGGTAGGTGTATGACATCTATTGCCCACTGTCTTATACACCAATATAAATACTTTAAACTAGGAACTTTGAAGAGATAAAAAAGATTATGGGGACTGACATTATGGGGAAACCATAATTTTTCCAGAAAGAAATAAAAAAGATTAAAACAAAACATTAGACGATACCTAGGATTGGGAGGTAAATAAGCTGTAGGATTTATTCTGCATCGCAATCTGAGCGTTGTAGTCAGAACACCTACATTTCCATCTTCAAAGCTAACATATATTGAAGATGAACGATGGGTGTAGAAATGAATGGCTTGGCATGAGGACCGGAGGAGATGTCTGCCCTCGACTGCTTCGTTAGAGAGATAGAGAGAGGGACGGCGGTGTGTGAGGGAAGAGATGAAAATCTAGGGTTTTCCCAATTTATAGTTCTAACAAAGGTAAAAGTACTTAAATGCCCCTGATTTAGCAACAGAATCATTATTCCGTTGCTATTTTAGCAACCGAAACAATTTTCAGTTGCTAAATAGCAACCGAATAAAATTCGGTTGCTATTTTTCGATGAAAGTGAAATTTAGCAACGGAATTTTTTTTCCGTTGCTATTTTAGCAACCGAAACAAATTTCCGTTGCTAAATAGCAACCGAATAAAATTCGGTTGCTACTTTTTGTTGAAAGTGAAATTTAGCAACGGAATCATTATTCCGTTGCTATTTTAGCAACCGAAACAATTTTCCGTTGCTAAATAGCAACCAAATAAAATTCGGTTGCTATTTTTCGATGAAAGTGAAATTTAGCAACGGAATTTTTTTCCGTTGTTATTTTAGCAACCGAAACAAATTTCCGTTGCTAAATAGCAACCGAATAAAATTCGGTTGCTATTTTTCGATGAAAGTGAAATTTAGCAACAAAATTTTTTTTTCCGTTGCTATTTTAGCAACCGAAACAAATTTCCGTTGCTAAATAGCAACCGAATAAAATTCGGTTGCTATTTATTGTTGAAAGTGAAATTTAGCAACGGAATTTTTTTTCCGTTGCTATTTTAGCAACCGAAATTGAATTCTGTTGCTATTTTAGCAACGGAATTCAATATCGGTTGCTAAATTAGCAACGGAATTTAAATTCGGTTGCTATTTTCCGTCCCAAATCTTATCCGCCATTTTTTGCCGCCTTAATTAGCAACGGAATACAAATTCCGTTGCTAATTTTCGTTGCTAAATAATGGCGCCATAAATTCCCTCCACTTTTAGCAACGTAAGCTAACCAAATTTTTTCGGTTGCTAATTTTATAAAATTCAACCAATTTTAGCAACGGAAACTATATTCCGTTGCTAAATAGCAACGGAATTGTGTTTCCATTGCTAAATTAGCAACGAAATTAAATCCGTTGCTATTTTTCCGTTGCTATTTCAAGATTTTCTTGTAGTGGATGAAGATGAATAATAGTTTCTTCTTCTTCTTTGGTGAAGTTCCCATGCTTAAGACCTGGCCTTAAATAATTCATCCATCGAAGCCTGCAACTCTTTCCTGTTCTTGACAAACCTGAATTGAGCACCACAGCAATATCCAATAATAAGCTTATACTTCTCTTTTCAGTATGCAGAAGAAGGAAAAAAGAAATAATAATTCCATGTTGAAATTAATAAATGTCCTGACCAGCAGCTTTGGGCATCTCATTCCAATTCCAAATGCCATATCTGTTAATATAAGCAATCAATTTGTGATCTTCTTCAAGGCTCCAAGCACCCTTTTTCAGAGGAGTTTTCTCAAACTGTAGATATGTTATCACCATGTTCGTGTTATACTAGCAAATAGCATGAGTTAGTCACTATGTACTTACCCTGCTCATACAACTATTCTTTAATGTTCAACTTCCAGTCTTCAATCCAAATAAATTCATTCCTATTTATATGTCTATTTAAGTGTTCATGATAATATAATATTCCTTAGCTAAAACCACGTGTGTCAAACCTCTAAATTTCCCACTTTTATTCATTAGTTCAATTAGTATAAATTACTGACCAAGTACCCTCCTAGAACATTCGTTAATTTATTTTAAATACTAAGATAATTGAGTGTACAAGGACCCATGAAACTTCTCTATTCGTTATACCTTTTTTCTACGTGTCTTTTATTTATTTGAAGCATCTACCCAAGCCTTTATTTATTTATTTCCTATTGTCATTGGTTGCCAAAAAAGTATAAAATAAATAAATCTTTATTCCTTAAAAATCGTGTAGTTAGATTTGTACAATTTCATAATCCGTTTCTTATTTGATAATTTAGATTTATACTTTTCCTTTATTATGTAAAATTACAACTATCAACGAAATAAAAATTCGATATTAAACTATTGATGTGGCACTCTATATAATTTGCGTAAATGCAAAAATGAACGTTAGAGCATCCAAACTTAAAATAACCGCGACAGCTCAGAATGGACCACGCGTTTCACTAGTGTTTCTAAAATATAATTATATAATTTGGATTTTATTGTGATAATTATGAAATATTTGGATGATTATTAAATTATCTTTCTTCCAATTCTAGTATAAGTATATCTCTTCTATTTTGTAGCTATAAATACTCCATTGTAATTATTTAGTGAAGATAATCAATAAAAGAAATTTTTTTTATTTATACTATATCAATCTTTACTTTAATTATTTTATAACATGTTGTTAGTACAATAACCTCTATTGGTTATTGAAAGTCGGTGATTTAAAACAGCCCGACTTGAAGAAATAAAAAATTCTAATTTACAAGATTAAACGAAAAGTAAATTTAATCCATAATTTTTGAATTATTGTAATTCTCATCAGTTAATGGGATTAATTATGGATTGCACGATATTATAACCATATATAATAAAATATGAAAATTTTTAATAGATTATTTAAAAATAACAAAAAAAAATGTAATTGATTTTTTTATTATTGCCATGATCAAGTGATATAATTTTGTTAAATCTATTTTGCGCAATTACAAATTATGCCTTCTTTTATTATATTTTGATCCACATATATAGAGTGGATGTACATATTTTGAGTCATATTTTGATTTCAAATTTGATATATATATATTATTGTGTTAATTTATTATTTTAATAGGTAACACAAAATTATTCAAAGGCTTCGGAAGAGAGTGCTGCAAAGTCATTACCCATATACAATTTATTGTATATGGATGCTTGTCTATTATGTTTCAAGAAACTTATTATTTATGGAAATATTTGTTGAAATTAATATCATTTTGAGATTAAAAGAGAAATTCCAAAAATTCATATATGAAAATTATTGTATAAGATAAGTAATATTTTTTTAAATATAATTTGATTTTATTTTTATAGAAATATTACTAAACATGAAGTTTACTAAAACATACAAATGTTAGTAACTTGAAGTTACTAACTGTTGTACAAATATTATTAACATATTATTTACCAATTATACAAATATTAGTAAATATAAAATTTATTGATTAATTGATACTAATATCAGTAAATTTAAAGTTTATTGATTATAGTAAACTTGAAAATTGATACAAATACTAATAAACGTTTAGTTTATTATCTGTTACAAATATTAATAAACTCGAAAGTTTACTAACTTTTTGATATTAATATTAAAAAATTTAATATTTATCAATTGATATAAATATTGATATAATAAAAAATAGTAAACCTGAAATTTATTAATTAACAATTGATTATTTTGCATGATCGATTTGACCATTTCGGATCGATTATGATGCATAAATTATTAAGAATTCACATATTTATTAGAGAACTAAAAGTTTTTTTAATTTAACTTAAAGAATTCTCGTAATCTATTTGTTCTCAAGAAATATTACTAAAATATCACTAACTAATAAATGGATTGAATTTCCTTCATTTTGAAATGAATAAAGAAAATATATGTGGACCACTATCCACCATGTAAACAATTTAAATGATTTATATTTTTTGAAAAATGTATTAATAAAATGATCATATGTGTATTTATTATTAACTCACAACCTATAATTTGTGAGATTATTCAAATTAAGTGCACAACTTTCAGATTATGCAATCAAGATATTTTTCTTTATAGTACTGGTTATCATATGTCGTGGCTAAAATATTGTTATAAGCCCCCTTGTACATATTCATACTCCAAGATCTAGAAAAATTGTTTACTAAATGCCTTCGGTTAATTGCTAAACTTTTTTATGAGAACAATAGTATTATATATGGATACATAATATTGATATAAGCAATACTTACATGCATTATGCCAATAAAGATTATAAAATTCCTCTATTGCAATTTTTAATTGAAAAATACATTTTGATTAATAGCTTACCTAATGTTAGGGGAAGAAAGCAGCTAAAAAACAAATAAAATAATAAATACATTGTATGTAATTTAGATCCTCACTATCGTGAACCTGAAGTTTAAAAGATTAGTTAATTATGATGCCAATGTATTTTGAGAATGTGTAGAGATTTATGAAATCTCATATCACTGCAAAAAAAAACTATAAATTAGCGATGACATTATTTTCGTAGCAAATTTTGCGACGGTTTCGAAACTACTTTTCATCCGTCGTGGGAAGGTTTTTTTTTTTGCGATGAAATAGTGACCGAATAAATAATCAGTCACAAATTATTAGAGGAAAATATACGCACCTTGTTTTGCGACGGAATTAACGACAAAATTTCCGTCGCTAATTGTTATCATTTTTATTCATGAAATTAGTTCCAGAAAATTTAGCGACGAACATTTTATTCGCTAATTTTGGAGAGAAAATATGGGGCCTTTTTTTGCGACGGTTTAGCGATGAAAATTTCTGTCCCTAATAGTATTTTATTACAGTTGGAAGATTAGCGACGTAAATGTTTAGTCGCTAATCCGTCGCAAATAAAATAAAAAATAATATTTTTTTTAAATTTCAGTCACGTGATTTATGTATAATTTCATGTAATTTTAATATAGACCATATGAAATGGATATTTTATTTTGTAAAATAAACTTATAAATTATTTTATAATTTGATAATAATTTTTTATCAATTATACCAAAATCTAAAGTTATTTGTTTAGAAAATTAACAACAACAACAATAATAATAATAATAATAATAATAATAATAATAATAATAATAACTAATTATTATGATTATTATATAATTGCATGATGAAGATTAATAAAAATAAATATTTATAAAATAGTAATATAAAATTTATTATTTCATTTAAAATAATAATAAAAAATTTGTTATTTATTTTTATTTTTATAAAATTTAAATCAAATATTAAATTATTAAAAATTGTAATGATTTTTTATCAATTATTCCTAAATCTAAACTTATTATCCCCAATCAAAACCAAATCTTGGAATTTGGGTTGTGAATTTTGGCTATTAAAATGTTAAGATTAAAGTCCCTCATTGTTTTATCTCATTTTGCCATAGATTTACAGAAGTCAAGGTTCTGCTACCACATGGACTTGAAATTTCTCAATTTATTATTATTATTATTATTATTATTATTATTATTATTATTATTATTATGCTAAAAATTTTCTCCATATATACTTCAGCTATAATTGTGGTATATTGTTATATTGTTTATCGAGAAGTTGAAACCATGTTTAGACCTATAATTGTGGTATATACTTCAGCTATAAGTTAGCATTCATGATTCTTGCTTAGATCTTTTAGAGATTTAATAGATATTTAGTGTTTATTTACATTCTTTTCTTGTTATTAATCGCTAATTAACTGTATGTTTTCAATTAAATTTTTCTATTTTTTCTAATTTTGATGATTGATTTCACTAAAAATTATAATATTAATAAAAAAATATACATATATATTTATGCTTAGTAATTATTTTTAAAAATATTTTATATAATATTATTTGCTTATTTTCAATTAATGTTTTTAAAAATATATAATTTTGATTATTTCAAGTATTATAATATAAATGAAAAATACAAATACATATTTATTGTTACTAATTAAGATTAAAAATTATTTTAAAAAACTGAGAATTAAAATTACAAAAAAGTAATTAAATAAGATAAAAAAATCACAGGAACTTAGAGCATATGATCACTTTTAAAATATTTAATAATATTGACTAGATATCAACTATAATATTTTTTCTCTTCTCATTTTGCTTTTTAAAAAAAATGTAATAATATTCTATAGACATTAATTATAAAATAATTTTTATATTTAATATGTATTCAATATATATATATATATATATATATATATATATATGTAATTTAAATAAAAAATTCTATATAAATTTATCTACGAAATTATCCTCCATCTGTTGGACATAGTACAAATGAATGTAGGGATATTTCTGTCTTTTAGAAAACCCTACTTACCCTAATTTTGCCTTATTCTTCTTTTCTTTTCTAAGAAGAAGCCGCCATCCCTCGTTTCTTGTCTCTCTCTCTTGGTTTTTCTTCCCACTGCCATAGTCATCATTATCGATAATCGCCGGTGGACATGTTGAGGAAGGCCTCTCTTATTTTCTTTATATTATTACTCTTTCAATCTTAGATCTGTCTCTGGTTTCTTCATTTTTTTCTAATTGGATTTGTGTTTCTGTGTTTAGATCTTTAAAATGGACAATGAAGATGTTGAGGGTGGAATGGAAGAGGAATTTCATAACCCTCCGTCGATTGCAAGTACTGGCTGGTGGTACCTCTTGATTTCGTTGTGCTTCAGATGTCCTCATCGATCCTGGATCTTCCTCTTCTTTTACTTTCCAATCTAACTCCAAGTAATCTTTCTCTGTTCTATATTTCTGTATTTTTGCCTTTCATTACTGTAATTAAACTGGCTATGTATATGAATTTATATTCTTGTTATATTCGTGATGTGGCATTTGGGAATGAGGAAATGACAAATTTTGAAAGGTTCCTTGCTGGTGCTGCCGTTGGAATTACTGCATCCTTGATTTGCTTGCCCATGGACACTGTAAGTCGCTATTCAAAACCACATGTATTCATATTTTATTTGCAGTCAATAAATAAGAAAATCAGTATCATTCAACTTTTTATACACCAAACTGCATTAATTACTTCAACTTATCGTGTTACTGGTGGACCAGATTTCTGGTGAGAGATCAATTTTATGTTAATGGGCAAACTATTGCAGATAAGAACCGAGATGGTAGCACCTGGTGGGGAAGCGTTGGGTGGTATAATTGGAACTTTCAACCATATGGTCCGTACTGAAGGGTTCTTTTCTCTTTATTATGGTTTAGTGCCCTCGATAGTGAGCATGGCACCTTCAGGTGCAGTTTTTTATGGTTTTTATGACATATTAAAGTCAGCTTATATCCATTCTCTAGAAGGGAAAAAGGAGAATTCAGAATTTGAAATGAGGTCTAGAACTATTGCTGGCTGTTGCTCTGAAGCTACTATATATCCATTTGAAGTTATTAGAAGACACTTTCAAATGCAAGTCCGTGCTACAAAGATGAATACATTGGCAACTTGTGCTAAGATAGTTGAATAAGGAGGTGTTCCTGCTCTTTATTCAGGGTTAGTTCCCGGCTTATTGTAGGTATGGTTCATTCATTCTCATTAAATTAAAAATCTATCCTTTATGTTCTACAGAATAAATTGCAAGAGCATAGTGGTTGAGTTTTTAGCATGATGAATACGTAATAGGAATCTCAACTCCACTAATGAGTTTGGGACCAAAATGTGATAAGAGAATTAAAAATGATCACTTGAGAGATTCTAACTCTGTGAATGTGCCAATTTAATTCTCTAATTCAATAGATACATAGATATATAGGTAGATAGAGACTAATAGTGCCATAAGTTACTATTTTATATAGAGATAATTTTCCATGGTTCGGCGAGCCAAAGCTTCTATTCTTACATGTTAGCTTTAGCTTCTGTGTTTTTTTTATAGCAATGGCAGTAGAGTGGATTTCACATCTAAGATTGGTGAAATCTACTAACACAAACTATGTTACTGCTGGGATCCAACAAACCCTTATGAATGCTATTAGGGTTGGTCTAGTTGACTTGGTCATGCTTGTAGTCATGTCTTTGAACATTGGAGTTCTGCTAGCTGCTGTTGCTGGATATTCACTTGGATTATTTAATTTTGGCAACCTGGTTCTCAAGAAATCAAAGATCTAACCTAGGAGGGATTTATCAGATAATCCTTCACTTAATTGCTAATTAATAGTTATAATCTCAAGAAAATTGAAATGAGTTGATGTGGAAGAATTCCAATCTGAATGGACGGTAAGTCCCGATATTTTAGGAAAGTATTGTAGAATACAAGAAAAATATTTTCACTGACTTGCAGAAAATTAGCATTTCAAAACTTAAGTTAGCTAATTTTTAGAGAGAGAAAACTTAAAAAAAAGAGCCTCAATAAAGTGCTTTTACCTATTGGAATGAGGGGGCTACCTATGGTGTCCATAACTTGTGTGTTGACATTGTGATAATTGAGTGCTAATCATGACTATATTAATAAATGTAGGATTAGATCTGCTGTTCCATTTCAGCCAAAGAGAATTTTCAGTCAAGCCGATCGATAAGAAATCTTATTTCAATTACAGCTAATTCAGAATCCTATTTCGATGTGGCATTTGATTGAAACTGCTAAAGACTTACTGTATTTGGGATCCGAATATGTTCAAAATGAAGGTAGTTTTTGGCATATGTGAAATAAAGGGAAAGCATTAGTTATATAACAACTGTGATACCTAAAACTAAAATTGTGTGGGATTGTTTATGCTAAATCTTTGTTGTGTTTTAATCTAAAGAAACTGTTTCAAAAGTTAAGTTGGAATGTTATGTTGTAAGCATAAAAGCAATAAGAGTGAGTAAAGACACAAGAGAAGAGAAGGAAATGCTGTAGGAAAATACAGAAGAAGGAATAATCAAAAGGGTAGGATTGAACTCAATGTTTAAGGGATCAAATGACTTACGTGTATTTTAGCTAGGACTAAATTAAACTAATTATTAGTTAATACACAATGAAGGTTATGTCATTATATATTGGATGCTTCAATCTACATAATTTTTTACTTTGCAAGGTAAATTTATTAGGATTAATTAAATGTGTTCCACCAAAATATGTATCAAATCTGAAGCTGTTACATTTTCCCTCTGAATTTTGTTGATGTCTATTTAGCCTTGATTATGTATTGGAGATTAATGTGATTAATTGCCCCTTATTCTCTGGTCTCGATTGTGAGCATTTGAGCTTAAGAATTGAGTTTTAGATGTGCTTTTTGTTTAGTTGTATGTCCATGTTGGATTTATTTTCCAAGAAATTGAAGGATTTTGATTTTGATTTTGAATATTATGCGAAATAATGCAGCTGGCATTTGGTTAGGAAGTGCTGGATTGTAATGTTCTGTTCTCCTTATGATCTAAAAATTTCACTCTTTTTGTAAAATTAGTTTACTTGTTTGCAATCTCAGTGGACTTCGTGTGGTTGTGTTGGTTTTGTCATGGATCATTACGCTGTACGCACTATGACAAATGGTAGAGATGCATGACATGGTACCAGGCAAAAGATTTGATAGATATCATGAATTTGGCCAGCATGCATTTGGTGAAAAACTTGGGCTTCATACAGTTGTTCTTCAATAACTCATAGTTGAAGTTAGTGTGTGCATTGTGCACTCCCTGAAAAAATTCGATGATGTTGTTTGAAGTACTTTTAAAGTATTTGATAATTTAATGTATTTTTATGATATATTTTTTAATTAATAGTATTGGATAATTTTTATTTATATAAATTTAAATTATGATTTGTTTATATAAAAAATTAATAAATTAATTTAATTGGTGATTTTGTATATCATAAATTAATTTATTGATTTTATTAATTTGTTTATACAGGATGTAAATTAATGTATTGGAAAGAAAAAACATTAAATTATATTTAGAGATGGATTCGCGACAACTAATATGTCGCTAATATATATAACAAATTAGAATTTGGCACGGTCAGCATTCGCGACGGATTTAGTGACGAAAATATTTGTCGCTAACAATTATTATTATAATTGCCGCGAATAATTTTGAAAATAAATTAGCGACGGAATGCTCTGATTAGCGACTGAGTAACTATCCGTCGCTAATATATTCGCGACTGGCTATTAGCTACTGTTCGTCACACCATCGCTAATTTATTTTAGCGACTGAATTTTTTTAATTAGCGACGGAAATTTTTGTCGCTAATTTGCAATATTTTTGTTGTGTATGTAATAACTGCAAATGCTCCAATTTAGAATAATGTCCCAGCAGGACAATTTGCTTTATCGAGTAAATTATTCGGTTCCAAATAAAAATAAAATTTTTAAATGGTAAAAAGCAAATAAATCCGTATGATCATATTATAGAGGCGGGTACTTCTGAAGAGACATATAATATAATTAATTTTTAAACTCCAAAATTGGTTCAGGTACCTGAAATTAAATAAGAGGTTTTAATAAGTTATTTGTCATTAAAAAGAACCAAAAATGATAAAGTTGTCGATAACATTTCTGTATAAAAATATTGATGTTGATATTTTCAATATATTGAGGATCTTAAAATTAAATCTGTTGAAAAATACATATATTAATTGCATTCAATTTGAATTTTTAGACCTGCAATTCAAAATATTAAAAAAATATAATGTCAAAATAGTACAATTAATATTCATGCAATAAACAATAAAGTTGTAAAATATTATTTATTTTATAACATTTATTGCAATGGATTGGCATTAATTGTAAAAATATATATTTTCTTATAATGAATGCAATAAATTTTTACTATTTGCCAATTTGGTAATTTATTAGTATGTAAGTAATAGATACTTTTTGCCTATTTGATAATAAAATTACATATAATTTCTAAAATATTTATCATGCTTGAAGCATATAAATATTTCTAAAAAAAATTATTTAATACACATATATGTATTGAATTTTATGTATATGATTTTGAAGTGTTATAGTTTACCTATTATCATGATTTATTTATTATTTTAATTACTAAAACTCTTGAAAAGTTAAAAATTCTTTAATGAATTTTGTAAACTAAAATTTATCTCAACTTAAATATCGAGTACTATTTGTTTAAAAGAAATTTTTTTTATAATGTGATTATATGTTTATAAGTTATCTTCCATTGAGTACTGCAATGGTTGTAAAGTCACTAGATACAATATATTTCATGATCATATATTTTTACGATTGATGCATTGTGTAATCATGCATTACATGATAATTATTAAATTATTACTTAAAATTACATATTGTTTTACAGTCTTAGTTCTCTATATAATTAAATATATTTTATTTGGATAATTTTACTATCCTTAAGTAATTCTTTAGAAATATTTGAATTAAGTTATTAAATGCATTCATTTGATATAGCTATTATATGATTATGCTGTACACATGCCATGGAATTACTTTATTACATTTGTTTTATTCCTTGAAATGAATGAAATAATATAGAATTATGCTCATGAAAATGGTATGTTCAAGAAATGATAATTATTATTGTATAATTAATTTTTGCCACCAGAAGTGGTTGATAATTAAGAGAAAGAATATGAATGGTTAAAAAAACTATTTGAGAATTGATAACTTATTTATGTTATGGTATAAAAGTACATTGATCATGTACCTGTTGTACAAATGACTATATTATTAGATTTTATAAAATTTTTCATCTTAAAGAAATAAAAGATGCGTAGATAAATTTATACATACTTGTAAATGTACAACATGTAATTTTATAAAATAAATTTTAGCTGTTATTTTTCAGTTCATACATAATATATCCAGAAGATATATGATAAGTATATCCAGAAGATATATGGGTCATTTTAGAAAAAAACTTTATAATATTACATATCGAAACTCTGTATGTACAAATTTAAAGTTTTGTATTGATATTATTATAAGGAAAAGAAAAATATACGTTGTACTTTTTTTTTCTTTAACTAAGGTTTTTTTCCTCTGAATTTTTCTATTAAGGTTTTTAATGAGAAAATTTATGATGTGTATTAAAAATATTGTGTACTCTTTTTTCTTTTATTAGATTTTTATCCCACATGATTTTTTTCTAGTAGATTTTTAATGAGACACAGCACGTATTAATAGATATTTAAGGAAAAGTATGTACTATAAATTTTATGATTATGAATGCCCATAACCCCTTAAGATTAATAGCATGACCTATCAAATGAAAAAGGTAAACAATTATTGTCCATGCAGGATATTGTGTAATATTATCAATTATTTTAAAGTCCGCCAAAAGCATGAAATCTTTTAATGGTAAAGATATCAATTTTTTTAAAAAAAATGAAATAAAAATTTCCAAAATGATACTCTGGAAGAGATAAAAAAAATAATACCGATCAACAACTCTATGTTTTTATAAAAACGATATCAGAAGTGATTCTATTAGTGGTAAACTATATAAATTATATGAAAATTTATGATAATTGTTGTTGATAATGTAATGAGTATTAGTATCTAATTATCGAAAGTTGGTATCAACATGATCGGCAAAAGGAAAAGACAAAATCCATGCTAATTAGACTCATACAAAATATTTGGATTAGAAATTCAGACACCAGATGATGTCAAATATTTTAGCTATAAGAGTAGTAATTATCGAATTACTTAATGTTGGCTATTCATTAAGTTAGTTGAAAGTTCATGTGCTTGAAAGTCATAAATCAATACAATAAAAAAAATGTGTTAACGATTGTTCAAGAATAACGACCAACAATATTGAAGTATGAAAAAATCGTAAAATTTTCTCAAGCTGCAAACCAGTTGGTCTGTTCACCAAAACTCTACCAACTTTGATTTTCAAAAAGTATGTAAATAGTATTGGAATGCTTCAATTTAAGAAAATATTGTAATTATTATATTTTTGAGGGAAAGTATATTGCCTATGAATACTGTACTTTTTTTTTTGCTAAGTTTTTATCCCACTGGATTTGTCTTAGCAAGGTTTTAACAAGTTATATTCATAGTGCATAGTCATGCAAGAGGAAGTATTGTGATAATTATGAAGTATTTGGATAACTATCAAACTCATCATTCTTTCAATTCTATCATAAGTCTACATCTTTTATTTTGTACCTATAAATACCTCATTATGGTTATTCAGTGGAGATAATCAATGAAAGAATTTTCTTTATTCATATTATATCTGTCTATGCTTTAATTATTTTATAACATATTTTATGAAAAAAAAATGTGGGAAGAGGAGAGGCCATCCTATGTGGGTACAGTACCCCTGCTCACGTAAGCATTAAAACATATTATAGGAGAATTTCAAACGAAAATTTTATTTAGAGCTAAATATCTGAAATATTCCTCAAGCTTGTATTTATTTTCACAATCGATATATAAATTTTTATTATATTCAAATTATCATCTGAATTTCAAATATTATCTTAGATCACTAACTAAACTTAAATAATGATGATAATTTACCCCTTCAATTTCAACTAATATTACATATAATAACAGAATTTTGTTCAATATTTTTATATATTTAGATAGGGAATTATTATCGTTATTTAAAATTTAAATGATAATAAATAATGATATTTGAAATTCAGGTAGTGATTTAAATACAATTACAATTCAGATATTAATTATAAAAATAAATACAAGTTCAGAGATATTTTAGGTATTAAACCTTTATTTAGTTTTGCAAATACATATTTAATCTAAAAAAACCTATTTTTCTAATAAGATTGGGTGTTGTATCAATAATCCAGCAACAGATTTTCACTTTTCCAGCTAGTGTAATTTCTAAAAAAATCTATATATATATGATGTTGTTTTTATAAAAAAATTCATTTATGACTAAAAAATTAAATATTGAGTATGCACATTTAGGGCGTCACTAAACTGAAAGGTGGCGATTAGATCGTCATGGGCGGTTTTATTTTAATTCTTTATCTACTGTTCTACAGTTGGATGCCCAAAAAAAAAAAAACATATAACAGACCACAACAATAACAATAATAAAACCACCCCCAGGTAACGCGATTCAAACTTAAAATCTCTATATATGGGAAGCAGCATGTATCGCTGTAAATTTTGTAATAGATTTGGCATCGCGGTTTTCATATCAAAACTCATTTAATATTTAAAATATCCGAACTCTATCCGCACCTAAAAATCAATGCAAAATCAAAATAAATACAAACAATAAATTTATAACAACCGCATCTACTAATATCAGGATACATCAAAATCTCCAAGTACAAATTATGATAGAAATTAATTCACATTAAAAAATAACTTAAAAATCACATTTTTTATACTTGGGTTCACATTAGAAATCTCCAAGTACAAATTATGATAGAAACTAATTCACATTAGAAATTAATTCGAACCCTATCCGTACCTGTCATAAGAAGTAAAATAACCATCCGTATCTAAAAGTTAAGTCACTGCTATCTTTACGTTGAAATGTCTTGGAGACTGTTTTCCATTATTTTTTCAACACGAGTAGATGAGAATTGTTTGGCGCCGGCATAAGTTGCAACATTTAAAGTCAAAGATTGTTAAAAGAATCAAGTTAATTAGATCTGATATAATTAGAAAAAAAAAACATTTATTTGGTTACGCGGTGTTTACTTTGACCAGAAATTTTTTGTCTGTTTGTATATATGTATTAGAATTATATTTCGTAAATAGGATTCATAAACAATTTTAGAGAGGAATCATATTAAATAATTAACTTGAAATTTTTACTTCCTATAAATGTGAAATTGCAACTTAATTGTCTTACAAAATATAGATTATTGATAATATCCTAAAAAATAATTCACAAAAATCCAAAGTATTAGAGGCCCAAAATCAAGAGGTCCATGCAAACCTTTCGAAGTCAACTGGCTTAACACGGAAAATGAGATCGTCCGATCAAACGGGATCTCTCCCTAACTTGCCATGGCTATACGCCACCCATTAAATTTTCATTACCTATACAATAAATCATACCCTATTCAGAATAGGTAGACTATTCAAAAACACTGTTCAAACTTTTTAACTCTATAAATAACAGATTTAGTTCATAAACTCAAGGCTAGACTTCTCTCTAAAAACAATATATTTTCTCTTTCTAAGCTGTTTACCTTTTGCTAACTTAAAAATCGGAGTGCTAATGTCCGGAACAACCGGGGAAAGCTTTTTGCAACTGCCTAACAGTCGATCGGATCGCTCAACCGTTGGCTCATTCCAAGGTTCTGATAAATTAGATTCTATCATTTGGTGCTTTCATTGAAAAACGATGGTTGAACGAAATATCTGCTTCTCACAGCTCTAAGAGAAGTATGGATCCGAAGCCATGGAGAGAAAATCAGTAAGCAAAGGCTCATGAAAGCCTTCGAGACTACATGGGAGCACTGATTCACAATTACTATTAAGCGTACCATGAAAGTTTTTGAGACTGCATGGAAAATAGGTTACGGTAAACAAAATCTGGGATTGAAAGAAAGCAAAAAATTATCTGCCAAGATTGAAAGGAAGCAAGATGTCACCCTTTTGAGATACCACATGGTAGACGCGCTAAAGATTCCTAGAATTAGCCCACTAGGAAAAACATTGAAAGGGATGAAACGATTGTGTAATGTCCCAAAAATGACCCTAGTTGAAATTGCATGACTCAATGTATTAATATTTAATTTAATTGATTAAATGTGTATATGTGAATTTAATATTGGATTCGTGAGGGCAAGTGATGATTTTAAGTTAATTATTAATTGTTTGGTATAAATTGTAAAGGTAATTAGTATTTGTGGGTGTTTTTGAAGTAAATAAAAGTTGTGTGTGTGTGTAAATAAAAGAAATAAGTTAAAAGAAAAAGAAAGAAAAAGAAAAGAGGAGAAGGGAAGGGAGTGGGGATCGGGGAAGAGGACGAGAGGCGGAGGGGAGGTGCTGGCGCCGATCAACGGCGCTCTGGCCGGCGATCGGTGCGGCTGCCACCACCTCAGCCACCGGCCTTTCCCTCCTCATCGTCCCTTCTCTCCGGCGGCGTCTGCGAGTTTTTCTTCTTCTCTTTGGCCGGATCGGTTTCTCTCCTTTTCCGACGAGCGACGACGGCGGTTGAGGGAGATGACAACACCGGTGGAATCGTGAGGTTGAGGCGGCTCTTTTGGTGGTCGCCGATCGTCCCCACTCGCCGGCGTTAAGGAGATCGAAAATGGGTGGCCGGTCCTTTTCAGGGTGTTTTCCGGCAGATTGAGACAACGATAAGGCGCGTGACCACCGCCGGCAGACTTGTGGTGGCGTGAACTCCATTTCGACACTGACCGTGCACCTCCGGCGAGTCTCCGACGAGGCTCCGGCGAGGCAGAATAGGGAGTTTCAATTTTTACGGTATGGAAACTATGTTAATAATTTGATTTCATGTATAATTGTGATATAAGTTTTGGTTAATTTTTATGATTGATATTAGCTTTGACTATATTAAAGTCCATGAATCATAGTGTTAGTGAGACATAGTTTTGAAAGTGTAATAGTTCAAGTGAATTGAGTAATGCTGCACTAGGTGAGGTAGAGTTTGAGGTTGATTTGATTTGAGTATTAAGTATTAATGGTATGTTTGAATAAATAAAGCAAGATAACTATTCATAGAAGTGATGTTGAACTGGGTTAACATGGAACTAAGGGAAAAATTTATTGATATATATCTACAGAAATAAAATATCTTTATCCTTTAAAGTTTGTGGAATGAGTTGTAAAAAGAATGCAGTTTTATAGTTTTGGGTCAATGAACACTCCATCAAATGGTTTGTTTAGTTTATCGAGGGGTTGAGCATTTTCCTGTGAACTGCTTCATTCTCTTAATTGTATTTGTTGAAGTTAACTAAGAATTTAGTTAACATGTTTATTTAAAAGATGTAGGTGATGCTATTTTAAGGGCTGATGATTAATTTAGTAATAAAAAAAGTATAGTTTTACCAGTTGACTTATGATTGAACTTAGATAGCCAAAGAATTAACATTATTAAGATTGTTGTTAAATAAGTTTAACTTAAAATATGATGGCATACTGATATATGATTATACTCTATGAATATATGGTTTGATAAAATTATAATATAGTAGTATGTCTGTTATAATAATAAGAATTTGTACTTATAATCGTAGTTGCTATCACTGCATACCTTTTAATCTAAGGTAACTAGGTTATGATGGTTATAGGTTAAATACATGAGTGACATGTATAGATCTTTCATGATGTATTTTTGTAAAGGTATTGAACAAAGACATTACTTGATACGTAAGAGATTATGATAGAGTATAAGGATGATTATTTGGGATTTAATAGACTATAGGTGAAAACTAGAATGAAAATGTAACTAGTGTAGTAACAAGCTCTTGGAATAAATGTGACACTTGTACCGCTCTTGATCTATAGTCTAATCTGATACTTGGATAATTATTATGTACATCAATATACTAAATAGACTGGATATAGTATCATGGTTATGATTTTATGATAGTATGAGAAACTGATGGTAAAGATGTTATGTTTTTATACATGGTTGCTTAGTATATAACTAGTTGAGATGATATTGTTATAAGTATAAGCATGAGATTAAATTTATATTTTTATATAGACATTGCTATTAAAGATAATATATTGAATACATGTATTGAACCTAATATGTTTGGTACTAAAGTAAGTACAATGAAGTATAGGAGATGGTGATGAGGAGCCATACAGGTACGTCCTTCTATTGTTATTATGTGTTTATACGTTGTTTCATGCAACAATGGGTTAAATAAGTGTATGTAAATTCAATTATATGCTTATAAAATAGTCAGGGATGACTTATCATGACAAGTACAAGTATTGTTAATATATGGTTATTAGAAAGTTTAAAAGTAATTTGAAAGAATGTATATTAAATAAACTCCTTTGCTGACTGAAGAATAATGTAACGAGAAATTGCTGAATTAGCGTGAAATAATTCATGTCTTAAGTGAATGATGGTTTACAAACTGTACAAAAATAGTAAAAGTTCTGAATAACTGTATTATCTGGATTGAAATGATGATAAAGTTGATAAATGTACTGAAAGTAAGTGATCTTTTGTGCCCTTAGAAATAGTCTGGCAGTAAAAACTAGCTCAGGATATAATTGGCTAGCCATAGGGATTCTATACCGCGGTGCAAGTCATGGCGACTTGCTTTACTATGGTTGGATCGTTGATCTCCATAGTATATATATTATACGTACTGTCATATGTTCATATGTTATATGAGGAATGATTCTGGAGGTCATTTCTCATTCTGTTGTGACCCATGGGGTCTACATCCCGTATATCCAGTCTGAGTATTTCTGTCGGCACTGTTCTAGGGGCATTAATGTTAAAATAAATTAAAAAGTATAAAAGCTAAGAAATGTTATAGTTCAGAATTATTGTGCATAAGAATTATCCTCTTATATATGTACAGCAATTGGATAATTAAATTGAAAGTTATAATATTGATAAGCATGTGAATCATTAATTCTATCTAAGCATTATGTATCTTTATTTTATGAGTAAGTGAACACAAGGAATTTATCTTCAATAAATATATAGTTTCTGTAAATCATAAGCTAGTTTCTTAATTTGTTATATTTGTTTATATATATATAGGTCTAGATATGTTTACAACTCTACTATAGATCAAGTACATAATACATAGCACATTATGATGTTAAATAATATATACTTCACTTTGTTAAGACTATCTTAATGATTACATGAGAAGTGAATGTAGAATGCATATTATGCTTTGGAAGATGTATTTGTATGAAGAAATTATGCCAACTATCATTTGTGGAACAGTTCATGCTGAATTGTTTATTGAGTTATTAAGTTCTGCTATGAATATAAGTAAAATGTTATGTCGTTTATGTTTGTGGTTTATTGTTGAATGTAAGAACTGGAATCTAAGGTAATTGAAGGCAGTTATTAAGAATATTATCAACTTTGTATTTGTATAACATATAAAAGATTATTTTTTTTAGATTTCTTTGTTCCCCACTAAGCTTTATAGCTTAGCACGGGTTTTGTTATCCGTGTAGGTAGCGGGATAGACTTGTGTTTGGTTAGACAGTTGCTTCGGCTCAACCATCAGAAGAAGGGATTTAGTTTCAAGTAATCCATCTTTGAGGTTCACAGGTGTAACGGGACGATTTTAATGTAAATTGTTTCTATTTTTGGAGTATTATAGTGATTTAAGAGTGTAATTTGTATAAGAAACGTGATTAATAATGAGAATGGATGAATGAGATGCATGATGAAATTATTTTTGTATTGTTGTGCCCCTGATGGGCTGAGGAAATTGTTTGATTTTCAGGTGGATTAGATAAGTTTTTAGACGTTATATTGCCGGATTTTTATTTGGTAAGTAATCATTTAGACAATTATAGTTTAACAGCTTACTTAAATTATAAGTATTTCTTTTTGGACAAGTCTGGGTCAATGAGATAGTTAAGATTCAAAAGCAAAATCTTGCTGATTTTGGAATTGTCACTCAGGGCATTGTTCCCCAGAGGGTCAATGACCAGTATCTGACAAATGGTCCTTGAAAAAAAAAAATTCGTCCTATCACTTGTTTCTGTTAAACTGTTCAGTAAGGGTGTTACAGGTTGCCCCTCTCCTTGTCTTCAGAACAAGTCGAATGAGGATCGCCCATCTCCCTATACCAAAGAAAATAACTGATCTCGCGGCTCAAGTTCCAAAGTCGGAGAGCCATCTTGATAGCATCTTTCCCCACAGATGGTAGAGTCGATTGGGAAAGCAGATATAATATTGAAGAAAAACAAAATAGTGCATCCCAAGTCCAAAGGAAAATGAAACATATTTCCTTCGAGACGTTGCATGGGTAAGGGCAGGAGGATACCATAAGGCACCCCCTTCTTTTGTTTCAAAGAAGGAAGCATCAAAGAAGAAAAAGATGCAAAGGGCCCTATTGATTAATGAAACATCTGTCGGGCAAAGGAAAGGTAGATATACCTATCCTGATCGAAAGATCAATGAAATATATACCTATCTCGATTAAAAGATCGATGAAAAGTATTTCTATCCTGATTGAAAGATCGGTGAAATATACATCTATCCCGATCGAAAGATTGGTAAAAATGTATAACAAAAAAGAAAGTTCATCTGATAAAATCTTTTTGTCTCTTGAAATTGCTTAATCGATGATATTCCAATCAAAGTAGCAGAACACAAGGTTTCAAAAGAAGAATATAGATCAAAACTGTCGACACAGTCAAAGCAATAAATAAATGCCGATTGGAATAAGCTTATAAAGCATCATCCTCGCAAGATAAGTTCAAATGCTATTCCCCTTTCATATATTTCAGTTCTCAGTAATATATTGTAAGGCCAATGCATAAACATAAAGGGCAGAAAAAGAAAGGGAAGAACATTACACAGCAAAAACTAAAATACAAAGATATACAACTAAAAACTTTCTCATTCAAAGATACATAGTAAAGAGCTTCATTCAGAGATACATAATAAAGAGCCTCTCCACTAAAAGAAAATATATATGTGTATATACAAAAGATACAGGGAGAAAAAAAGGACAAGACTACTCCTACTCTCTTCCATCAAAACAACATCAAGAAAAGGGAAAGGCAAACACAAGGATGTATCCACCACCATGAGAAATCCCAGCCAAGATTTACTGCTTTAAGATCACCTCTCATCAACTAAGACATTGCAAACATCTTCCACCTGTGGCACCTTAGAACCTGAAAACTGGTAGAAGGTTAGACCCAGTTTGAGAAAGTGAGGGCAGAGAGAGTAGCAAAAAGCGAAGTTTGTACCACCTGCAAATTGGGAAGAGTCTTAGCAATTCATTCCTTTTCCTAAAATAGAAAGTTGGAAAGTAAACATCGAAAAAAAGATCAGGAAGCTTCATGATAGGGAAGAAGGAGCAAAAAGCAAGGCAAAAAAGAAAGAAAGAAAAAAAAGAAAAGCACGAAATATGAAAAAGAAACACATATTTATATATAAAGCCTCCAGAATGTCTCAGCAGCATTAATGAAATAGCCACGTGTCAAATCCCATTAAAGTCAGACCATGGATCGAAGCATCAAAACAAAAAAAAATCATTACAAAAAGGCACGAGAAGCTAAACAACGACCATTAAAGGTGTAGAAAATAAAGCGACAGCTATAAAAAATGGCAGGACATTTGACCATCATAAAATAACGTGCTTAAAGGGAAATTAGTGCTTGGCCCGATCGGACAAAAAAAATAGCAAGATAAACTAATTAGATTGAAACTACATAAAATACATGATCCCTCCTTAAGCTTCGATAAAAACAACAAAAGATAGATAAGAAGGCAGTAAGCCAAGCCATCATGATCGAGCGAGGAAAAGTAGCAACTAGCATCACCATCAGGTAACCTCGCTTTCTATCAAAGATAATTAACTTAATCCTTTGTGGATGCCCTAAATATGACAAGAAAAAGATAAAGCGAGGAGAAAAGTTGACAAAGCTCCTCATCCTAAAAATAGCAAACAAACAAGCACGGAGTCAAAAGACCAGGCCATAACTTTCGACCTTTATGAAACCGATTGACCTTTGAAGAAGGATAACATAGTGATAATAACTTAAACAAACATCGATAGATGAATGGAAAAAGAGGCACACAATGATTGACAATGCTTTACTAGCAATCGATGGCTTTTTAAAACCCTATGGTAATTCTACCTTTCATTTATAAAATTGGCTCATAGGAATTGAGAAAAATAACAGGACAGTTGGACATTGGAAAACCAATCTGGAAGAAAAAGGAGTACGACTTTGAAAACCTCTCAAAGGAAAAAGCATCAAGTAAACAGGTTAGGAATACTAATCTTGGAAGATAGCTTTTTAAATTCGTTTACAAGAAACATTCAAATATTCCGATCCACAAAATATCTCAATTGATGTATTTATCCCAATCTTCTAAGACTGATGATGAATTTATTTCTATCGATAAAATATCCCAATTGATGTATTAATTCCAGTCACCCAAGATTGATGAATTTATTCCGATCGATGATATATCTCGATCGATGTATTTATCCCAGTTTTCCAAGACTGATGAATTTATTTTGATCGATGAAATATCCCAATCGATATATTTATTCCAGTCTCCCAAGACTGATGAATTTGTTTCGATCGATGAAATATCACGATCGATGTATTTATTCCAATCTTCTAAGACTCGTGATTATATTTATTCTGATCAATATATTTATCCCTATCTTCTAAGACTGATGATTATATTTATTTCTATTGATGAAATATTCAGATCGATATATTTATTCCAGTCTTCTAATATTGATGATTATATTTATTCCGATTGATGAAATATCCTGATCGATGTATTTATTCCAGCTTTCTTGATTGACAATTAAAATAATTTCTAGATCGACGTACATCCCGATCGAAGCTTTCAATTGATTCCAAACAAGGCAACTTGAAATCCAATCTTTTTATTGATGATTCATCGACTTTTCAGCCTCAAAGTTACAACACTCCATCATATGACCATTATAAAATGACAGGACCCAAACCATCGATCTCTAGATCGAATTGTTTATAGGAGGATAAATGATAATGCCCTAAAAAATAAATCACAAAGGCTCAAAGCATCAGAGATCCAAAATCAAGAGGCCCATATGTAATCCTCCCAAAGTTAACTGGCTTAACACAAGAAACATGGTCATTCGATCAGATAGGACCTTCCCCTAACTTGACATGGTTATCTGACAAACGTCACCCATCAGGTCACCATTACCTATACAATAGACTATGCTCCATTCAGAATAGACAAACTATTCAAGAACATTGTTCAAGCTTCCCAGCTCTATAAATAACGGGTTCAATTCATAAACTCAAAGCTAGACTTCTCTCTAAAAGCAATATACTTTCTCTTTCTAAGCTATTTACCCTTTGCTAACTTAAACATCAAAGTGCTAATGGCCGGAACAACCGGACAAAGCTTCTTGCAGATGCCTAGTAGTCGATAGGATTACACAACCATTGACTCATTCCAAGGTTCTAATAAATCAGACTCTATCAATTATCAACTGAATTATTTCTTTCTTCTCTAGTCTCTTTTATCATTAAAAAATACATATATATTCTTAAATTCCAAGATCGATTATAAAACATTAGAAGGTTGTTTACTTATAGAAAATTATTTCAGTTTTTCAGAAAATAATTTCAAAGAAAACAAAAAATAGAGATCATATTTATTTTAGTCATTTTTCTAAAATAGAAAATGAATTTTCTAGTTTTCAAAAGTAAATAAGAGATTTAAAAACTAATAAAAAATATTTTCTAAATTTTTTGAATAATCTTAATACACATATACATACACACACACACATCATACATACATACATACACACACACACACACACACACACACACATACATACATACATACATATATATGTATTTATGTACATACATATACATATACATATGTATGTATGCACATATATGTATATGTATATGTATATGTATATGTATATGTATATGTATATGTATATGTATATGTATATGTATATGTATATGTATATGTATATGTATATGTATATGTATATGTATATGTATATGTATATGTATATGTATATGTATATGTATATATGTATGTATGTATGTATGTATGTATGTATGTGTGTGTGTGTGTGTGTTTGTGTGTGGATGTAGTACACATTACATACATATGGATGTGTGTGTGTGTGTGTATATATATATATATATATATATATATATATATATATATATATATATATATATAATGCATATACATATGTATGCATGTATGTATACATACATACATATGCATATGTATGTGCATATACACTCATACATATATATGTATGCAGATACATATATGTATATTCATATATATATACATACACGTATATACAAAAATAAATATTCTATTTTTCCATTTGTTGGTAAATGAAGATATTTTTTAAAATTTTTATAGAAAATAAATACTCCAATTTAAAAAAATAGAAAATAGAAAATAGTATTATATTTTCTGTAAGTAAATACACATTACGTTTTCCATACATTTTTACGAACTAGTATAAAATTTCTAACTGCTAATGTAAAAGGTTTTAATATAAATAAATAAAGAAAATTAGGAGATTGACTAAAATTAGAAAGGAATAATCACAATCGATTGTCTGAAGTATAAACTTAGTGATGCTCTTGAACTTAAAAATTAAATTGCAAAAATATTTCATCTTCAATTTTACTTCGCTTTCTATAATTGCATTTGATGATAAATGTTCACATGAATGGTAAATAATTAGCCATGAATTTGAACAAATAATGAAATTGAAGTATGATTATATAATTTATTTTACTAGTAAATTCATGTAAAGCAGAAAATATTGATAGCAAGTTCAAAAAAACCTTGATCCAAACTTATAAAAAAGTAGAAAAATTGGTAAAATTTAATGATATTCCAACTGGCAAATTAGAGTTTGTTTAGAATATTCTATATAAATAATGAAAAGAGAGGAAATGAGATTCTAGAAAATAAAAAGATTTTTTGGCTAGAATTTAATGAGCAAACTTAATAAAAAAAATTAATACTTTGTAATGTTTGAATTAATATCTAATTATAAATTCTTACTATTATTTATAACGTTCGTCGGTTGTACGAAAGTTAGATCGATTGAATTGCACTCAATGAAAGTTAGATCGATTGAGTTACTAGAGTGTATGTGTTTAATTTAATTAGTTCTATTATCATACATATTAATATAAAATAAATATATTTTATTTTATTTAACAAAAGAAAAACAACTAGTTATTTTCCCTTTATTTTTTGCTTTGTTTGCTGCTGTGCTGTTTTGTTTCCTTCTTGGCTTTACTCAACTCTGTATATAAACACAGTTAACAGAGAATCAATACACATGAAATTCATTTTTCTCAAATCTTTTTTTCAAGATTAACATGGTATTAGAGCAAGAATAACCACTTTTTTCCCTCATTTTCTCGACTTTTTCCAACATCCAAACAGCTTCTTCTTGCTTCTCTGTTTCTTGTTTTTCTTCTAGATCTGTTGAGATCTAGTTATGGTGAGACCCGAAGACACCCCCTCACATCTACTTTACCTTTATCCCGATGAAAGTCCATCGGTAATACTGGTTTTTCCTTCTTTAGATGCATCTAATTACTATACCTGGTCAAGATCAATGTTGCGAGCGTTGAAATCCAAGAATAAGGTGAAATTCATTGATGGAACCTTACCAGCACCACAAGACAGTGATTTGAACTTCGATGTTTGGGATCGATGCAATACTATTGTGTTAACATGGATCACAAACTCTCTTTCACCTACAATTAAATAGTGTTATATGGATTGAGACAGATGCTGATCTTTGGAAAGAACTTCGAGATCGCTTCTTTCAGGGAGATTTTTCTGCGTATTTCTAACTTACAGCATGAGATTGCTCTTTTTGTGTAGGGTGATTCCTCTGTCACTGAATATTACGTAAATCTCATAAGCTTTTGGGATGAGTTACATAATTTCCATCCAATTCCTAAGTTTTAATGTATTCCCCCTTGCAAATGTAATGCCATTGGTGTTATACGTGGCTATAAACAATTAGATCAAATAATCAAGTTCTTGAGAGGATTAAATGATAATTTCTCAGGACTGAAATCACAAGTTTTGATGATGAAGTCATTGCCATCATTGAATGAAGTTTTCTCTATGACCGTACAAAAAGAAAGATAGATTTTGAGTCCAAGGCTGAATGATTCTCTTGCTTTCACAACAAAGGGCATTAACCAAAGCACTTGGAAACCAAATGCAACTAAGTCACAGAATAAAGAAGCCTATATGTATTTTTTGCAACATGATTGGGCACACCGTTGAAAGATGCTACAAGAAACATGGTTATCCTCCTGGATATGGCAACAAGCAGAGAGGCCATGGCAGTAAAAGTGTTGCAGTTAATGCTAACCAAGTTCAATCTTGGTAATCTGAATATGAAGATAATACAGAAGATTCATTGTTCTTGTCTAGCATGCCTGAATTTCCTTTCACGAAAGAGAAGTGTCAACAACTTATTGCAATGTTACAGACTCATCAAAGCCAAATTCCAAAATCTTTTACTATTGTGAACATGACTATAAGCAAATAGGGAACTATTACTAGATGCACAACTAGTTCTCCTACTTTATGCTCAAATAATACTTTCGGTATGGCTTTATCTTCTCATACACTTAATCACATAGGAAAAATGAAATGGATTGTAGATTCAGGAGCCACTGATCACATTACTTCTAATTTATCTGTTTTTTTGTCTGCTTGTGTTGTCAAAAACTTCATTGTGCATCTTTCAAATGGTTAGAAATCTGATGTCACTTTGATTGGGAATATTAAACTCAACAACTAGTTAATTTTGATTGATGTCCTTTATGTTCTGGGATTTTTTTACAACCTGGTGTTTGTTAGGAGACTTGCATTCAATGGTATATGTTGCTTATTTGTGAACAATTACTATTTTATACAGGATATAACTCAATGGAGGATGATTGGGTTAGCTAAAATTTAAGGCAGACTTTATCACATGCATTGTACGCACTCTGCTCCATCACATCACAAGACTCATTTTTCTTCTTGTATTCAAACTGAATCACCAGTTTCTATTTTCTCTTTTAATGCCGATCACAAGTTTGATATATGGTATTTTAGGCTTGGTCATGTTTCCAAAGGTAGGATCAGCGTATTACTCAAGAGCATTCCTTTTATCAATGTAACTAATACTCATTCCTGTGATGTATGTCATTTGGCAAGACAAAAGCGATTGAGTTTTCCCCTAAGTAAATCCAAGTCTACTTCTTGTTTTGATTTGTTACATATGGATATATGGGGTCCTATTTTGCCTTCTCTTGATGGGTGCTATTACTTATTGACTATTGTTGATGACTATTCTCGTTACACTTAGGGATACTTGCTGAAATCCAAATCTAAAGTTAGAATTGTGATGCAAAATTTTTGCAAAATGGTTGAAGTTTAGTTTGGGAGAAAGGTGAAGTGTATACGAAGTGACAATGGTCAGGAGTTTAATAATCCTTCCTTTTATGTTGAAAATGGAATTATTCATCAATTGTCATGTGTAGAAACTCCTGAGCATAATGGGATAGTTGAACGCAAGCATCAATATATTTAAAATGTCACTCGTGCTTTGTTGTTCCAATGTCAATTACCTAAAATTTTTTGGTCATTTGCTATTTCTCATGCCATTTATCTCATCAACTGACTTCCTCTCCGGTGCTTGATGACTCTACTCCTTATGAGAGACTTTATTCTCTACGACCTGATTATTACCAATTAAAAGTCTTCGGTTGCTTGTGTTATGTTTTAACAATCAAGCAAAGTCGGGCCAAGCTTGATCCAAAGGCTTTAAGATGTGTCTTTTTGGGTTTTAAATATGGCATGAAAGGTTACAGGGTTATGGATTTTCAATCCCGAAAAATTATGGTGTTAAGAAATGTTATTTTCTATGAGGATTCATTTCCTTTTTCTTCATCAAATACCCAGGATTCTGACAACTTTCAACTTCCTCATGGTGAACCAGTTTCACCTTATTATACTCCTTCTCCTTCTTCTTTACCTATTCGTCATTCCATCGAACCTAAAATACCTCCTTCTTATCTCATAGATTATCATTGTAATCTCTTGCAATCTACCCATTCTTTATTGCATTCTGAACCTGGTATTCCTCATCCCATCTCACATACTTTGGGTTATAACAAGCCACCTTCTTCTCATAAAATTTTTGCCTTAAATATCACTTGTGAGACCGAACCCAAGTCCTATCAGCAAGCCTTCAAAGATTCTAGATGGTTTACTGCTATTAATGATGAATTGCAGGCTCTTGAAACTAATAATACATGGACTCTTACTACTTTACCTCATGGTAAGAAGTCCATTAGTTGCAGGTGGGTGTATCGCATTAAATATAATTCTGATGGCTCTGTTGGTCGTTTTAAAGCTAGGTTGGTTGCATGGGGTTTGACTTAACAAGTAGGTATTGATTATTTTGAGACCTATTGCCAAACTCACCACCATTCGAGTTTTACTTGCCTTATCTTCCATCAGTAACCGATATGTAGAACAGCTTGATATAAATAATTCCTATTTGCATGGTGACCTGTTTGAAGATGTTTATATAGATCTTCCACCTGGTTATACCACTTCGGTTTCCCCTCATTCTGTTTGTAAGTTGCAAAAGTTCATTTATGGTCTTAAGCAAGCAGGACGCCAGTGGAATATGAAGCTTAAGAAGGGTCTGCTTAGTCCGTCTTTTGTCCAAGCTTCTTCTGATCATTCTTTGTTCATTAAGCATTCTTTTTCATCTTTCATTACTCTTTTAGTCTATGTTGATGGTGTACTTATTGCAAGCAATAGCCAAATTGCAATCTTACAGATTAAGTAATTTTTACATGATTCTTTCAAAATTGAAGATCTTGGTCCTCTCAAATATTTTTTGGGTTTTGAAGTTGCTCAAACTTCTAAAGGTATTTCTTTTTGCGAACAAAAGTATGCTCTTGATATTCTTTAGAAGTTTGGTTTTCTGGATTGCAAATTAGTATCTACTCCTACGGTCCTTGGGCCTTTGCCAACTGATTCTCCTATTTTTGAAGATGTTTCCACCTATCGGAGACTAATCGGGTAGCTGCTGTATTTGATAAACACCAGACCTGACATTTCTTTTCCTGTTCTACATCTTTCTCAATTTTTTGCTTCACCTACTCAAGCACATTTTTAAGCAGCCACTAAAATCCCACGGAACATCAAAGGAAATTCGGGCCAAGGGCTTTTCTTTCCTATTAATTCATCCATTCAGCTTCAAGGTTTTGCTGATACTAATTGGGCATCATATCCAATTACCAGAAAGTCTGTTACTGGCTACTGTATATTTATTGGCAATTCTCTGATTTCATGAAAATAAAAAAAGTAAAGTATTGTATCTCGTAGTTCATCTGAAGCTAAAGATCGTGCTCTTGCTATGGAAGCTTGTGAGGAGCAATGGTTGCTTTATTTGTTGAAGGACTTGGGATGTAATCATCACAAAGCTGCTTTACTCTTTTGTGACAATCAGTCTGTTATTCATATTGCAGAGAATCCGATGTTCCATGAGCGCACAAAATATATAGAGATTGATTGTCATCTTGTTCAGGACAAATTGAGCATGGCATTTTGAAACTTTGCCTGTTTGATCTGCTAATCAGCTGGCAGATTTGTTCACAAAACCTTAGTAATTTCCTGCTTTCCAATATCTGACTTCTAAGGTGGGAGTTTTGAACATCTACACTCCTCTACTTGCGGGGGGCTAATATGAAATAAATATATTTTATTTTATTTTATTTAACAAAAGAAAATTAGGTAGTTGTTTTCAATTTATTTTTTGCTTTGCTTGCTGCTATGATGTTGTTGTTTCCTTCTTGGCTTTACTCAACTCTGTATATAAACACAGTTAACAGAGAATCAATACACGTGAAATTCATTTTTCTCAAATCTTGTTTCCAAGATTAACACATATGCCTTCCATTAGTATTCATAATATTTAGGTAAAACCTATAATTTAGTTTCTAAACTTTAATATTTTTATACATTGAATGCTTATACTTTTCAAACTACACATTAGATCCCTAAACTTTCAAAATTACACATAGAGTTCCTGAACTTATCTTTTAGAAAACATTAAGTCCAAACGGACGTTAAAAACAATAATATTTCTTTAAAATACATGTGACTTTAATAGAGCGTGTGTTACACTGTCATTTGTACTGTGTATTTTGGATTTAACGTGTTTTTTTTTAAAGTTCGGGGACTCAATATGTAGTTTTGAAAGTATATGTATTCAATTTGTAAAACTATTAAAGTTTAACGACTAAATTATGGATTTTGACTAATATTTATGTCATGATAAAATTATGTGCTAAATATGCACTTACCGTGCCATTACTGTTTGTGTACCCGGTATAGAGCTTTGTTTGTATCTTGAACTTAGACTAATATTTGAGCTCCATCGAATTTTTCTGATTTCAAGCAAGCAGGAAGTTCAAAAGAGCCATAAAAACTCCAACTGTTATCAAATATTCATGTTACGTATGCAATAATTTTGCTCTGGTCCAATCAGTCTACCACATATATTATTTATTTATGCGAGTGTTGACCTTATTTATCACATGTCTTTGAACAATGAAAGATGCTTTGCTATGGAATACTTACAAGAAAGTCACATCTTTACATAAATAAAACACATTTGTCTCGTACCTTCCCTCAAATTAATGTCTAATTCGTGGAAGCTAGTGAATTTAAATAAATTTTTAATCATGTTTTGTTCAACACGTAAATTCTCTAGAGCAATTGCTTCCAATGAATTATCCTTCAAATATAAAGACCAATATCAGTATCCCTTTTTCACACACGCAGGCCAAGCCAAAACAGCTTGAATCTTCGTAGGAGCTTCTTTGAGGAATTTAATTAACTGTGTAAATTAAGACCAACTTGAATCATATACTCCACAGTCTCTAGTCACGACCAATCTTATCCGTCCAATTGCTCCTTAAGTGTCTCCTTGAATTGAAGTTTATAAATGCATTACCCAGCTCAGCATATCATATTTTTGTGACAATTCTTTTAAGGATATGTTGTTTTCCTCTATATATAGCAATTAACTTCTGATGGCTATCAATTTTTCTCTTTGAAATGATGATCACTTCACATGGACAGTAAAGTTAACT
Organism: Excoecaria agallocha; assembly: GCA_037975025.1. Taxonomy (NCBI): domain Eukaryota; kingdom Viridiplantae; phylum Streptophyta; class Magnoliopsida; order Malpighiales; family Euphorbiaceae; genus Excoecaria; species Excoecaria agallocha. Next base: position 52,619,124 of record CM075813.1, read on the forward strand.
CGATCACTGCAGACAACAATTAACAAGAAATTTGCTATTTTGAAGGGCGCAGAAATTGAGGGAATAGTTTACTCCAGCAGATCAATATTCGATTGCTGACTCGTTCCTTTTTGATAGTGTGATCTTCGAAAAATAACAAAAGCATTAATATTTATAAAATAAATTCATAACTTATTTTTCTTCACTTGAGTAATTGATTTCTCACACCTTATTATATTTCTTACTGCATTACATCTTTTTATTTACCGTAATGGACCTAACTAAAACTATAGCTTAAGATATTATAACTTTAATCACTGAAAAATTTCCGCTCTATTTGTGGAGCCAGACTTGATAATTGTAAGCTCATTATTACTCTCTTCGTCTCATTTTAAAAAGTTATTTTTTTTATTTTGATTTATTTCATTTTAAATGTCATTTTTGAAATTTAAAACTTTATATATGAGATGTATAGTATTAAAATAAATATATATCATTAACCTTTACAAAATGAGATAAAATGACACGTGTACCTTCTCTCTTAGCTACAAATCTTTGATTCGAATATTGGAAATTGAGTATTTTTAAATATTTTTAACAGAGCACTTTTCCTCTCCATTTAATTTGGGCATGTACGGTGCAAATCTATACTAATCCGATTAGTATATTTCGGATGCATAAATATATTCTCTTAACACCTCCCCTCAAATTGAAGATGTTAGACAGAAAAAAAATAATAATGAAAAAAAATATTACCTCCAAAAAAAATTTTGAAACTCTATATATGCGATGATAACTTTAGTAATCGGTTGATCATAAACATTCTTAATCTATATAATCAAGCTACAGTTGTTGGAAGTCCACAAGCTTGGCATACCAAACTCTCAGCTAAAGATTATAGATATCAAATGACTAAGTAATTGTCAAGCGTTATTAACTCGTAGCGAGCAATTCTTTCTAGAGATTGTGTTGAACGAATTAGAGATTAATTGGAGGAAAGGTACCCAAAAGGACAATGTGCTTTGTTCATGCAAAGGTGTCACTTTCTTGTATTCTCTAGTCAAATTACATTCCGTGTTCAAAGGCATGTGGCAATTGAGGTCAAAACTCCTAATAATAATAATAATAATAATAATAATAATAATAATAATAATAATAATAATAATAATAATAATAATAATAATAATAATAATAATAATATGTGGTAGACTTGTTGATTATAGCAAGATTATTGTCAACATAGATATTCCCCAGTTATGTCACTAATTAATATAGTTAAGACTTTTCTTCCTATAATAATTTAATATTCAAAATTTATGAAATTTACTAATTTAATTAATTCAAATTCGCATTGAACAAATTTATAAAAAAAAAAGAAAAAAATATTGATTCTCAAAAATTTAATAATATCCAATTTCTAGTACTCGAACTTGAATATTATCAAACCTTTAAATGATAGATTGTTAGTAATTTTTTTAGGTTTAGTGAATCTCATGATTTTATTTATTTATAGTCAAATCCTTTAGATTATAGCACTTGGAAATTTAATAGTTTGCACTCAAATCTTTTGCATATTAGCGCTTAGAAATTCAATAGTTTTGATTCCGTTTACATTAGCACTTGGAAATTTAATAGTTTGCACAAATGAGGGAAGCTTCTGCTGTTGATTCTTGTGCATGCCTATCGTTCTACAGTCCCTTTTGAAATTCAGGAATATATTAGGATTTTATTAATGACAACGGAAACTAGAGAAACAACAATTTGTCAAACAATTGGATCGTAAGAGTTCACAATTAGAACTGGCAAAATTGACCCAAATCCATGGATCGACCTAAATTTACAAAAAAAAAAAAATTGACCAAAACCCAATCCAATTCACATAAATATCCATTGGATCAACCAAAAATTGACATTTTTTATTTTTCAACCCAACCCAATACCCAATGGGTCAATCTAAAATTAACCCATCTCACTTTCCAACCCAATAGGTATTTTCAAGATTCAAAGATCTTGACCCATTGAGTTAGTATTAACCCAATGTGTGTTTTCAAGATTCAAAGATCTTTAATCAAGCACAAAAAATTGGTGATCCGAAGATGCCCTGAGTTAAACAAGCAACTACAGATAGAGAACAACGAAGAATGGTGCAAGACATCGCATATCCCACGCATTGAGAAGGAAGTTGAAGAATATTTCACTGAAGAGGAGATCCTCAATGAGCCTTGACATTGAAGAAGATCACAAACCAACCAATTTTTGCAGGTCTACCATAATAAACTGCACTTACTTTTGAAAGAAACCTTTACATAAAGGTTTGTTCTGTATCAATACAAACAAGTTTCATTTGGGTTTTGTATACTGGCATGAATTAAAAGGCTTAGCTTATTTTCATGAGTTCAACCATTTTTAGGTGGCAGTTTTGCTGCAATTTGCGCTCCATTGTTTAAATCTTGATTTGCATTTACACTTCTGAAGAAAAGCTTTTATTATGGTCTCCGATTTGGGTTTTTGCTTAGTGGATCAGCCTAAATTTTATTGGAGGCCTAAAGCCTTCATGGTAATTGGGCCTAAGACGATCCGAATCCTAAAAAAAAAAAGCCCAAAATGATGTCTAGGGTTAATGGTTAACACCACTATATAATGGAAGCCAATGACATCAAATTAGCATTATCGCGACTGGTTAGTGGGAGGAAATGTAAACGGAGGTCGGATTTTCGGGAGAATAAGGCATGGGTGAGCGAGGAAGATAAGCGATTTGGTGTTTGGTGTTTGTTTATCTTCCCCACTCCACCCATGCCATAGCCTTCCGATTATTCCTCCCTTTCCTAATCACCTCCCCGCTCTTTCTTATTCTTCATCATCATCATCATTATCCTCGGCTTCTACATATTCATGTCCAATACATTAACATGATGCAAGCATGCGAGGAGTAAATCAAGTCATACACACCATATCTTAATTTGTGTCCCAGTAATAATCTTTCCAAACAGTTACAAATCAATAAGATACACAAGTTTCTCAATAGGACATACATGTTAAATTTTTTGCCTTTATTAAAGCTCAATTCTTTGACTTCTAAGAACTCTCAATTTATATTAAATTATTGAGAACTCTCAATTTATATTAAATTATTGTATATTCCACTTGATAAAAAAATATTAATAATAATGTGAAGTACGATGGGCAAGTTTCAATTCCATGATGAACATTTGTACATTTAGAGAAAAGCAAGTATCCAACAAATATGTTTCATATTCCATGTTGAAGCAACGAGAATATGAGGTCAAGAATCCATCATCCATGGGTCGACCCATTAATAACCCAATCCATTAATGACCCATCCATTAATGATCCAATCCAAATTCGTCCAATCCGTCCATTTGCCACCTCTATTCACAATAATAGGAACTGAAATTTCAAGTTAATTAATTGTTATGATTTAAAAAATAAAACAAAATGTTTATGTATCCTATTTAGGGATGAGCACAGATCGGTTAACCAGTCCATTAACAATTTTTTTAAATCAGTCCATTATTATTGATTAACCGCTATATCGATTTCGATTTTTAACTCGATTTTTTGGATCTGTTTATCGCTTAACCATTAAAAATTTTAATATATAAATTTAATAAATTATACAATTTATAATATTATTTTTAATAGTTAAAAATGCTTTAAAAATGAAAAAATACTAATTAAATACAATATCCATTAAAATAATCAAAATAGAAATAAAATTTTCATAATTAATTATAAAAATTAAAAATATTCAATATAAAACTAACAATAGAATGCTAATTATGCACATAATTTTAATATTTATTTACTAAAAATATATATTTTACAAAATTATATATCATAATATTTATAAATTACACAAAAACTGAAAAATATAAGTGTAAAATTTAAAATATAATTCATAATATATATATATATATATATATTCGATTTCAGATCGGTTAACCACCAGTTTTTAAAGTAAAAATCATAAATCTAAAATTTTGATTCAATTAACTTAAAAATCGGTTCGATTTCGAATCAATTTTTCGGTTAACCTAAATTTTGGTTAACCATTGTCATCCCTAATCCTATTTGTGGCTTTTATGGGATAATTATTATTTATACTAGGATAAAGTCTGTCCCAATTGCTGTCTTGAATTTGAAGGAAAACAGAAGGTCTTGCTTTTATTAAAGCTTGGCACTTATAATCAATGTTATTAAAACCGGATTGGATAAAGAACCGGAGAGCTCAAGGGTTCGTGATTCGACCGGTTCGTTGGGGTTCAACCGGGTTTTTTTTCATTTTTTCAAAAATATATTATGTTTTAAGTTTTATATAAATATTATGAAAATATCACTATATAAAAAAATTAAAAATAGTTTAGAAAAATATATTTATCATCAAACATTAACAATAAGACTATATTTTCAAGTCATTCAATATAACAAAAATTTAAGATAAATATAGTAAAAAATTGTAATTTTTTAAAGAAATTCTTCAAATATAAATTATAAAATTTTATTTTATTCATAAAAAATTCATTAAATTATTTGAATTTTAATTATTTTGTATTTATAATTTTATTTTATTTTTTTCCAGAAAAAATAATATTGTATGAATATTTTGGACAAAAAGTTGATTTTTCTAAAATTAAATCGGTTTTTTTATCATTTAACCCGGTTTTTTTCAGTTTTATCCCCGTTTAACCGAATTTTTGGCTGTTTGAAACAGTATTTTTCGGTTTTTTTCCAATTCTATTTTCACCCATTAAACCAACCGGACCAATCGATGGTTCGTGGTTAAACCGATTCGACCGCCTGGTCCGATCCGATTTTAATAACCATGCTTATAATTAAATAGTATTTTTTGTTGAAAATGTAATTAGCAAGATGTGCATTAATGGCATTGTATATTATCTGCAAGAAAAATTTCAAACAGCAAAAAAAAAAATCCTGCTGATGAAGTGAACACCGCGTTACAGTAATAACAACAATAATAATTATTATTAATTATTAAAGTCGTTAATTTGTGGTATTGTCCAATTTCTGTTTTGGATGGTTGCGTAGGGGTGAGCAACGGTCGGTTCGGTTCAATAACCGAACCGAAATAATCGAAAATCGAAATTCACATATTTTTATCAACCGAACCGAATCGAAATTTTAGAATAACCGAATTTAAATCGAACCGAAATTTTCGGTCGGTTAACCGAAAAACCAAAATTTAAAATTATTTTTTAAAAAATAAAAAATATTGTGTTTAAAAATTATAAATTATAATATACTAAAGTAAAAATATCTAAATTGTACAAATAAAAGTTCAAATTAAAGAAATAATCTCAAAATATATAATAAATAATACAAAAAAACCATTAAAATTTTTTTTTATTTAATCGATTTTCAATTTAATCGTCAAAATTTTAAATTATCACCTAAAAAATATATATTAATAATTGATAAATGTACTCATATAATTTACAACTAAAACTAAAATAATTTATATGTATAAAATAATTATTTAATAAAAAAAATCAAAAATATATATATAATTATATAAATTTCGGTTCGGTTCGGTTTTTATACGGTTTTCTCCTTTAAAAACCGAACCGAACCGAAATAACCGAACAGTCTTAAAAATATAAACCGAAACCGAACCAAAAAACCGAACCAAATTAAAAAAATCGGTCGGTTTGGTTCGATTTTTCGGTTTTACCCATAGTTTGCTCACCCCTATGGTTGCGTCCAAACCGTGATGCATAAGTGTAGAAAAATAATTAAAATGAAGCCGCCTATGCTGCTGTTCTGAGCAAGAAGACGTCATTACCTGCCACACTAATTTAATAATATATTCGCACTTAAAAAAACACAGGGTTACAATAACGAGCAGCCTTCAATGACCCCGGAGACAACCATACACACAGATACAGTATATTACTGCTATATTGTTCACATGTTTAGAATATAATATTATTTCAGAATTTCAACGCTTAAATAAGAACAGCACTACACAAACGTTCCATTATAAATCTAGATGGATGATGTTAGGATTGTCAAGGAATAAAAGATTTATTAATTTATTTTTTGAACTTAATTTCTTGTCATCAACCAATGACGAGTAAATACTTCAAGACTTAAAAAAAATATGCTTAAAAGAGAATAAAAGACTTGCACAAGAAAAGGTACAGAAGTTTTAAAAATGTCCTGAATGTTCAAGGAGGCTTCCTACTTCCTAGCTAGTAAATAATGCGTGTATGTACTAATTGACCCTCAAAAAACTAATGAATAAAAGTCGGAAATTTAGAGGTTTGACATACGTGATGAACGCTCAAATAGACATATAAATAGGAATGAATTTATTTGGATTGAAGACTGGAAGTTGAACATTAAAGATTAGTTTTATGAGCAAGGTAAGTACATAGTGACTAACTCATGCTATTTGCTTGTATAACACGAACATGGTGATGACATATCTACAGTTTGAGAAAACTCCTCTGAAAAAGGGTGCTTGGAGCCTTGAAGAAGATCACAAATTGATTGCTTATATTAACAGATATGGCATTTGGAATTGGAATGAGATGCCCAAAGCTGCTGGTCAGGACATTTATTAATTTCAACATGGAATTATTATTTCTTTTTTCCTTCTTCTGCATACTGAAAAGAGAAGTATAAGCTTATTATTGGATATTGCTGTGGTACTCAATTCAGGTTTGTCAAGAACGGGAAAGAGTTGCAGGCTTCGATGGATGAATTATTTAAGGCCAGGTCTTAAGCATGGGAACTTCACCAAAGAAGAAGAAGAAACTATTATTCATCTTCATCAAATGTTAGGAAATAGGTAAATATTTTACTCTTTCAACACAGTGTGTCCACCGTTGTTTATTAGTTAATGTTTGTTGAATTGTGGTGTTTCAGATGGTCTGCAATAGCATCCAAATTGCCAGGAAGAACAGATAATGAAATAAAAAACCATTGGAATTCTCATTTAAAGAAACGCTTGATGAACAACAACGTTCCTGTGCAACACAAAGATCAACAAACCTCTGAAAATGCTGTCTCATCGAATTCAGAATTATACTCTAATGCTTTCTTAATTACATCACCGGAATTGGATTCTTCAAGCTCTGATGTTTTCAGTGAATTAGATATTCAATTTCCACGGGAGAAATCAATGGAAACAGATGTGATGTGGGTTGATGAAGAGTGCATGAACCCATATTTATCATCTGGGTATTATAATGATCAGATGACTGAGGAGGATGATGGTTTATCAAAATTACCGGAAGAATTGAAATCATCTCCATACAATAACATGGACGATATTTGGGAAGCTGCTAACCAACTTGATGATTACTGGCATTACACTGATCAAATCATGAAGGAGTATTGAAGTTTCTACACTCTAAATGGCTATTCAAAATTCTGGGGCACTGTGATTGATTTTTGGGGATTAATTGTGCTTATGTATTTGGGAATATAATTAATTTAGTACATTGATCAAAATCAAATAAAAAAAGGCTGATATAGATATCAAGATCTTTAAGTATGTGTTAAAATCAATAAATCATTAACGGATAACTGGAGTTCATTTCATTTAATAGCACATTAATCTCTGTAAGCTGAGCTTGCTTCAAACTGAGTAGCATCATTGCTGACCCCGATCATATGTTTCTTCAACTATAGTGACGCGTTTTAGCGACACGATTTTAATTCATCCCTCTCAAGTTAATTAGTCCAAAACATAAGAGAAAACAACAATAATTAGCTTTTTCTGAACCAGTGACTATATTACTAATAAACAACAATTAAATAAACAACAAATCAAGGCTTAATAAATCAATTAATATTGATTGGTTCAACTAATTTGACACTGGTTGCTTTTAAGTAAACTTTAGATTTCAAATGGTATGAATGGTAGAGCAAATCCATATTTTTTTAACATCAAAATGATTGATTGGTTTTCAAATCATCATCATATTATCTTTTTAATTTCATATTATGTTTTTAAATATATATATATAACAGAATATTATGAACATGAACATGTATTTAAGAAAAACAAAAAAGGAAAACTCAATTAGAATATGGTTTTATATTCGCTGTATTAAATATGGATGGCTTTAAATGATTTTTATATATTTATAAAGAGGAAAAGCTAAAAGAGCATTACAAAAAATTAAACTGAGAAGAGAATAACCCTCTACAATCAAATGATAAGAGCTCATTAACGATAGGAGGAGTATTAAACCAAATAAATTGCGATATCTTCTTCAAGTCTGTCTTAGCTAGGAGATCTGCTACAAAATTCGCTTGTCTCCTAATGTGAACAAATTGAATTTGCCAATCTTGATTCACCAATTTTTTTATAGCCGCAACAACTTCCAAAAGTGAGGATCCGCAACACTGTTCTGAGTTAATCGCAAAATTGTCTCAAGCCAGTCTGTTTGAACAACAATCTTTCTCCAATTCTTTGATCAAGCAAGAAGAAGACCTTGTTTAACTACCTAAAGTTTCGAAAAGATTGGCCCTGCATTGTTTAACCGAGAGGAAAAGTCTCCAAGCCATGTGCCAATACTGTCTCCAAGAGAGAAGAGCCATCTGTATTAAGGGCCACCCACTCTCCATCCGAAGGTAACCATGTCGCAATTTCGTTCTTAGCTCTGTTCCTAGAAAAAGCAATATTCTTCAGAGAAGATAAAGCTAACAGGTCTGCCTTAACTTCAGAAAGAACCATTTGAACCTTGGACTAAAGTGTCACCTGGGAATTATTGAAAATTGTGTCATTCCTCCACTTCCAGATTCCGCAAACCAAAACAGAATGCGCCAATCCATCAAGAAGCGGCCATGATAACTCCCTCTCAGATTTCTCACTAGCCAACTTCTCCTAGAATCTGAAAAGAATGAGACGGTCTCCTGAGGATTTAGCAACTCTATCCAGAGTTCCTTCGGTGCTTTACAGTCGCATAACAGATGTAACATATTCTTCTCTCGAAAATCACAGACCTGGCAGCTACTCGAAGATGACAAATTTCGTTTAGCTCTTTCAACATTTGTCAATAATTTGTTGTACATACAAAGCCATAAAAAGTTACAAACTCGTTGGTGACCTGCCCACTGCCAAACATAGTTCTATCTGCCACTATTAGCATTAATCGAAGTGTTCATGAACAATGCATAAGCCGATTTAATAGTGAAGCTCCAAGAAGATGAAGCATTCCAAAAGATGGCATCAAACCCCGTTCACTAAAAGAAAAATCCTAATTCCCAATGGAAAATTACTGACGGACAATTGTTCATCGCTAATTACCGACGGAAAAATTTTTTCCGTTGGAAAAATTGTCGAAAAAATGTGTATTGCGACAAAATAAAAAATCCATCTAAATAACGGAGGGAAATTTTCCCGAAAACTTTACCGACGAAAATTAATGACGAAAAAGATCCGTCGTTAACTTGGCACCAATTTTTTGCAGTTGAAATAGGGCACGGAATTTACCGACGGAATAATATTTCCGTTGGTAAATTACCTATGGAAAATATTTTCATCGGTATTTTGCCTACAGAAATAACATAAATTTTGATTATTTCATTACATATAATTTATTTTATTTTAGAATATATCTTTTATATCTGCATGTTATTTATTGTTATGCCAAACTTTCTGTTGCTAATTGTTAAAGTTTGATAGATATAAAAGAATATTAGCCACCAAAGAAGGAATTTACTTTTTGCAAGCTTATTGTTAAATAGATTAAAGGGAAAAAATAGCAAATTGGTAGAAAATAAGAACCTACAAACAATTATTAGCTTTTATTTTCGTCGATAACTATATTTTCCTATGGAACTGTATTTTTGTCGGTCATTACCTATGAAAATTCAATTACGTAGGGATAATTTATTGTATTTTCTTTATTATTGGCTTTTTAATTTCTGTTGTGTTCCTTCATTTATATACGTGATTGTTTCTTTTAGTTATTTATTTTTTAATTCACCATTTTATCCAAATCTTATGTCATTAAATAAGTTCCATTTAAGATTCACTAGATTTGTGGTAATCATTAAGGCATGCTAAATATTTTTTTTCTTTATTTTTTTGTGTTTTGAAAATAAAGAAAATACATTAAGGAACGTACATGTTACAGCATATTAAAAGAACTTTTGAGGCGGGAGGAGCAAAATTGTACAAATTTTAGGACGGTTTTTCTTAAAAAAATATTTATATGACTATAATAATAGCAATGATGGTAATAATAAAAAATTAAGAAGGAAATTAAGGCAAAAGAGACAGGCTTGCACTAAGGCTGTAGAAACTAGAATACATAAGTACCCTATATTCAATACCAGAAAATTAATGTGGCTTGGATATTAATTTAAAATGTAAGAATTAGGATGATAATTACTATTTAATTAGAGTTATATTAACATGAAATGTGATGAAGACTTATTTCCAAGGTTAGATGGACCTACATGTTTGAAAAAAAATGGATTCTTTTGACGATTAATGTGGATTATCTGAAATTTCATCCATAATGTTCTTAAAGCAAATTCAAAGTGAAAATTTTACTATTCAATGATTTATTCTTTATTTTTTCAACCTATTCAATGATTTCATTAGAAAATATTTGAAACTATATTATTATAGAGAAATCCATAAGTTAAAATGTGTGGTTTAGTCTTTAATGAAACATTTTAATGATAAAAATAAAATTATTTTCTGTACATATAAAAAAATTGTAGTGTTCGGAAAGAAATGATACAAAAAAAAACTAAATGCTCTATTAAATGGATTCTCATGTGTAAAAGGCATGAAAAAAAGTGTTATATATATATATAGAGAGAGAGAGAGAGAGAGGATTGTACAGTAGCTTATAAAAAAGTGTTATATATATATAGAGAGAGAGAGAGGATTGTACAGTAGCTTATATTCAGATTCTAAACTCTCCACATGACCAGTAAATAAAAACAAATTCATTAAAAGCGTGCATTACCTAAAAAAAGCAGTGAAGGAAAAAAAAAAAAGAGGAGAGAGCGTCGGGGGGAACAGGGAAGCGAGTCGCCGGCGTTGATGACCATCCAACGTTGCCTCCGTCGCCGGTGACCTCTTGCAGTCCCTTGTCTCCGTCACGACCACCGCCCCGCCCCTAATTGGTCACAACTTGTAGATCGCGGCATCATTTGTCTCCATCCAATTTTTAATTCTATTTTTTCCGATCAGCACTGGCATCAGGAGGTGATGGAATGGTAACGGAGGACTTCTGAAGGCGAGGCGCATCTCCGGTGATCTCTTTCCTTCCTTGCTCATCTACGACGTGTAGATCGGAGAAAGGAGAATCGGTGATTTTCGGAGCAGATCCCGATCAAACCGTGAGGCGATTGGGTGTGCGATCACCGGAAATTGGAAGCTGGGGTTCTGACCTCCATGGCGGCAACGTTGGTGCACCTCCGACGAGCCTCCAGTTTTTACTAGATATTTTGCTTGATATGTAGTACAGTAGCTCTGGTACCCATGCTCTCTTGATTGCTACACTAAGTCAACATAATGTTGTTTTATCGAATCATAAGATTTTGTTTATTTAGAATAGAAATTGTCAGGTATCTTGCTGTTTGAAGCTAGTTACTCTCGTGACTGTTTGAGATCAGCATTCATCCTTCTATGCGTGACCTTTGATCTCGGTTCTCATGTAGTCTTTTAGTTGATTTCTGACTAGTTACTTTTATAAGTGTGACTGTTAGAGATCTACATTCATACTTCTATTCGCCACCTTTGATCGTGGCTCTTATTTAGTCTTTTAGTTGATTAATTGATGGTTTTCTTACACTTATATTTCTCTGTCACCCTGACAGTATTTGATTTTTGACTAGTTACTTTTGTAAGTGTGACTGTTAGATTTCTACATTTATACTTCTGTTACCTTTAATCTTGGTTCACATTTAGTCTTTTAGTTGATGGTTTTTTTACACTCACATTTCTTTTCCACGCTGACCCTAGGGATCTGAAGTGCCCCCACCTCTTACGTCATTTGATGTCACCGGCTTTCTTTCTGAGATTCTCAGAGAGGTATGGGTCTCTGCCCTTCTTTTTTGTTTATTTCTTCTTGCAATGTTGCTGGCCAGATATCTTGTAAGTGAGCAAAACTACGAACTTAAATGTCTTCTGTGAAAAATTCTGTGATTACTGGAGGTTGTATGTTGAGTTTCAAATACAAGATAAAGCTATGAAGTTTGGGAGATCATCAACAATTTCATGCACAGTAAGCTACTGAGGACTTTCTTGTTTTATTTTTTAGGTCAAAGTTTGACTCTTTTTTTTCTTATAATCTTAAGTGACAAACCTCTGATTTTCATGTTCAGTTGATTGCAATTTTTAAGCAATATGCATACGAACACATTCCTTGAAAATGGATAAAGGTTTTCTTTGATGTTTTATTATCTTATTTGCACATGTTTGACAAACTTGTAGTGTAATTTGGTCAGTTATATAACTTCTATGCAAGATGTGCATGTATTTGAAAATGGAGAATTTTACGCAATCAATCACAAATGTGATTCAAATGTAATTAAAATATATTAATTTTAATAAATTTAGAATAAAAATTGCCAATTTTAAAAAACTAATTTAAAGGTAAAAATCAATAAAAAAATTAGAGGTAAATTCTCTCTATTTCGAATAATTAAGGGGAAAAAAATTGCACTAATCTCATTTTCTGTATATGTTATTGCACTTGTAAGAATTGCTTGTCATTACAATCAAATTTTTTCATTTTAATTTTTTCAAGGGAAAATGAAATGTAATTCAGCTTTAGATTTTATCAAATTGAGAGATGCATGAAATTACTGTTAATCGCTAATTTTCTTTAAAAAAATTAAATCATGTTTTGGTCCATTAATCAATAAAGTTTTGTATTCTTATTATTGAGGGAAGGGACGTTGAATTCGATTCCACGCTTAAACTTGAAGATCTCAGTCATTGATAGTTCTTGAAAGAATCTTGATTCAATATTTAAATAATTATCTTTGTATATATGTAGAGTCATAAATTTAGTGCTAGAACAACATTGAGTGGTCTGCCACTTTTAACACATGGTATTGGATTAATGATTTTCTAATTATTTATATAATTTTTTTCTTTTTTTTTTGTGTGTGCAGGATTTGTTGAACAAATATGATAAGTTTATAAATGAGGTCAGAATTTATTTACTAGAAATAATTCACCTGCAAATCTTGTATAAAATTAATATAAATTACAATTAAGTTCAATTTTATTATTCTTGTAATTTTTATCAGCTACAAATTTGTTTATCATAATATATTTTTGTCTTTCATGCTAATAGAATAATATATTATCCTAACCTATTATTAGATAATTATAAAATATAAAATATTTTTAGTGACGGAATTGTGACGGATATTTCCGTCGCAATTTTATAATTATGCTGCAAATTTACCGACGGAATACACTTCCATCTCTAAATTTGCCTACGGAATTCCTTTTCGTCGGTAACATTTCTGACGGAAAATATAATTCCGTTGGTAATTTTAACAAAGGATTTTGAATCCGTTGGTAAAAGTACCTACAACCGGTTCTCCAACGCTATTTTCCATCGCTAAATTCCGTCGATAATTTGGTTTCCCTACGAAAATTCTCTCAATTCCATCGGAAATTTTCATCAGCAAAATAGATTTTTCTTGTAGTGATTGTGTCAGTAGGGGGAGTAATAGCAACCACGTCTCTCAACACCTCTTTGGGGATTATAGAGAAATTGTATCAGCATCCACAAAAGATTTTGTAAGATAAAGGGATCTGGAAATGGGCTTTTTGTTTTTTCTTCATGCATGTATCAGGTGGTCTACTCCCGCTGTGTTTCCCAATCTTAAGACTGCAACATGAGCTAAATCTAGAGGAAAAGATCAGAGCTTTCGGTTTCTCCGCATTAATTGCCATATGGTTGTTCACATCTAAGATGGGTGACTAGATTTTTCGAATTGATGGAATCGGAGTGTTCATACATTATCGAAGTATCAGCCGGACAAGCCCGTGTTTCCATAGAATAATTTCCTTCCCCCTTATTTGCAGTATTAACATTCCCTTGTAAACTATCTAATTTCTCATTAACATTAGGTGTTTCTACATCATATTGATAGGAACCATTATGATAGGGACATCAAACATGGTGTCATCCCTGGGGTTCGACATCTCCAAATGCAGAATATCCTGTAACTTTAGCTTCTCAACCAGCATAGGTAAGGGTTTATCTTTGGAGTTTTTTAATAAAAGTCTAGTACCTGAATGGGTCTCAGAAGTTGAACCACGATTTTGTCGATTATTAGTGTGATCCTCCTCAAAAAGAACATTCGAAAACAACACCTGAAAATGCGACCTTATCTTCTTTTGAACAATATCATTATCCTTTCGAGCTAGGTTCCTGCCCCTGTTACCCGTCTTAGAAACCATCATCTACGGCCCAAAGCTAGATTCAACATAGTTGATGTGGGATATTACTTGATCAAAAGGACCCAATGCATTGATTACTCCCGACATGTCATTTTTCCCTTGTTCCTCCATGCAGACTAGAGAACACGAGTCTAAGGTATGCGTATACTTTTCACATTTAAAGCATATTCTTGGCAAACCCTCATATTCCATTTTGTGGATAACTCCAGTAAGCTCAAAATTAGAAAGAAGAGGTTTTGTAAGGTCCAACTCCACTACAATTCTGGAAAATCTCCCTCTTTCCGATTGTAAGGTATTGTAATCTATTTTCACTGAGCATCCTAGCATTTAACTGATCTTATGAAGAATTCTCTTATGGTATCTGGGAGGGCCATACCAGGGATCCTCACCCAAGCCACCACAGTCGATAAGTCGTCATTGTCTGTAGAGAACTTAGGGTGCCACGGTTGAACCATAAGATAATAGCCAAGTATCATCCAAAGACCACCTAAGAGTGCTTTACGGTAATCCTCCTTATTGTCGAATTGCACTAGGAAACAATTATTCTCTAAATCCACTACCTTGTACTCACCTATGAGATTCTAAAGCTTCTCGATTCTGAAGCATAAGAACTTGTATACCTGATGTATTTCCCTAACATCTTAACAACCATTCATTGTCTAGCCAACCTAGCTTCTAGATGATCAGAGATAGTAATAGATGGTCGTCCATCTTTCCAGTCCAGAGTTATTTTAGAATCGTCATCCAATGCATTAGAGGCATCAGGGTCATTGTCCTCTCCATCTATTGACATATTCTCGTCATCCTCCATCTCTCCATTGTCCAAATCCCAAAACTCCTGAAAGAGGGTCTTTAATATTAGCAGCCTTGCGTAATAAGATATCCCGAAAGGATTGGTTAGCAGTCCAGTGGCCAGAGATTGCAACCTCATTCTATCTAGACTTCTTCAAGGTTTTGTCATCGAAAGGGGTCAGCGGTGGGGCTTTCTCCAGTGTTCGGGAGACTTCGCACTCCTTTAGGGCTTCAACACTCATCAGTGGCAGCTTAATATTCTTATGAATTTGGTTATTTTGATTTTTATAAATTTTAAATGCCTTTTATAAACATTTTATTTGATTTTTCTCTTTTTCAATATTAGAATTAGATATTATTATAGTTTATCCACTTGCATCGTATTGAAACAAACAATCCAAAGTTTCAAGAATTCTAGCCTAATGGTTCCAAAATTACCTTAATAATGGGCGTACCAAAATAAATCTTCAAATTAAATAGAATTAAAAAAAATTCTCAAAAGAGAAATAGATAAAGAGAAAAACAAACTTCAATTGAAATTTTCATTCAACAACTTGTGGAAAATAACTAATTGTATTCTAAGATGTACGTACAACTTTAAGGGTGAGCATTAGACTGGTTAACCAGTCCATTAGCAAAAAAATTAATTAGTATATTAATATCAAATTTTTAAAATTATTAATCATTAATCAGTTCGTTATATTCAATTAATCAATACATCGATTTTGATTTTTTAATTCGGTTAATTAATATTTTTCATTTAACCATAAAATTTATAAAATATAATTATTAAAAGAAATTGGATAAAAATTAATTTAATTTCTAATGTGTGAAGTAATTTAAAATAAAAAAATACAAAACAAACATAATATACTAGCCAAAATTCATGTTTATTAAATTAATTGCGAATACTATAAAATGAATTTAATATTCGTTGGAAATTAATATGTTTAATCTTAAGTCAAAAAAAAAATTGGATAAAATCAAAATTTAGAATATAAACTATAAAATATAAAAAAATATATAATTAAATATTATTTAGTAAAATATAGATACTAATATATAATAAAAAAATAACATATATAAATTTTAATCGATTACTTCATATAAATATTATTCTAAAGAGGAGAATAATATAATTCAAAATATTATATAAATTTTATAGAGAAATAAAAAAATTAAGGTTTAAAAACAAAAATATTATTTAACTATATTTTAAAGTATTACTCTATATAAATTTTAGAAAGAAATAAAAAAATTATATATATAACCAAAAATTAAAAGCCGAAATGTTAAAAATTAAAATTAAAAATGAATCTATTGGATTTGATTAATTGAAAAATTAATTCGATTTCAAACAAATTTTGCGATTAATTAAATTTTTGATTTTTTTTCGCTGCTGCTAAAACTAATCCGTCATCTCATCTTTGAAAACAAATTGGTTTATATCAAACCTCCAATATCTCCGAGAACATTAAGAATTACTAGCTGCACCATCACCCAACTTATGCACAAATTCCACTTTTGGAACTCATGAATTATAATATATGAAACTCTTTCCGCAGAGATTTAAGAGATACAAAGAGGAAGAATGAAGTTCGAGTATGAGAAACATATATGAAGAAATTTAAAAGTGTACATGTACAAAAGAAAATTAGGTGTATATATATGTTGTAAAAAAAAAAAACTTATCCTCTTCAAATTTTTAGACTGTAAAATATAATTTGACTGACTTAAAGTGAAATTTTTTATATATTTTTTGGGCAGAAAAAAGGAATTAAAATAAACTTTTTTATATATAATTTTTTACCTCTAGTTTATGGTAATCATAAAGCAACCGAAATTGTCTAATTATTAGTGTTGATAAATAGCCTTGTGATAAAAAATCAAAATTGCAGGATCTCAAATTAAAATACTAGTCAAATCACTTGTGACTAAACCAAATGTCAATAAATGAGTTAACATTATTTTGCCATTTTTATATTTAGCTTCTCATGAAGAAATTACAAATAGATATTAATATAAAAAGATCTTTCTGCATAAATCACTAAGCATCATGTGAATATAATGTGGTTGCTATTATAATTCCATTTGCGAAAATTTTTAAGAATTAAAAACTTCTTATAATATTCTTAGGTGATTTAAATAGAAAATAATGTATTCAAATGAAAAAAAAAATTAAAAGAAAGAAAAAGAATGAACGACGCCTGAGAGATTCGAACTCTCGCGGGGAAACCCCATGTACTTAGCAGGCACACGCCTTAACCACTCGGCCAAAGCGTCAAGATGATTCCTTCGCTAATAACTGATAATTAAACCTTGACAGAAACCTTTTCCACTTTTTTTTTTCACATTTCAAAATTTTTCATTGTTTACAAAGGTCTCGTTCCTTTTTTTTCTTATCTTAATTTTAATTTTTATATTTTTAAATTTCTATGTTTTTTTATAATAATTTTAAAATATATATATAAATCTAAATTTTCTATATTTATTCATTATTTTTAATTTTATTCTCCTTTAATTTGTTGGGTTTTTTATGGCTTTTGTTTCACCAAATTAAATATTTTCAATTTAATTTTGGTATTTACTTAGACCCACTTATACCTTATTTATGTTTTTGTAGATTTAATTTATTTGAATTAACTACATTGAATGCATTTCAAAATTTTATGATGTGATAACAATTCGGAATTACCTAGCTGGTATCGAGTCCTGATTGATACAATGGGTGGCTTCAATGATATCCAAGCTGGTGTCACCCTTCCCTTGACCCTGTTTGAAACTGCTTTCTTGTAGTATTATGACCTTAAACGGAGTTAGGTACATCCTAATTCCTGGCTTACTCTTACCGCACTATAAATCTAGACTTCTCAAAATAACATTGATTTGACAATGCGCCTGTTCAAGGCGACCTATGTTGTCGGCCTCCGAAACATGACCAAAGACCATTGTTATGTTCAAGCCCGAATTGGATATGGTGTGTTCATAGGAAAATCAAACTCTTTTAAGAATTGGAAAGATAGATTTTTTGTAGTTAAGGACAAGATAAACTTTGCCATCCGAACTTCTTGGGGATAGTTCGTCAATAGGAATGATCAACGAGTGTTGCTAATCTAGGATGAAAACAACACCTTAGCCTGATGGAGGGAGCTCACTCGTGAAAAGATTGACATTTATAATTTTTGAATTTCGTCTTCCGAACTCTATAGTGAGATAAAAGGTATGCTTTCTTGATCATACTTCAAAGTATCTAACCTTTATCTCATCTTGATATTTGTTTATAAACATAAAGAGAGCAGGAAAAAAAATGTTCATCAAAAAACTTAAAGCTAAAAAAGCTAAGACTGGGGAGAGCTTCGGATAGGCTTCCACTACTCCTTCCCCTACCCCCACTGTTGGGCCCGAACAATGCACCGACTTAGCTCCTACCATGGTGAAGCCTGCATCAGCCACCGAGCTTGGTTCTGCTACAAGAACTCTTCCTTCTGACCACAGTCCTGGCACTGCCATCACCATCTCTAATACATCCCCTATCAAGAATTCACCGAGAGGAAGTTGCCCTTCCATCATATTGCTCGGGCCTTCTTCATATCAAACTCATCTAAGGAATCCGAACAACCTTTCAGGTTAGAGTGAGAAAGTTTCCAAAATCCTAAAGGAGGTTTGAGCTATATGGATCTCGAACCCTAATGCATACAATATGATTGATCTAGAGTTTAATAGTTATTGTTCTCTGTTAACATACATTCCGGATGAGGTCTCATCCTTTGTCAACTTGATGGTGGACAACCTTTGTGCCCTCATGAGGAGGCATCGGATGGAGGTAATTGTTTATATATTCACTAACCTTTTTCATTTATGCTTACGAACATTGCTCTTATGCTCTATTTTGCAGAGTTCAATCCTATTGAATGCTGCGATAGGCAAGATAAATAGGCTGGTAAGCATTATCAAGGAGCTGAAGAATAACTTGATCAAACTTGACAAATGACTGGAAGCAACCAAAGATGCAATGCACAAGCTGGCTGAGGATGAGGCTTCTTATGGAAAAACCAAGAAGGATCTTCAAACTTCCATGGTCGAGCTTGATAAATGCCATGCTGAGCTAAAAAGCCAAAGCTCAAAGGTTTCAAGGTTGAACTTAAAGAGAAGGTGGATGACCTTATCATAGAGAAAGATATCGCCTATAGAGGCAAGCTCATTCGAGTGATGAGGGAGAAATACCCTAATGAGGACCTCGCTTAGCTAGATGATGTCGAGCCTGATGAGGAGTAGCTTAATTTTTTTTTTTTTGTAACATGAGGCCCTTTTATATACTTTTCCTTTATCAATGAAAGTTGCCTTTGGACTTGTACTCATTTTTCTATCTCATGCTGCAAGTAGTTTAATTTTTTGACATATTTCGAGATCAACTATATTATCTTTCGTATTTTTCAATTCTGATTTGCATTTTCATGGCCCTGAGTTTGTTGTACTTTGGACTGTACGATAGATAGCCTAACCTCTGGGAGTACCTGAACTAACTCAAATAAGATAAAATGAATTGCAAATTTTAACAAGTGATTATGTACTGAATATGCTTACGGCTTGGGCTGCCAAGCTAAACCTGCAATATTATTGATAAATGCACTCAAAGTTTAAGCTGTCGAGCTGAGCTATTACATAGAGTTATATTTGTGCCTTATGGACATATTGTCGAACTACACTTTCAACAATGAATTACGAATGTGACTTTTTGCACTAAGAGAAAAGCAATATGCTCGTGGCCAACATGCCTAGTTAAGCTAATTACAACATACTCGCAGCCTAAATGCTTAACTGAGCTAAGAAAAACTAAGATGCTCGTGGTAAACATGCCTATTAAGCTTTTGAAAAAAAAAATACTCATTGCCAACATGCCTGGTGAGCAATCAAAAAAGTGCTTATGGCCAACATACCTAATTGAGCAAAAGGGGACTCGTGATAGCTATGCCTAGTGAGCTCTTGAAAAATACTCACGGCCAACATACTTGATTGAGGGAAAGGGGGCTCGTGGCAACCATGCCTAGTTAGCTCTTGAAAAATTCTTATGGCCAACATGCCTAATTGAGTGAAATGAGGCTCCCAGTAACCATTCCTGGTGAGCTATTGAAAAATGCTTGTGGCCAATATGCCTGATTGAGCGAAAGAGGGCTCGTAAAAATTGTGTATGGTGAGCTTTTGAAAAATACTTGTGACCAACATGCCTGATTGAGCAAAAGCGGGCTCATGGCAACCATACCTAGGAAGCTCTTGAAAAATTCTTGTGGCCAACATACCTGATTGAGCAAAAAGGGGCCGGGGCTCATGGTAACCATGCCTGTAAGCTCTTAACCCCGGCTTATAATGACCATGTCTGTTTAAGTGGGGCTACTGATAGTATTTCTTTAAGTTAGAGATGTTCCATGAGTACGGTAGTATTTTTTGTCATATCCTTGAGCCGATATGCTCCAAAGTTAACAACTTCGTGAACTTCAAAAAAATTACCCAATTAGGGTTCAATTTGCTGACACCTACGGTTGTTTGTGCTTCAACGGCTTTCTTAAGGACCAGCTTTGCTACGTATAGAGTTTGAGGCTTAAGCTTTCGATTATGGTATGATGCCATTCTTTGTTTGTATGACACTGCTCTTATATGAGCTTGTTTCCTTTTTTCTTTAAGTGTATCTAAGCAGTATAGTAGCATTTTTTCACTTTTCTCTTAGTCATATTGCTCCATCCATAAGTTCGACATCCCTATTTCACATGGAATAATTGCCTCTACCCTATAAGTTAAGAAGAAGGGGGTAGCTTCTATTGCAGACCGAAGTGAAGTTCGGTACGCCTATAATACGTTGTTCCTTAACCCATAGGCCTTTGGCTTCTTTGAGCCTCTTTTTCAGTCCCGCTAATATAGTTTTGTTGATTACCTTTGTCATGCCATTTGATTGAGGATGATAAATCAATGCGAATCTAAGCCGGATGAGCAACTCATCATAGAAATTCCTGAAGGATTGATAGTCGACCTATTTTCCATTATTAGCAATAAACGTATGTGGAATTTCGAACTTGGTTATTATTTCCTTCTAAACAAATTTGATGATGTATGCCGGAGTGATCGTCGCTAGGGGATTGGCTTCAACCCATTTGGTGAAGTGATCAACCGCCACCACTAAGAACTTCCTTTGCTCGATGGCCAATGGAAATGGCCCCAGTATATCCATCCCCCATTACATAAAATGCCATGGATTGTGTATTAGAGTTTGCCGAACTGCCTCCTGATGGATCATCCTTCCAAAACGTTAACATTTGTCCCACTTTCGAACCAGGTCCTTGGCATCTATCGCCATTATAGGCCAATAGTACCCCTGAAGGAGAGCCTTTCGAACTATTATCTGAGCTCCTTCATATACCCTGTAAATACCCTCATGTATTTCTCTATTTATATAGTTCCCTTCATCCAAGCTTAAGCACGGTAACCAGAGGTAAGAATAAGATCTCCGATACAACTTTCCATCTAAAATTGAATAGAGGCTAGAGCACCTAACTATCTTTTTAGCTTCCATCTGATCTTTTGGAACGGCCTTTGTTTCAAGGAATTGATAGATCGGTAATCTCCATCTATCCATCTATTCATTCATTTGAATTGAGTAGCCTTTATAAAATGGTTGTACTATGATTGCCCATACCATGTCCTCCGATCGTATATTATAGTTTAAGGATGCTTGCTCGGCTAAAGAATCAGCCTTTCTATTCTTTTCCCTAGGTATTTGTTCAATTATCTATAAGCTCCCTCTATTTTCTAACCTGACTAACAATGCTTATACCCTATCCCTACACTTCACTATCAGTTGCTCTTTTGCTTTGAATTTGCCTATCATCTAGCTAACAACTAACTGAGAGTTAGAATAAATGAGTAAGGAGTTGGGCATTAGCTCAAGGGTGAGCTCTAATCTGAAATATAACATTTCATATTCTACCATATTATTGGATGCTGGAAAAGTTATCTAAGCCATACCTTGTATGAGTATCCTCCCTAGGCTAGACAGTATAACTCCTATCCTAACCCCTTCGAATGAAGCCTCACCATCCACGTATAACCTCCTAGCTACTTTTTTCAGCTCGATAGGTGGGGCATATAGCTTGGTCACAAAGTCTGCCAGTACCTATGCCTTCATTGTCGATCGAGGTTGATATCGAATATCAAATTCTCTAAGGTGAGCTGTCCATTCAGTTATCCTTTCCTATGCCTCCGACTTTTGCATACCTTTCTTGAGAGGAATGTTGGTTCGAATTACCACTGTACGCGCTTGAAAATAAAGGTAAAGCTTTATCACTAAATTGACTAGAGCTAGGGCCAGCTACTCCAAGATCAGGTACCTTAGCTCGGCTCCTCGGAGAACCCTGCTAATGTAGTATATAGGGAACTACTAAGTATTTTCTTCTCTTACTAAAATCGATCCCATTGCTCCTTTAGAAATCGATAGATACATGAACAGGTTCTCACCTTGCTGGGGTTAACTAAGCAATGGGGAAAAGCTCAAAAATTTCTTTAAGGCCTTGAAGGCAGACTGGCACTTTGAATTCCATTCAAAGTTCTTCAAGTTTTTTAAAGACTTATAGAATGGGAGGCACCGCCTAACAGAGCAGGAGATAAACCTTTTAAGCATTGTAATCTTTCCATTCAACATCTGCACTTCATTTATTGTCTTCGCGATTCCATTTTCAACATGTCCTCTATCTTTATCGGGTTTTGCCTCTATTCCCCTCTTCAAAATTATAAATCCTAAGAACTTGCCAGATCAGACTCCAAATGCACACTTCTTTGGATTTAATTTTAGGCCAACCTTCCTTAAGTGTAGAGAATGTTTCCTCTAGTTCCTTGGGTAGATCTCCCAAAGTCTTGCTCTTGACTATCATGTTATCTACATACACTTTCATTTTTCGACCTATCTATCCTGCGAATAGCTTGTTCATCAACCTCCGATACGTGGCTATCGCAGTCTTGAGTTCGAAAGATATCACTTTATAACAGTATATGGCCCTATGATGATAAATGTTATTTTCTTTTCATCTTCAGGGTTCATTGGGATCTTGTGATAACCCGCTAATACATCTAGGAAGGTGTACTCCTCAAATCAAGTAGTTAAATCTACCAACATGTCTATTTTCGGTAGTGGATAACTATCTTTTGGGCAGGCTTTATTCAAATTGGTGAAGTCTACGTACATTCTTCATTTTTCATTAGCCTTTTTTTATCAGAACTATGTTGGATAGCCAGTCTGAATATGTTACCTCCCTTATGAACCCCTTCTTCGGTAAGGTGTTCGTCTCCTCATTAATTGCTACCTGCTGCTCTGGCATATGGTTATGCTTCTTCTGCTTGATCAGTTTGTAACCTAGTTGTATGCTCAGCGAATGGCATATGACATTTGGCGAAATGCCGATCAAATCTGACAGTTGCCAAGCAAATACATTCGCATAAAACTATAACACCTCCAACAGAGGTTGCACTTCTGAGCTTGACTTCCCTAAGGCTATCGTCACTATCTTTTCAAACAATAGCTCTACTTTTTTGTAGTAGGCTTATTGACTCTACCTTTTGAGCATTAGTTGGGATATCCATGGTATCAATTGTGATGGCCTGCTTTGCTTTTTTCAGCATAATAACATATATTTCCTTATCCATGCTCTGGTTTTCATGGAGTATAGTTGTCCCTTCTAGTACAGGCACTTTCATGATGAGCTTCTGTATGAAAATGTAAGCATCCACTGCTACCAGTACAGGCCAACCAAATATTGCATTATAAGATAAAGGTATGTTCACCACTATAAAACATTAAACATATGACCTGATAATTGAATCATTTCCCAACTGCAAGTTCAGATTGATCGAGCCTTTCACCTTAAAGGGCTATACAGATATCCCAATCAAAGGGACTGTCACTTCGTCTAAGGGGCTCGGTATTTCCAACATTTTGTAAACCTAAAAGTGATGAGGTTCACCATGTTGCCTGTGTCCATCAGGATCCTTTGCATCAGAAAGTTCTCCATAATTACCTCTACAACCAGTGAATCATAGTGGGGTTGCTGAACATATTTCCTATCTTTTTTTTAGAACTGGATGACACCTGCTGAGACTAGCTGATTGGCCCCGAGCAAGAAAACTTCCTTTGCTTTCCTCTTTTTTGAATCGTCGAAGGCATCGTAATGCTTCCCCCTTGCAATCACATAAATCACCCCTGCTAGGGCTCTTTTGCTATAGCTGCCTTTAACCTTACCGAACTGCCTTGGGGGGTCCATCTTTTGTCATCTTTGTTTCCTTTAACGAACTGTCTGAGTCTACCTCTCCTAATCTAATATTCGATCTCTAGCTTGAGTTTCCTGCAATCATTGATTTCATAACCTTTGTCTTTGTGAAAAGGATAGTACGATGTTCGGTGTAACACCCTTATCACTTAATAGTATAACCAGAACTGTTCCTACCAGCCATAAGTTGGAAATTTTTTTTTCTTCCAACCATTTGCTTATAACTTATTAGTCCAACCTTTAAAAATCTTAAGTTTATAACTCAAGTTCAATTATTCTTTAAAGGTTCGTCGTTAACCTATAACTGTCTAAATCACTATGCACTTAATAGAATTTTGGCAATATAACGGTTGTATATTATACTAGCCCCCTGTAAAGCAAATAATTACACAACCTCTCCGAGACACAATAATATCCGAATAAAACATTCCATTCACTATTTAACTTGTATCACATTCATATTGCCATCACTTACATACCACTTATTTCACTAAAACTCAATTCTTTATCATAGACCATTCAATATTACAAACCAAAATGTTAACTCTTACATACATATTTACAAATATACAGATCCATAAGTATTGATTTCACATATATACATGTCCTAAACTTATAAGTCCTATATCCACCAAAAGAAATCCTGCAGAGTGTACTCTTGCTCCCGCTCTTGCGTACCTGCATGCAGTAATAACTACGAGCTGAGCACTAAACATGCCTAGTGGTGACTAATAATCGATACATTTCCTATCAGTCCAATTTAATTGTTTAAGTAATACATAATTACTAACCTAACTTTTTCAAGCAAAGATTATACAAAATTTATTGCTTTATTTTTTTATAATCACCATTTTAATCTTATTTACAGTATTAACCATTTACTACTTACTTTTTATTAATATTTTCAATTTAACTTAAAACTTCCATATCCTTTCAATTTTGTCCTTTTTTATCACGTAATGAGTAAATTAAACTTATTAAGATTATTTTAGTTTTTAAGCTAGCAAATGACGTAGTTTATAGCAATTTATACTTGTTTTGTCATTGTTATGCAAAATTACGTTTAGTCCCTGTTGGTAAAAAAAACTTTATTTTTTCACAGTTTAGCCACCAATTGACCATTTTACCCTTATTTAAGCAATTCTTAATTAATTTGCTAATGCCCTATACTTTTTGAAAAAATTACTATTTTATCCATAAACTTTTATTTTCTTTCAATTTAGTCCTTTTTTGTCTTTACTTAACATGTTTCATTCTCTTTTCATACATATAGCATTTTACTTTCATTATGCCCTTAGTACCCAGCAGAAAACTTCAAACCGGATACACCGGACGTGGATCCCATATTCCCACAACAGATAGAGAAATGACCCCCAAAGGACCATCTCTCACAGAACAGAAATAGATACAAATAGAAGCTATGGAGATCAGTGATTCTACCCATAACAAAGCAAGTTGACATGACTTGTGCCATGGTATAGATATCCTTATGACCAGCCAATTATATCCTGAGCTAGTTTTTACTGCCTGACTATTTCTAAGAGCATTATTATACATACTTTTATTCAATTTCAGTTATTTCAAGATCTTCATAAACTTTTTCATTTCCAGAAATTTCACCAGTTACCTTTTTTCACTGACTTTTCACGTATAGTAAATTAATTCATATTAATTTACCACTTTTCACTCTTTTATTGAATTATTCTTTGATAAGTCAATAATTTTAATCACACATATTCAATAACTTATTTCGGAAAATACTTTAGTAATACATATAAATTTCTTAAAAATTTATATGTACATTATTTCACATTTATTACCATTATTCATCCATTTTATGAATAATTTTCCAATAATTCATCATTTTCATTATATACATACACATTTATTAAACCTTAAAATTCTCAAATTAATTCCATAAATTCTTTAAAAAATTCATGGACACTAATTATTGTATTTAGGGCTAATTTGGGCTATTATCTATTAATTTCATGCAAAAATCACTTGAATTTCCCTTGAAGGAAATTCGACCACCTTATGTAAGTCACCCTAAATTTTTTTCTACTTCACTTTAGGCATTAAATTTGCATTCTCCATGGTTCAATTTCATTTCCCTCAATTCAAATGCATTTATTAAGCAATTTAACTAAAATTTTCCTATTTACATAAAGGAAATAATTCAAATTAATAGAAAATGCAAAGATTTCTTAGTCACTTACATTTTCTTCTTGTTTTAGGGTGCCTAAACTTCATTTTTCTTGCTCTTGCCCTTGGCTACTCTTTCTCCTTCTTCACCTACCATGGCTGGATTTCTTAACTTAGTAAACCTTAGTTTTTTGTTCTCTAATGCAAAAATTAACCTCATATCCGAATTCTATTCATCAAAAACTATAGGAAAGTACTAAAGAATAAATTTAATTCAACCAAAAATTAATGCCTACCTAAATCACTAAAACTTTTCAAGCCTTGATTCTTTGCTTCTCTTGCTCAAATCAAAGGCTAGATGCTATTTTAGTGACCTGGAGGGATGAAATTTCAATCTTTATGTTGGGATTCAAGAGAAATTTGGAGTGGATTTGAAGAGAATCAAAGAGAGAGGGAGAGAGTGGGAGGTTCAACCACTTGAGAGGGAGAGGAGAGTCTAAAAAATATAAAAAATTCTCATATTTTCTAGGCTATTTATACCTCTCTAATGGGCCTACTAATTGGCCAAAGTAATGGGCTTAGCCCAAATTAAGTTAATGGCCCATTTTTAGCCATTTAAGGACCAATCCGATTTCTCTGATTTTTCATCTTTAAATTACTCCAAAAATAATTTCATCACTCTTATCAAATCAAAATAGGTAGCACGTAAATTTTCAGCTCAATTGGAGTCCGTTATCGATTCGATTCAAACTTATAAGTCTAATTTGACAACTGTTGGTGTTACTGAAAATTCAATTCTCATTACCAAAATATTCTACATGAAATTTAAGGAAGGTATGCAAAATCTAGCAATTTTTGGAGTTTATTTACTATTTTTAAAAATTTATGCAAAATCAAGTTACCTTTCTTACCAGGAAAATCGACTCGCTACCTTTTCATATTTTGATTTTTCAAGGCCCATTTGACCTTGTTTTCATCTCAAATTTCAACTCCGAACTCACCATGACCAATACTTTTCGATGGTCCAATAAAATATTTTTAACTCCTGGGTGTACTTTTTGACCCCGAAAAGCACTATTCACCATCGGAAAGTATTGTTCACGGCTGATCCGGAGTTGAGGCCATTACATTTGGTCCCTGCTGATGCCTTCTCTCATGGGCTTCGGCCAATACACCTCTTCATTTTTCTTCATCCATAACAGAACTTGCATCAAAGAAGCGTTAAGCTCAATGAATTGCTCTTCCTTACAACTATCGACATACGATTTCAAGACCATGTACGATCTATTCACTCCTCTCATAGCCCTGGACTCATTCCTTCTCGGACTCCCTCTTCCCTAGCCTATTCCTCGAGTGTTGTCATTATCCTTCGTCTACTCACTGTACTTTAGTCCCCAAGCTTTGTCCATATTAATATACTTGTGGGCCCTATGCATGAGCTCGATAAAGTCATAAGGAGGTTTTTTGCTCAAGGAGTCACTGAAATTTTGGCACTCGGTATTCCTACTTAGGGTGTTAATAGTGACTTTCAGGTTCAGGTTTTGGATGTCCATCGTCACCATATTAAATCTATCTATATAACTTCACAAGGACTCTCCACTCTCTTGAACCACCTGGTGGAGATTAGCCGAGACTCTGGTTGATCGAATGGTTGCCACGAACTTTGCCTCGAACATTTCTGTGAACTATCAAAAGTTGTTTATTGAGTGCTCGGATAGGTTGTTGAACTATACTTGAGCAAATTCTGCCAGAGTTTGAAAAAAAATCTTGCAAAAGGCCGCATCTTCTACGGTGTAAGTTAGCATAGAGTGGCAAAATTATCAAACATGGGCTCGGAGATCTTTATTTCTACTGTATCTTGGTAGGTTCGATAGCTTAAATGATAATAGTTTGAAATTACCTGACTGATATCGAATCCTGACTAGTACAATGGATAGCTTCAATGATACCTGGAAATAGAAAAGTGCCGGCAAAGGTCCAACGGGGGATATTCCGACGGTCAAGTCAAAAAGGGGTATAATGGGGTCATGTCGTCTATTTATAGGTGTAAGTGTCCCGTCATGGTTATAAGTCCTGATGATCAAGGGAGTCATACTAGGAGAAGAGTCTCAACCGAATAGGAAGTTCTCCTAGGAAATGAAGCTTTGACAGAAAGGGAGGATCCAGACATGGACTCTGAGCTCTGGGCTGAATCACGATACTGGGCCAAAAGCCCAATTCGGTTATCATTATGTAAATTTTTTTTGTTGGTTTTTTGAATTTAGAAGGGAGGTGTTTTTCTTGTATGAAATGTGATTCCGTACGTAATTTTTTTTATGAACAACAATGAATTGAATTTTTTGCTAAAAATTACATTGCTCACAAAATATCTTTTGTACTTTAAAATTTTATAATTTTTTTTTATCTTACATATATATTTTTAATTTATATTGTTAATAAAAGTTTAATTTGCATTGAAAAATTAAAAGTTGACCATAACAATCAAGGGATTTCATTATTCAGTAAGCAGTTGATTGAGGGAAATTATCCTATATGGTAAATATTAGGCACTTTCAAGAACTGAAAAATGCAAAAAGAAAAGCACATGCAAGTGCTAAAATAGTTGGAACAAGACGTGGACAACTTTCTGATAACCCATTTTTGCAGTTTCTAAATTGACTATACCACAAATCTAATAGGCCCATCTTAAATAGCTCGATTTGAGTCCAAATTTAAGTGAAACACGAGCTAAAAAAACATGTAAAAAGGATTTAATGAATCATTATAAAACATTAAAAACATCCGAATCAAACAGGACATTAATTAGATTTTGTTGGCAACTTGTCCCTTGTGATCCTGATTTTGGATGATTTGTCCCATTTGGACAATCTACATTAAGCAATCATGCCCATGGGAGACTTGCCCTTGAGCAACTTGTTGGCTTAATTGAACTTGGCTGAGTTCCTGAAATGGCATTCGCTCTCCTTGGGTAAACTGATGTGGATGGCATGCCCTTGTGCGTAACCTTTGCTTGGAAGTTTGGCCAAAATGTCCCTGAAATGGCATTAGTTGATCAGCCCTTGGCTTGGGCAATCTAGCATTATTGTGGTTGAACTCGAGGATACCATGACATGTTACTATATTCATTGTTCAAGCTACTAAACTAAAGTGGTAGAGTTAGAGTCGAGGTGGTCATGTTTGGATTTCTCCAAGTAGTCCAAAATGGGAGGGTAGCCAACCTCGACTAAACTCGCACATTATATTAGTGGAAAAACTTACCCCCAAAAAATAACTTCCATAATCGGTCAAATAAGTTCTAAAATACAGAGAACTGAGAAAATTATTTAATATGGATATACAAATTCATTGAAATGGTCGACTCCACCAACAATTTCTAATAGAGTTGGGGTGAAATGTAAGAAATATCAATGAACCTGCTTCAATTCCTCCTGCAACCTTCTATTATGGCCATATAGAAAATTCCACCATGGTCACCAAAATGATGTTTAGCTCAAAAACTGAGAATATGTATAGACCTTTAGAAATTTATTAATGGAATCTGCTGGTCTAACCAACAAGATTACAAGGAAACCTAATAAAAATCTAGTTAGGGCTAGCAAAACTTAAGAAAGCTATGGCTAGTTTTACCGGACAGTGAATTGAAATTAGGCTATAAGAACAGCGAGAGTTTGGTTACCAAATCTACATGGAAAAATTAAACCAAGCTAGAATTAATGCGTAAAAATGTTGGAAATAATAGAAAAAAAAATTTAAAATAATAAATTGAGTGTATATGGTGGTGGGGGGAAGTTTTTAATGGTGCCGGGCAATTCTAGTCCCAGTTGAATTCTAGCCCACCACTGCATTACTTATCTAACCAATGAAGTTGTAGAGTCGGGGATTCAACTCATTTGCTCTATGCTGTAAATCAATATAGATCAAAACCTCAGGGCCTGATTTTTGGGCTGCTGTAAATATATAACTTTCATCTCTTGTATAAATTGTGATAATTGTTATTGAATATTGAATGAAGAGTTAATAATCCTTTCTCATAAACTGCGCACTTATTCAGAGCGACCTAAAATTGTATAATGATGGTGATATCTAAAGCATATGTATATATAGTATTCATTCATTAATAAAAATCGAAGTTAGCCAAGATTATTATAGACATTTATCTCAATTAAAATAAAAGCAATATAAGTATTATTTTACCAAAAAAAATACCCTATATGTAATTGGTAATGATGGAGGTAGTAAGAAGTGGTATTCATAATGTCTTGATATACAAGCAAATAAAGCTGTCTATTTGCATTGCATTTTTTATCAATGTTCTCAATATTAATTATCTACAATCATCATTGCCATATTTATACTGGCACTCTTCTAGTTCAATCCATCATCACTTCAAAAGCAAGCCATCTATTCAATTTAATTTTGTATCTTTCTTCGTTCAATATCTCTCTCTCATCGAGTAGTCTCTATCTTGTAAGCCAACTTTGTCATTAAGGGTTTACAATGTTGCACCGCAATATAGTATATATCTATCAAGCATTGGCCTGTACGTTAATTTTAATTGATATATCTTATCATACCGAGCAGACACTATTTAACCGGTTTAGGGTTTATTTTTTTAATTTAATATATTAATATTGAATTTTTAAAATTAAAATTTAAGTACAATCTAGTAATAGCACATTGACCTCTAATTGATTTTATTAAATACGGTCAGTTAATCATTAAAAAATTTAATATATATAATTACTCTATACAAAATACAAATAAAAATATAAGTGATTAAACTTTAATATCAATAAAATAAATAAACACTCTACAAAATAATGGAAAAATAATATGACACTAAATTATCACTCGCAATATTGGCAAGTGAATGATTTTCGGTAATTAAAGTATAAAATATACTTAGATTTTATTTATACAAAGTATAATGATAATAATTAAAATATAAAAATTATCTCAATATATTATGCATATATATGAAAATTTATATATAAAAACCGGTTAACTGTTAATCAACTATTTAAGTAGATAATAAAATTATAAATTAAAGTTTATGTTCGCATTTAAATGAATTGATTAACAATATAAATCGATTTGAATCCAATTTTAATCATCCACTTAATAGTTTTTTTATTTATTTTCGGTTGATGTTTAGCCTAATAACTAGTTATATTTTTCATTCTCTGTATTTGCGGTTAATGTGGATCCGAATTGTGGCTATCACAAAAAGCACATAGTGTAATCATGAATAGAATATTTGTAAGATCTATGCTGCTATAATTGATCTAATAATGTTTCGTTTTTTTTTTTTTTCAATTTGGATACTTCAAAAAATTTAGAAAACACACGGGGATTGTATAACATTTTTCGTCACATAGAAATTTTCTTTGTTTTGTATGTGAATGTAAAGGTTAATTTAATCCATAATTATTAAATTTATACTAAAACAACATATTGGTAATAATAAAAAATCTAAAAATAATTCAATTTTGAAAAATTATCCTGAAAAATCATTATAGCCGAAATCAACCATTAAAAACTACTGAAAATCAGCACTGAAATTTCTGCTGAAAATCAACACCAAATTCCTGTATATCACTCCAACTCAGCATAGGATCTCACAAATAGCCAAACACATCATTAAATCACGTAAAATATATGTTTGCCATATTTTAGGCTGACGAGGCACATATTTTACACTTATTTGATGACATTTTTACCTATGCATGAGAGGAGTTTCAGACTTTCAGTAGTGAAATCTGATGGTTTTCATTGTTCATCGTAGCTATAGTGACTTTTAAAGTTGAATTATTTTTATATTATAAAATAAATATTTTTTTATTATCGATAAATTATTTTAGTATAAATTTAATAACTCTGAATTAAATTAACACGTGAATATAGGAATTTTTGATGGAACCAGATATTAAATCTTGCTTTCGTTTTTCTTATTACTCGATTTTTGTTTTTCATACCCATTTTGTATGTGTACCCTATATAATAGTAGAATATAAAACTAAGTTTCTTACACGTAACAAATGTTAATCATAATATCAGGAAAAAAAAATTGTTGATCATAGTAAATATGATGAGGTATCACAAAAAATGCCTGTTTCTTTTTTTTTTTTTTTTCTCGTAAAAATGCCTGTTTCTTAGAGGCCATAAACCTTTCAAGGCGTACGATATCGATATCAGCAACATTTATTTATTTCGGTTCAAATAGTAGCATATAATAATTTTTAGAAATTGAAGTAATTGTCAGAATTTGTTGGATTAAGAGTGAAGTGCAAACAATGATTAATTGATTATGCTTCTTAAAATCTATACCACGAATATTAATCAATACTTGGGGATCCGATCCTAGATAATAGAAACGGTTTGTCTAGTATTTAAATGGTTTTGGGATGGATTCAGATATTGAAGGTCTATCTGTGACAGATTTAAATAGAATTTAAAATTATACATTTGAATATCCGTTATAGTTATCCGGATCCATTTATATAATTAATTATTAACTAATTACAAAATAATATTTATGATCCTATATTATATATAAATTTAATTTTTAGTGTATTTTATTATATTAGATTATAATTTATTTATAAATTATGTAATATACTTTATTAATCAAAAAAATTATGATTAATATTAAATATATTAATAATTTGATTTGATTTTATATATTAATAGGATTTTGGATCAGATTCAGATTGTTATAGAATGAATTATAATTAGTTGTAGGTTGATCTACTTTCCTTATACATAATATGAAGTTTTCCAGTTAGATTTTTTACTCGGGTATAAACTCTGTAGTTTTAGCTTCTATTGGAAATATAGAAAAGATAATTCTCCCATCGTGTGTGTATTTTGTTACATAGTATCAGAGTCTTTTTAGCCTTGATTTGGGAATTTATTTGGATTTTCTAGGTTTCAATTCTGAGAAAGGAATTTTTTCCGACTATTGTTTGGGTTGGGTAACCTTTTTCGATGACCCTCTTCTCTCACCGTCGCCATCAGAAGAAGCATGGGGGAATTTTCGACCCCTCCACAAAATCCGACATCCTTCCGTTTGGCGGGTGATCCTCATGTGCCGCCACAAGCTACCATCCCTTCTCTCACACGCCAGCGCTTGGGGGTGCGTGTATTGTCCATTGGCCCTCCGATTTCTCCTCCGACGTTGCCTCTCTATTTTTGGTGAGATCCTGTTGGTTCTTTGAGGTGGTTTCTCCTCTTGTTGGTTTTTCTTCGCTCACTTGAGGTTTTGTTCTTTTAATTTGTTTCCTGTCTCTAAGTTTTTATGTGTTTTGGTTAGGACGTTGGCATATTTCTTGTTTGCTTGGTATATTGGGTCTGCTGCCTTATTGTTGCTTTTGTTATTTGTGGATATTATGGCTGACAATAAAGAAATTGTTAGGGAAACTGTTAGTGAAATCATTTCTTTATCTAAGATTACAGAAGAAAAAATAGACGAATCTAATTATCTTGATTGGAGCAGAACTATTATGATTTATTTTCGTAGTATGGATAAGGATGATCACTTAATTGATGAACCTCCTACTAGTAAAATTGAAAAGCAAATCTGGATGAGAAATGATTTGCGATTACTTTACAAATTATGAACTCAATTGAAAGAAATGTGCTTAGCTTAATTTTTCATTATGAACAGGTAAAAAAGTTAATGGATTACTTGGCCCTTTTATATTCTGAAAAAAAAATGAGTCTCATATTTATGATGTCTGGAAAGCCTTTTATCGTGCTGAGAATGAGGTAAAATCACTCACCACTTATTTTATGGAGTTTAAGAAAATTTATGAAGAATTGAACATGTTTCTACCTTTTAGTGCGGATATTAGAGAGCAACAGGCTCAGAAAGAAAAAATTGTTGTGATAAGTTTTCTGGCTTGTTTCCCATCTGAATTTGAGACAACCAAATCTCAAATTCTCTCTGATTTTGAAATTTCTACTCTTAAAGATGTGTTTAGTAGGTTATTACGTGCTAATAATACTTTCTCTAGTTAGCTAAATAGTACTTTTGTTGCCAAAGAGAAAATGGAGATGATAATGGAAAAAAGAATATGCCGGAGGGGGGAATAAATTTAATGATAATCGAAATCTTGATATTGTCTGCTATTATTGTAAAGAACCAAGTCATATGAAGTGCTACTATAAGAAATTGTAGAATTGCAGTCAAATGGCACAAATTGCTAATGTTGCTACTTTTGGTTTATCATTTGAGCATAATGTCACTATTTCTGCTGAAAAGTATGCTAAGTACTAGGAAATGTTAAAGGGATCCTCCATTTCGGTCACTATCGATGTCTTATCTCCTCTAGCAACAATTGCATCATTGATTCTGGTGCCTCAAATCACATAATAGATAATCCCGATACTTTCTTTGATTTTCGATCTCATAAATCTCCTTTACTTGATACTATTACTAATGGGACATCATACAATATAATGGGATCTGGAACTATCAAATCAACTCCTTCTTTTACTCTACCTTTTATTCTAAATTTTCCTATCCTAGCTTTTAATTTGATATTTGTGAGTAAACTTACCAAAAAACTCAATTGCTATGTCTCATTTTTACCTACTCACTATCTTTTTTAGGATCTTATGAAGAAGCGAATTTTTGGTAAAGGAGACATATCTGGTAGTCTATACATCCTAGATTCTTAGGTACCACAATTTGTTGCTTATTCCAGTATAGTTTCTCCTTTTAAAGCACATTATTGATTGGGGCATCCCTCTCTACCTAGTCTAAAGAAGTTATATTTGCAGTTTCATAATGTATCTCTTTTGAATTATGTGTCTTGTTATTTTGCAAAACATCATCGTAGCTCGTTAGGTCCTAGAATTAATAAACGTGTTGAGTTTGCTTTTCTGCTTGTTCATTTGGATGTTTGGGATCCTTATCCTGTTATATCGAAAATTAGGTACAAATATTTTGTTACTTTTATGGATGATTTTTCCCGTATGACTTGGATTTATTTTATGAAGAATCGTTCTTAAGTTTTTTTCCATTTTTCTACTTTTTATACTGAAGTCACAACCCAGTTTGATGCCTTTATGAATATATTATGAAGTGATAATGCTAAGAAATATATATCAGATTCTTTTCAATGGTATATATCTCAATAGGGTATTCTTCACCAGTCCTCTTGTGTTGATATCCCTTCTCAAAATAGAGTTGCTAAGAGAAAGAACAGATATTTACTTAAGGTACATCTAGAGCTTTATTATTTTAAATGAATGTTCCTAAGTATTTTTGGTTTGACATTATTTCTACAGCTTGTTTTTTGATTAATCGGATGCCCTCTATGATGTTGAATGGTGATGTACCTTATAGTGTTTTGTTTCCAAATAAAATACTATTCTCAGTGGAACCACATATATTTGACAGTACTTATTATGCTCGAGATATACGTCCCCATATTACCAAACTTGATCCTAAGGCATTGAAGTGTGTTTTATTAGGATACTCACATCTTCAAAAGGGATATAGTTGTTATTCCCTGATCTACAGGGACATTTGATTTCAGTTGATGTGGTATCCTTAGAAAATAAACCTTTCTTTTCATCTTCATCCACCTTTACAAGTCAGAGGGAGAAAGATGAGTGGCTCATTTATACAGTGATATCTTCTTCAGAGTCTGTTGATATCCCGACTGCATCTTATGGTACTGAGCAAATAGCAAGTAATGATCCTTCAACATCAGCAAGACCATAGATTATTCAGGTTTACTCAAGAAGAAGAGACACCGATGATACATATCATGCACCAGTACCTTCGTCATCTGATCCTGCTCCTGCTGATCCTGATCTTCCCATTGCTCTTCGTAAAGGTACACTCGATTATTAATCCATTTATTTCATTGCTAATTTTGTTTTTTTATGATCATCTGCCTCCCTCGGTATGCTCTTTAATTGCATATTTAAATTCTATATCTATCCCTAAGAGAGTAAGGAAGCTTTGAGTCACCCTGGATGGTATGATGCTAGGATTAAGGAGATGAATGAGTTGGATACAAATAACACTTGAGAATTGGTGAATTTACCAGAAAGAAAAAAAATTTGTGGGTTGCAAATGGACCTTTACAATCAAAGTTAATCTGGATGATTATGTGGCTCGATTGAAAGCTCGAATTGTTGCTAAAGGATATACCCAGACTTATGGGGTGGATTATTCTGATACCTTCTCTCTAATTGCTAAATTGAGCTCTGTTCACCTTTTTATATCTTTGGTAGCTTTCCACCATTGGTTCATACACCAACTTGACATCAAAAATGCTTTCCTTCATAGTGATTGTAACACCCTTGCTGAACAGTCTAACCAAAACGAGTGATAAGTTGGAAATTTTTTTTTCCAAGGACCATTTGTCAAATATTGGTCATTGACCCTTTGAGGAGCAAAGCACTGAGTGACAATTCTAAAATCAGCAAGATTTTTCTTTTGAATCTTAACTATTCCATCGACTCCAAGCTTGTCCAAAAAGGAAATTACTTATAACTTAAGTAAGCCGATAAACTATAATTGTCCAAGTGACTGATTACCAAATAAAAATCCGGCAATATAACGCCTAAAAACTTAACTATTCCACCTGAAATATCAGACAATTTCCTCAGCCCATCAGGGGCACAACAATACAAAAATAATTTCATCAAGCATCTCATTCATCCATTCTCATTATTAATCACAATTCCTAAGATAAGTCAATAATACAAATTACACTCTTAAGTCACTATAATACTCCAAAATAGAAACAATTTACATTAAAAATTGCCTCGCTACATCTGTGAACTTCAAAAGATGAATTGCTCGAAACTAAATCCCTTCTTCTGATGGTTGAGCCGAAGCAGCTGTCTAACCAAAAGCAAGTCTATCCAGCAACCTACACGGATAACAAAACCCGTGCTAAGCTATAAAGCTTAGTGGGGACAGAATAATCTAAAGATAATCTTTTAAACATGTAATATCAATTATACAAATACAAAGTTGATAACACTCTTAATAGATACCTTCAATTATCTTAGATCCCAGTTCTTACATTCAGCAATAAAACACAAGTATAAGCAGTAGAACATCTTACTTACATAGGCAATAAAACTTAATAACTTAGTAATCAATGCATCACTCATTGCTACCACAAAAGACATCCGGCATATTTCTTTCATACATCTACATCATTTAAAACATAGTATGCAATCCAAATTTACTTCCATGTAATCATTAAATAATCTTAACAAGGTGAACTATATAATACTTAATACCATAGTGTGTCATACCTTATATACTTGATCGATATCAGAGTGATATACATACCTATACATAAATACATAGATACATAATGCTTTTATAGAATTAAATGATCACATACTCATCAATATTATAACTTTCAATTTAATATCCATTTGATGTACTTATACAAAAGGATAATTCTTATGCACATTAATTTCGAACTATAACATTTCTTATCTTTTATACCTTTTAACTTATTTTCATATTAAGGTCCCTAGAACAGTACCGACAGAAATACTCAAATTGAATATACAGGATATGGACCTCATGGGCCACAAACAGACTGAAAAATGATCTCAAAGACCATTTTTTCACGTAGCAGATACCAGATACAAACAGAAGCTATGGAGATCAGAGATCCTACCATAACTAAGCAAGTCGCCATGACTTGTACCGCGGTACAGAATCCCTATGGCCAGCCAATTATATCCTGAGCTAGTTTTACTGCCAGACTATTTTCTAAGGGCGCAAACGATCACTTGCTTTCAGTACATTTATCAACTTTATCATCATTTCAATCCAGATAATACAGTTATTCAGAACATTCAATATCTTTGTACAGTTTGTGAACCATCACTCACTTATGTCATGAATTATTTCACAATAATTCAGCAATTTCTCTTTACATTACTCTTCAGTCATCAAAGGAGTTTACTTAATATACACTCTTTCAAATTACTTTCAAACTTTCTGATAGCCATATATTAACAATACTTATGCTTGTCATAATAGTTTATGCATTACTAGACTTTTCATAAAATGAAATCATATATAATCACATCCACTATGAGCGTCTAGATCAGCACATAAACACATAGTCATTTCAGAAAGACGTACCTGCATGGTTTGTTATAGCCATCTCACCTGCTCTATAATGCTCAATTTAATTATCACATATATACTCAACTAATACCGCAAATACATATATTCAGTTACAAATCTGAGGTCAATGTCTACCTACACCATTTTATATTGTTTTAGCGCCTATAGATGCATATAAGTTCGATGTCATAATCACATATCTAAATACATAATCTTACAACATCAATATATTAAAGTAAACACATGTAAGTACATAGCATTTAATCATCAATTTTCTCATGATACCATAAGAGCGTAAACATAAAACTATGTCTACTTCATTTATAATAATGATATTCAAGTATTAAACAAAGATTCATAAAGAAACGAGTATTTCATAATATTTCTCACTTCATTATATGTTAAGGTATTTCCATTCTTTACAT
The DNA here is from genome assembly GCA_037975025.1 of Excoecaria agallocha. Classification (NCBI taxonomy): domain Eukaryota; kingdom Viridiplantae; phylum Streptophyta; class Magnoliopsida; order Malpighiales; family Euphorbiaceae; genus Excoecaria; species Excoecaria agallocha. The sequence continues at coordinate 52,658,337 of CM075813.1, forward strand.
GTTTGTATCACATTTATACTAATAGCCTACTACTATACTAGTTACATTCTCACTTGTTTTGAATTATGACATTATAATCTTCAATTATCGTATCTTAAATTCCAAATAATCATCTTTTTACTCTCTCATGATCTCTTACATATCAAATAACTTCTTTGGTTAATACTTTAGCAAAATGCATCATGAAAGATAATAGCATAAATGAAGTTAAAATACTTCCTAACCCGATACTTATACAAGTTTTATAAGAAGAAATGAGAATAAAACTTTACTTAGTTTTAACTATCTCCAAAGAGTAACCTTTTATGTTTGTCTTTTAACTTAATCAATTACTGATTTATTTAGACTTTAACCGTCCTATTCTAGTCACTTGTCTTTTACTAACTTAGCAAGTATGAAATGATAGCAACTACAACTATTGAACATAAATTCTTATTATTACAACAACGACATATTACTTTATTATCATGTTATCAAACCATATAATCATAGAGTGAATCCATAGATCCTTATGCCATTACATATTGTCTTAACATCTATACATACATATAAGTTCAATATCATAACTACCTATCTAGATGCATAATCTGACAACACATATATATAAGCCAACATGTGGAAATGCATAGCATTTAACTGTCATTTTTCTCATGATACCATGATTTTCTTTATAGTCTATTAGATCATATTAATTACTAAGTTACTTAACAATAGTTATTCCATGCAATTTCTCTTAACATCATATCATAGTGAATTCTTACTATATGATATAACCAAAACTTGATAATCATAAGTTAAGTCACTATTTCATTCATATATGGCAACCATACTTTCTAACTTCTAAGACTATGCCACAACTAATTTGAGTTATCCTTACCATTTTCTTACTTTATTGCCTTATGTTTTATAGTATTAAATATATCAACTTAAGTAATCAAAGAGGTTATATTACTTATAATGTACTATCTATTTCCTTAAATGGAATCTCAAATTTACAATCCATTAATTCTCAACGTAGCTCATGCCTTTAATTTGACATTCTATTCAAATCACATCTTAAATTTACTATCCATTCATATCTTTAAGATCTATCAATAACTTTTACATGTCATTAGCATTTACTAATAATTCCTGTGCCACCTTTACACTAAGTTAAATCATACATAATAACAAGAGCTAAATCAATGACTCGATAACTTTACAATTTCTTTAATTAAGTTGCCTGTTCATTTTTCATTTCAAGCATATTTTAAATTTTCAAATCCTTAAGCCTTAAAATCAGCCCATTTAACCCATTAAAACTCAAATTATTCATATGTAAGAGATTTAACTAGCAACTCATGTATAATGCCAGTTCTAAGCTTTAATCTCCTTAAAGAAAACATATATAAGGAGAGAAATATGGTTCCCATACTCTAATACTATAAACACATAAGGAACATTTACAAATTCAATTAATTTCTAATAATTTAAATTTCACAGAGAGAATTTCAGTATCCCATACCTATATAGAAGAAATTAGCTTCAAACTGCCTGTTCCAGTCCTCGCCGGACCGGTCACCGGTGATTCGCCGGAGCCTCACCGGAGATGCATGGTCAGTGCCGGAATGGAGTTCACGCCACCCCAAGCTTGCCGGTGGTGGTCACGCGCCTTACCGCCGTCTCAAGCCGCCGGAAAACACGCTGGAAGGTAGCGGCCACCACACTTTCGATCTCCCTAACGCCGGCGAATGGAGAAGATCGACAGGCACCGGAAGCTTCCTCTCGCTGCTAGGAGTCAACCGCCGGTGGTAATGTCGCCAGCCGCCGTCGTCACTCTCCGGAAACGAAGAGAGAAGTCTTCGGTGAAAACAAAAGAAAGAGAAAAAAAAGATGGAGCAAAACTCACGGCCTTGCTAAGGGAGGAGTGACGCCGCTGCTGGCCAGGCGAGGGAGGAAGCGACGACAGGGGAGGTCGCCGCTGATCGGCGCCGGTGGCCGGTCTCTTCTCCCCTTCCTTTCTCTTCCCCGACTCTCCCTTCCTTCTCTTTCTTTTGTTTTTCTTTTTTTTTATATATCTCTCTTTCCTCAATTATTTGGTCCCCAAAAACCCAAATCAAACCTCCAATATATACATATAACAAAAGATTACCCCACATAACTAATCTTTAGGAAATCAACCCATAACTTATATTTTTCCCTCAATTATACCCTTAAACAATTTTTATATTAAATACTTTACATATTTAATTTAGTCTAAATCCAAGAATTAGTCATTAAATCCTGCAATTAGACTAGGGTCACTTTTGGGACATTACAGTGATCTTCAGAAAGAAGTTTATATGGAGCAACCATCAAGCTTTGTTGCTCAGGGGGAGTATAGAAAAATTTATCATCTGAAGACATCTTTGTATGGATTGAAGCAGAGTCCTCATGCCTGGTTTGGTAAATTCAATGAGGTTGCCCAAGAGTTTGGGCTAAAGAAAAGTCAGTGCGACCACTATATTTTTTATAGATAATCAGAAGATAGCATTATTCTTCTTGTGATTTATATTGATGATATTATGATTATAGAGAGTGATTCTACTGGTATCTTTTCACTCAATTCTTTCTTGCATGGCAGATTTCACAGAAAAGACTTGAACCAGTTATAATATTTCTTAAGAGTGGAAGTGACGAGAAGTAAGAAGGGAATTATTCTATCCTAAAAAAAATTATGTTCTTAACTTGCTTGCAGAAACTGGAAAATTAGGAGCTAAACCGTACAGTACTCCTATGGTTTCCAATGTTCAACTTACAAAGGATAATGGTGACCTTTTGATGATCCAGAAAGATATCGAAGGTTAGTTAGAAAACTAAATTATCTCATAGTAACTCATCCAGATATTGCATTTGCAATGATCATTATTAGTCAGTTTATAGCTGCTCCTACAATCAAACATTAGGAAGCTCTAGAGCAGATCTTATATTATTTGAAAGATGCTCCTGAATTAGGTATACTGCATAGTGATCATGGGCATACTCGCATTGAGTATTTTACAGATATTGATTGGGTAGATTCTAAGATTGATAGGAGGTCAATAACATGCTATTGTATTTTTGTTGGAGGAAATTTAATATCCTGAAGGAGCAAGAAATAAATTCTAGTATCCAGATCTATTGCAGAATTTGAATACAGAGCTATGTCATAGTTTGCATGTGAAATTTTATGGATTCATTATTTGCTTGCTGAAATTAGTATAGATTTCTCATCTTCAGTAAAACTTTGGTGTGATAATTAAGTTGCTCTTCATATTATCTCTAATTCAATGTATAATGAACAAACCAAACATATTGAAGTTGATTGTCATTTTATTCATAAAAAGAATCAAAATAATGTCATCTCAATATGATATATGAAGACAGGAGAATAGTTTGGTGATTTATTCACAAAAACTTTAAATGGCTATCGAGTTGACTATTTGTGTAACAAGCTGGACATGATTAATATCTATGCTTTAGCTTGAGGGGAAGTATTATAGAATGAATTGTAATTAGCTATAAATTGATTTACTTTCCTTGTACAAAATAAAAAGTTTTCCAGTTAGGTTTTTTACTGTTGTATAAACTCTGTAGTTTTGGCTTCTATTCGAAATACAAAAAATATAATTCTCCCATCATGTGTGTGTTTTGTTACACAGATGTTACCGGTTGACAACGGGATGGATTCCCTTAAAAATTTGGCCAATTCATTACCAAATCCTTTTAATTTTAGAGGAATTTATACCAAATATCCCTTTTTAATCCCTAATTTTTAAAAATGCAATCATTTACTTAAAAGTTTTAAAATTACCCCTTCTTAATTTTTTATTTTTAAAAATACCTCTTTTTTATTTTAAACCGTAATTAGTTTGTGCAAACTCTGAATCTTTATCCATCTCCATTTATTGCTTTATCATGACCCATCTTCCTCTCTTCCTCAATCATTTTTTATTGATCCTTAGCTTTCACTTATTTCCCGATCATTATTTTTTCACCAAGTATGTTGTCAAATTTGCATGTTGTCAAATTTCCATAACGTTAACTTCTTCAGTTGTGCTCTTCCTTTGTTCTATCCCTTGAAGTTTTGCAAAGGTAATGTTGCGTTCCATCTTTTTATAAAATTATTGTTTATTTCTGCTGGTACTCACTTCTGTAATCTATAGCCACATTGTAATTGTTGGCTAATTTCAGATTCAATTGGTACTTCAGATTTTATTTTAACTCCATTTGTTAAGGATTTTGTAGTTGGGGATGAGAAATTAGGAACTAATTAAATCTATTAAAATAACTAATGTTATTCTCCATTCAATTTTTGTTGTAAACCTTGTGTTCCTAGCTTATAACCATCTTGAAGTGTTTGTGAAGGCAAAGAGATGGAGTTATTATCTGATTTTTGGAGTTATATTCAATTATTTCTTAATGGACATTAAAACATTTTGGTCTATCAAAAATTTGATTTTTTAAAAGACATTCTCGTAATTTTATTTTTTCAATATCTGTCCAGCTATTGCTTTCCTTCTCTTACATCAAGTTATACCATTTATCTCATAATTAAATTTGTGAATTCAAAGATGCTGTAATATTTATTTAATATTGTAAAATTGATTTAGTGTTATTTGCTAATGTAATTTTTGATTCATGCAGAAACTCCTTGCTTCTGCTTCTTCAGCTTGCATTCCAGAGTTTTGGCATGGCTTATGAAGACTCGGGTACTACTTTACAAGTCAGAAATCACGATACTTGTTATACTCTCTAAATTTCTCTATTATATGACTTGATTTCAGAATTAATTACATCTATATTTATTGAACCGATAATAATAAAAAAATATATTTTTAATTTTGAAAATTTATCTTTAAAAGCAATTCACCCCTAATGCTTCATCATTGAAATCTATACTAAAAATTTTATAACCATTAATATCTAAATCTTTTTTAGGTAGATGAAGATGCAGCAGTAACTCATTCATGGTGATTAGTAGGCTTCAATTTTGCATCTCCTACAAAATCGATTTTATAGAAGCTTGGACAAGTATGGCTAAGTTCACTAACATGCTTACCATTTGTTAATTATCTGAGTGCTTTATCCCAGGATCGAAATGGACGCAGCAACATTTAAAGATTTTCATTGTCACAAATGGCAAATTGGAAAGGTCAATGAATTAAATTAAGCTTTCTCTTGACAAACATCTATTTAAGCAAACTAGATTTTCTATTAATAAAATATTTGCATACATATGTAGCCAATTTCTTTTTATTGCGATAAATCCTCCCTGGATTCGATTGTAGTAGTGATTCAGCATCCCCATCCTCTCATACTGCATGATAAAGCCACATCTTATCTTCGTCCACAACTTGCATAACTTTTTACAATTCAAATTTTTTATACATATTCCATGTTCAAGCCAGACGAACTAGTACAACAATGTAAAATAGCTGCCCAAATCCAATTTTTGGTGCAATACATGATATGACAACAATTTGTATTTGAAAAATACATAAAAATAGAAAATTTGACAAAGCAATGAATGTTTCTTTTGATTTTGTTGGTCTCTATAGGGTGTGGCTCGCATAAGTCATGTATTTGAAATATTGTAAATCTGTAACAAATGTATATATTTTTCATTACTTTTTGGTGATTTCTCTACCCATCGATTTGTTGTATGACTAATTAAATAGAAAAATTGATTATAGACAGTAATTATAAATAAAATTATCAATTTAGTTTGGAATATTAGTATTTAAAAATCGTGTTTTGGAATTTGGTATAACAAATAACATACCAAGTATACCAGCTGATATATCAAGTATACTGAACGGTATACTAGCCAGTATACTAAATTTTAGAATGCTAATTATGTTATGAAATTTGATATACCGATTGGTATTTTTGATATACCTTCTGGTATACCAAATTTTAAATTGCAAACATGTTCTGAAATTTGATTTATCGAACGGTATACTAGGTATGCCAGTCAGTACTCCAAATTTTAAAATGTTAATTATGTTATGAAATTTAATATACCAGACCGTATACCAGGTATACCGTCCGATATATCAGGTATACCATCTGGTATACTAAATTTCAGATTGCAAATATGTGAGGAGCACTGAAGACCATGTTGTTAGGCCATTATGCTATGCCTATGCCACGAGCAGTAAAGCAAATAAAGTTGCCTAAAAATTTCACTAGCAAGGTGAAGGTTAGGGGTTCGGTTTGGTAGAGAATAATTGGATAAGTTAAACCAATGGCAAATAATTTTTTCTTAAAAGTACATGCACTAATGATAGGTTATAAAAAATGATCTTTTATTATGCTTGTGTGGAGGTAAGAAAATATTGTTGTTCATATGCATAGAAAGTACCATATTGCGCTTTTCTATTAATTCGTTTAGACGTTTTTACAAACACTTTATAAAAAACAAATAAAACAACATGTTATGAGAAATATGAAAAAAATCAAAATAGATTAAAGATTAAACACAATATACATTCATTACAGTAATTAAAATGAAAAAAATAGGGAAATAATATGAAAACCACAAACAACATCATAGCTATGGTGTACACGGAAATAAAAAAAAAGTGAAACATACATGGAGATTGCAGGAAGAGCAAGAGAACAGAGAAGAAAACTTATGAAATATTTGAAGAAATGTGAAGAATAAAAAAACATGGAGCATTAAATTCTAAAAAGAAAAGACAAATGGAGAGCATTAGAAGAATAGAAGAACAAGAAGCATTAGAAGAATAGAAGAACAGAAAACGTGTTGAAGAAAGAGTTTGTGTGTGAGTTAAATTGTATTTTAAAAAAGAAATGCTTTTAAAAATGAAAATTAAAAAAAATGTAACTTTAAAAGGGAAAAAATGAGAGGGTATTTTTAAAAAGAACCTTCATTTTTTTAGGTATTTTTGTGAAACTCTCTTAATTTTAATATACTCATATTAGTATGATATCTTTTTAAATTTATACCTATATTCGACCCGTTTACTGATATACACGGATACCAATAACCATATAATTATCCATTTAACTAATAAAATATAAAACAACAAAAAGATTAAAAAGAACAATTTAGTAAATTTTTAAATTAATATCTATTATCAAAGTAAAAAAATTTACATAAAACAATTTATAAACTAAAAGTTGTGCATAAAATATTACAATAACATTTCGATTGTTTAAGACAAGGATTCAATTCTCACTCACAACTGCAATAATTAAATTATTTTTCAAATAAATAGACTTAAACCAAAATATATAAAGAGATTTGGATAGCTGGTATCCAAAATACCAAATTCGTATATGACTCAAACCCACAATAAATTCTATTTTTAACTTGCAAATTCATTTATAATTAACTATACCTTTTAATAAATGGGGCAGTGTTGATTAAACATCCTAAATAAGTTGATCCAATGCCATTCTTATACCATATAATGGTATGAAAGGATTTGGGAAAAACACATTTTTAGGTCTAAGAATTTTTACATTTTCTGCATTAATTTTTTGTATAAAAAAATATACATTAAATTCTTTTAATTTTAATTTATTTTACATTAAATTATTTTATTTTTTATTTATTTTATATTTAATATTTATACGATACAACTAAAGAGTGTGAACAACAGATGGTTAAATCAATAAAATCGTTAAAAGAGAAAATTTAGGAAGGAAAGATTTTAAGAGAGCAATGGAATAATTGCGGTTTGTATTATTTACAGTGTACAATGAATAGTAAATTTCCTATATATTCAACTGCTTAGCTGATAGCCTGACACAGTTAGTACATGAATCATGTCGGGCAGACAACTGGTGTTGGAAAAATGTCTCAAAGTAAAGTTTTATCAGTTGATGTGACAGATGATTATGTCAATTTGCTCGGATTTTCAGGTGAAGTAGCTGAAATGAACCGCAACTTTGGGTGCGAACTTGGGCCAAAAGCATAGCGGGACTGAATGATAGTCATCGTTATCAATAAGTATCTAATTTATTCATAAAATATTTAAAACTATGCAAGAATATTATAGAAATGTACCTATCAAAACAAAACAATTGTTTCACGTTCATCTGAATGAATGCAAATATTTATCTAGTAAAGCAAAAACTTATATGTAAGTGGGGGGCAACTAGCAAGCATAGGATAGGATATTTGGCCTAGGAATGATAATTTCGAAGATATAAAAAAAATTGAAGAATTGAAAAAACAACTAAAAGCGTGCTTAGTTAATTAATTTGCCATCATTTCGAGGAATGGGATTACGTAAAAGACAGAGACAATTCGGTGGAAAGCATACACTACCAAGGGCTCTATAGCTCTAAATTCCGTAATTCTCGGTTCATTTTTCCTGTAACAATTCGGCTCCACAAAATATTATTATTTTTATTCTATTTGTTCAAAATCTTTCATTCTTAATTTAACATATGTGATGAATTAAAAAAAATTGATTTTCATTAATATAACTTAAAGTGAAGTGAAAAAAGGCAGAAAATAAATGAGAACGGACCATTTCTTTGTATATTAGAGATTAATTATCAAGAATGACATCTGAAAAAGATACTTCTTTAAAAAACCATTAAACTTGTGGAAATGGTGGTCAAGATAAACTTTTATTTCAAGCATTATGATTATAAGCATTCATCACACTTTCAAAAGCAGCCTTTTTTTGTCTATTAATTATTTATTATAAAAATTTCATATAAATTTTTTCCATCGACTATATATATTATAAAAATAAACATGAATAATTACAACAAATAAAGCTAAACTTAGTTAACTTTTATTATTAAAAAGTCCATCTTGTAAAGATTTTCGGAAAAAAATGTGCGGCTTTATATATATGTGTGTGTGAGAGAGAATTTTCAGAACTTATTTATTTTATTGATTTTTTTAAAAAGTTTAAATTATGATTTATTTAATTGTGCGCTACTTTTATTATCCGTATAAAGAAACTTGTAAATGGAGATAATAAATTATTCTACTTCACTTTATTTTAACATAAATTATTTAAAAACTAAATAATGAGAATGAAATACAAGAAAACAAAATCAAAATACTAAAATTCAATACAACAAAATAGAAAGTTCATTTTTTTTTCTCTAAAAAAGCTAGTAATTAACTTCAAAACTTGAACATGGATTTTTCTAATATTGATAATTTACAATAAAAGAAAAATACTTTATCTTTTTTAAAATATATGTTATTTAAGGAAAAAATTTTTATTTTATAATACATGACGTTTTGATATAATCAAAACACATTAATTAATTTTTATCAAATATATCCTTATTTAAGTTATCTTTTATAAAGTGATTTTTAACTTATATTAATTATATTGCATAATTAATATAAGAATAATAAGGTATTTTAATTATGGAGTAATTATTATTTTTAAATACTGTGTATATTTCTCTAAAATCAAGTATTTTGGAACAAATGGAATGCTTTTTATGCTGCTTAAAAACCCTACAAACCCTACCCTCTCTCTTGTCAGAAAACTCTCTTTCTCTCTCTCTCTCTCTCTCTCAGAAACAAATAAAGAAATGGCGACACACATTCACAGAAAAGTGGAGAGTGAAGATCAAGAAACTATGTTTAACTCGTATTCATGTGCATATTACGTTCAAAGCCCATCAACCATCTCTCATGCAAACAGTTCAGACCTAAACAAACCTCACAATCTTGAATTATCCACTTTGATTAATTCTCCTTCAAGATCCGATACCATTCTTCTCAACAAGAACCCTGATCTTTCAAGATTCACTCTCTCTCGCTACTCTTCTTCTCGTGGATCCAACAATTCTTTATTCAATGATAAGAAGACCGCTCATGGAGATCAAACTGGTATCAACCGTTTGATCATTGTCGATGGCTTCGATGATGACGAGGATGATGATTATTATTATGGAAGGAATGGTGGATTTTGGAGGACGTATTGTTCTTTTGGGAGAAGTTCTTCTTGTGCTTGGGTCTCTTTGCAATTATTTTGGAGATTTGTTGTTAGTTTGGGAGTTGCTTTGCTTGTTTTCTACATTGCCACTAAGCCACCACCACCTCACTTCTCTATTAAGGTACTACTTCTACAATTTTTTTTTTCTTACAAAGGATTCGGTTGAAATTTGCATTCAAGTACTTACAGCTTATCGGTAGACCAGTACCATAAAATTAAAACTTACAGATAAAAGAAAATTTTTTGTTTAGCTTCTGTTCATGTTCATGATATTGTTCATGGACGACCACATTTCCACGTTAAAAATAAAAAATAAAGTATACAAGTGGTTATTAAGTAAATATAGCTTTTTCTTATATTTTTTCTTATGTTGCAACATATTATTAGTTTGATCTATAAACAGTCATATGAACCGAATTTAGGCAACGATTCTAAAAACTAATTTAAGAAAAAAAGAAAAAACATGATCTACATATTCAAATATGAGGCTGGATCTAATTTTGGGTTTGGGCCCTAATTTCTTACCAAGCCTGAGCTTGACGGATACTTTAATTAGGGCCCACTGGCTTCCAAATGTGATATTGAAAAAGAATAAATACAGAAGTAACTTTTGCATAATAAATTATATATTGGAAGGCCAAAGAGACCTTAAAGTCGAGGCATGGTAGAATTTCTGGTGAAATTTATGTTTGAAAAATATATATTACAAATTAATAAAATTAGTGCGAATAAAAAGAATTATTGTGATGCAGATGGGAGAAATTGAGGAATTTGGGCTTGGGGAAGGAGTAGATGGGACAGGTGTTACAACGAAGATCCTCAATTGCAATTGCTCAATGGATCTACTCATTGAAAACCACTCTAAGCTCTATGGTCTTCATATTCATCCTCCTCTTTTGGAAATGTTCTTTGGTCGTCTCCCTTTTGCTACCTCACGTGTAAGTTTATGCATATACTTCTTTTTTTTTTTTTCTATATAAAAATTAATTAAATTTTAAAGAATTGCAAAACAAAAAATACATTTTATAGTAAATAAATTAAATGGGCATGCAGGGGTCAAAACTATATGCAGAGAGCCATAGTTCAACAAAATTCAAATTGTACGTAGGAACAAAGAACAAGGCAATGTATGGTGCAGGAAGAAACATGGAAGACATGTTGGAGTCAGGAAACGGATTGCCCATATTGATTCGTATAAGATTTAGTTCTCATTTTCGGGTAATTTCACATTTTATCACACCTAAATACCATCACCAAGCACAATGTCTTTTATTCCTTGATTCTAAATATCATCAAACCCAAGCTTACAATACCACTTGCACTATGTCTTCATGATTATCTTATTTCTTAATTAATTAACTACCCCTTTTCTTTTTCTTGAATATATAGAAATGAAAACAAATTTGTAAGAAAGTTGAAAAAAGAAATTACATATGTGCTTGTAATTAGGCCTACGACATCTCAAAAATGTTGTCATTTTATTATTTTTAAAAAAATATAAGAATTATTTTGAAGCATCTGGCCAATATTGTCTCGTTGATTATCAGATTAATTAATTACAAGTCGTCTTTTAATCAAAGATGGTCTGCTTAGTACGTTCTAGCAATTTCCAAACCAAGAAAATAATTGACATCGCCCAAGTCCTTAATTGCAAATTAACTGGCTGAATTTCTCAATCCGAATCCCCTCTAATGGTTAATTCTTCCACATAAACAAGTAACACCAGAAAAATGTCACCTTTGGTAAATGAAAGCAATCACAACCAGGCAAGCTCTAACTTTAACAACTTCAGCCACCAGGAAACAACTGTCAGTATAATATACACCGGGTACTTGGCTGTATCCTTAGCAAGCAAACATACTTTATGCCTATCAATGGTTTCATTTCGATTGAATATAAGCTTAAAAACCGATTTGCATCCAATATGTTTCCACCCTGGAGGCAGATTTGTTAATCTCCAAGTTTTGTTCCTCTTCCAAGCTTCCGGTTCAAGCTGCATAGCCTCAACTCATTCAGTAGAATCCTTGTCTTAAATACATGTGGTTCATGATATGATGTAATATGAGCTAAGAATGTGTTGCAATTAGGACTTAGATGAACACTGGAATGGGAAAGTTCGCAGAGAATGTTTAGAAGACTTAGGAACTGAATAAGCTACCGTCGCTACACTACATATAATTAGTAACAAAGTCTTGAAGCCACCTTGGTTTTCTAGAAGTAGTCTTACTTGCGGTAGGCACATTGGAATGAATTGGTGGACCTGAAGATATATCAAAAGAATCAGACAGACCAGTAGTAGATGGGCATGACATTTCCACTGCTAATATCTAGTGCAGTTGGTGTAATGGAAAATTGGAATTATTACTGGTGTAAGTTCAGATTCATCAACATCAAGATCCTTGAATGTGAATATGTTTTATTGAAATATAACATCTTTGGAAACCATGATATCATCCTAATCTAGGACATACACTTTAAATGCCTTTTTTGTCCAGTAACATAGCCCAAGAAAATACATCTAAAAGCCCTTGGATTTTATGTAGTATGGTTTTGTTTGCGTAACATAAGCAGCCAAATGCTTTCAAATTATCATAATCTAGTTCCTTTCCAATCAATAGCTGATAGCTAGCATGATTGCCATTGTGTTACAAAGGAAGGAATTCAGTTAATCAGATAAATAGCCTGTAAAACTGCCTATCCCCATAATTTGACAGGCAACGAAGCTTGATACAACAAGTCCGTTAACTTGCAATATACTTGTATGTGGAATATATACTAGATTAATTGTTGATGCAAGATGCCATGCATATTCATAAAACAACACTCGACAACTTTGAGCCATAAACTCACTTCCATATATTGTCTGACCTTACTGTCTCAACAATGGCTCCAAACTGAGTCTTAGCTTGCCTACGAAACTTAGACAATATTGAGGAAACATGAGCTTTAGTTTGTAGCAAGCAAATTCACGCACTTCTACTATAGTTGCAAGCAGTGATTTTTGATGTCTTGATCATAACTAAAGCAAAGGGCATAGGAAACGCCGAAAAAACAAGAGGTTGTGCTAGGGGGGCAAAATGGTAATTTGATAATGACTTAGGAGCAAAATAATAATATCCAATATTAGAATGACAGAGTAGAGAACGAATTTCCTCGGCAAACCAATAAAGCTCCTCGTGGCTGTCGAAGTTTCTAATTTTGGCTTGATGTATGAGTCAAATGACGACATGAAGCCAACGTTTTAAGCTGGTGTTCAGTGATGGAGTTAGCTAGGATCCCTCACTTGGTCGGAGTAAAATTTTTAAAAGTGTGAGATGATATTCGTGTCACGTAAATTACTACTATATCCTATGTAATTAACAAGAAAATTGGGTGGGGATAAAAATTCTTTGAGAATTTCACATAATCTATTAAGTACATCTTACATAGTTCAAAAAAAAAAAAAATTATTTGAGTGGCACACTAAGTCGAATGTGGCTTCCCACTGCTCCTGTCACTTCAACTTCAAGCAGTTGAGTAAAATGAAAATTTTATAAAGGGCTAATGTAAAAAAAAAAAAAAGCGACTACAAAAAAGGCGCATTTGAATACAAGGGGCAAAGTAGCTATTTTTAAAACTAAAAGTTGAAGGGCTGGTTTTTGGCTTCTTGTTTAACAGGCATATGTTAATGTCCACTCAATTTCAGTAGCTGGATGTATATATATATTATCATGACCTAACAATTTAAATTTATTATGCATATTAAAGAGTCATTTTCATCCAAATTTAATATATCTTATCTTTTGGATCAAATTGATTGTTAATACGTCCAATTATATGCAAGAAATTATAATTAACTTTGATGTTAGCGGACGGTAACTTCGTGGAAACCGCATTTAATTGGATTGGAAAAAAAATTTTAATTTTATTTAGGGGTATACAGGGTATGGTACAATTCGAATATTTATAAATCTCCGTATTATTTTAAAATTTCGGATATTTTAAAAATTTAGTATTGTAACTGTCTTAAAAATTTGGGACAATTCGGTATAGTTTAGTATGATTTTTTGGTTCTTTCGGTACGATATACTACAGTATTATACAATCCATATTTTAAATAATTCAATATTTTTATAATTTTACAAAATAAATTTACAAAATAATAAATACATATACAATTAAAATATCTTAATTAAGTATAATTAAAATTTAAGTCAAAGTACTTTAATTAAAAATTAACATTCAAAGTCTTTTTCCGCATTATGTTGATATCAATTTTTGAATCTTGAGTAATATCTAAAAAAATAATTTATTAGAGTCAGGGTTAGCCCCATCACCTAATTCTGATGAAATTGATGATGATGATGTTGATATGTGATTTTTGGAAAATGAGGATAAAGAGCAAGTTATATCTCAAGGAGATTTGGATGTTTATTTAACTAATAAATTAGTAAAAAATTCTCCTGATTTTAAAAATTATTAACTACTTAAATTCAATTCTTAACTCTTTCCAAAAACCCAAAAAAAAATATTCCCTCTTGAAAAATTTTAAATTTAATTTTTAATTCCCTCTAAAAAATTTTAATTTTTTTCTTTTATTATTTTCAAATATACAACTCAAATTTCATTATATATTATAGCTATATAATTAAATTATTAATTTGAATATTTATAAAATTATATGTCTTATTAGAATATGAGTAAAAACTGTCCAATTGGATCCACATAACTTGTTATCAATAAATAAAATTAAAATTTTTACGATATTGAGTTGACCTATTGATTGGAGTTATATTATTAATAGAATTATTGATTAATATTTAAGTTTTAACTAATTAATTATAAGAATATATAATACATGAAATAAATATTATGAGTTATTAATTAATGAAGGCATATTTAGTAAAATTTATATATAAGAGAGTTATTATCCATTAAAACAAGATTTGCTTATGGTTTTATTAGAATAAAATTTATTCTTCTATTTTAATTGAGTTCTAAATACGTCAAAATTATTTTTCTTATTTGTTACTTTGTAAATTAAAAGTTATTTTGGTCAATTATCTAAAAAAGTTAGGACATTTTTTGTCTTTTTCCCTCTCTTACTTAGTACATTTGCATATGTTATATATATATATATATATATATATATATATATATATATATATGAGAGAGAGAGAACAAAGTTAGAAAATACATGATAATGTGAAATAAAATGTATAATTACATTCACAATACAAAAGTAAATAAAGTTAAATGATAAGATAATTATATACTTATTAGGGCTGAGCAAAAAAAATCAAAATTTCGATTAACCGAAAAATTGATTTGAAATCGAACCAATTTTTAGATTGGCCGAATTGAAAATTTAGGTTTACTGTTTTTATTTTTAAAAAATGATGATTAATTTTATAAATTATATTTTAAATTTTACACTTATATTTTTCAATATTTGTATAATTTATAGATATTATGTTGCATAACTTCCTAAAATATTATTAAAATACATATTTTTAGTAAATAAATATTAAAATTATCTTCTTCTTCTTCTTCTTCTTCTTCTTCTTCTTCTTCTTCTTCTTCTTCTTATTATTATTATTATTATTATTATTATTATTATTATTATTATTATTATTATTATTATTATTAGCACTATGTTGTTAGTTTCATATTGAATATATTTAATTCTTATAATTAATTATGAAAATTTTATTTTGTTTTGATTTTTTAAATCGATATTGTATTTAATTTGTATTTTTTTCATTTCTAAAGCATTTTTAACTATTGTAAATAATATTAAATATTGTATAATTTATTAAATTTATATATTAAATTTTTTAGTGGTTAACCGAAAAATCGATCCGAAAAATCGAGTTAAAAATCAAAATCGATATAGCGGTTAACCGAAACTAATTGACTGATTTAATAAAATTGTTAATTGACCAATCAACTAGTCTATGCTCACCTCTAATACTCATATAATTATAAAATTTTGTTATATATAATAATTCTATATAATCACATTATTAATTTATAACTACATTACTAATATAGGTATTGTGCGAAAATATATAAATACTAATTGAGCGACACTAAAAATAAATAAAATTAATTGATAAAATAATTATATACTCCTATACTACATTAATTGGTAATATTTCATTATATATATTAAATATATTTATTTACATTATTAATTTAGATATTTATATAGGCATTGTGCTACAAATAGATAAATATTAGTTAAATGATACTAAGATTAAATGAAATTAATTAATAAAGTATTTATGTGATAAATTACTTAGCTTATATATCTATATAGACATTTGTAAAAAAAATAAAAATTAAGTAGTAGTTGAGTGGTATTAAAGATAAATTAAATTAAATATAAATTATTTTAATTACATAGTCATATTCATATAGATAGAATAATAATTATTATAATAGTTAAATTTCTATTATTAATAACTAAACCATATAGTTTAATTTATTAACTAATTATTATCTTAATTTTGTGCATTAATGCAAATAATTAAAGTTAAATTTAGATTGTGTATATAGAATAGAAATTATAAATAATATTTATATATAAATTATTAATATTATATATAATAATTAATAAATATCGGTTCTTTCAATACAATTTGGTACCAAAACAATTTAGTATGGTTCAATACGATTTTCGATTTGATTCTGAAAAAATATTCAGATCCATTCCAAATAAAGTCAACGATATAATTCGATTCTAATAAAAAAGTTAACGATACATTTCGGTTCTTAATCTTTTTATTCGGTACTTCACTACCCATTTCATCTATTCCAAAATTATGCTCAACAATTGGCCTGAATCCCTAAGCACTACACTTTCTCTAATTCTAATTACAATTTTGTTAATAATTCAAACAAACTAATTTATCTTAAGTTAAAGAAATTATGTTAAGTATATAATTGAGTGGTGTGTATTATATATAGATAAATTAAATTTTTGTACTACTATACAATGAATAATATATCCACATATCGATCGGTAAAACCCAAATATGAAGAAACTTAATCCAAATCAGTATTTAAATTTTAAGCTTTATTTTAAAAAAATTAGAATCAAATGTCTTAGTATACTACCTCCCATTCTATTTAAACTTCGTTTTTAACTCTTGACATGCATATTAAGAAAATAATTATTATTTTAATATTATAAAAAATTATTAATAATAGACTTATTGTCATTTCATTAATTAGCATAAATAAAAAAATATGACAATAAATATATAAATGTATTTAAAATATTAAGACTAGGGTGTGCAAAAAAATCAAAATTTTGTTTAATAAAAAACCGAACCGATTTTTAAATTAACCGAATCGAAAACTTAGAAATACTTTTAAAGACCATAGGTTAACATTTTATAAATTATATTTCAAGTTTTACCCTTATATTTTTCAATATTTGTATAATTTATAAATATTATGATATATAACTTTCTAAAATATTATTATAATACATATTTTTAGTAAATAAGCATTAAAATTATCTTTTTATTATTATTTATTTATTTATTATATGTGCATAATTAGCACTTTGTTGTTTGTTTCATATTAAATATATTTAATTATTTTAATTAATTATGAAAATTTTATTTTTATTTTGATTCTTTTAATGGATATTATACTTAATTTATATTTTTTTTATTTCTGAAGCATTTTTAACAATTAAAAATAATATTATAAATTTTATAATTTATTAAATTTATATATTAAAATTTTTTAGTGGTTAACCTAAAAATCGAGTTAAAAACCAAAACCGATATAATGATTAATTGAAATTAGTGGACTAATTTAATAAAATTATTAATGAACCGAAGACAATGGTGAAATTGAAAAAGAAAAGTACATGAAATTCTTTCTTAAATTCTGACAGTGTAATAAATTTCTTTTTGGATTTTGAAAAATGATAGTTGAAGTGAAATAAATAAAAAATAACTTTAAATTAGAAGTGAGTATGGAGCGGTTAATCAGATCATAAGAAAAAAAATGACCAGTCTATTAACATCGATTTTTTTAAAATCATTAACCATTAACCAGTCTATTATATTCGGTTAATCAGTCTATCAGTTTCAATTTTTTCGATTTAGTTAAGTAATATTTTTTAATTAATCATTAAAATTTATAACATAAATTATAACTAGGCAAAGTTCAATTAAATTTCAAAATGCAAAAAGTAATTTAAAATAAAAATTACAAAATAAATATAATTTACTAGACAAAATTCATGTTCAACAAATTAAAAGCTAATATTATAAAATAGATTTGATATTTATTGAAAATTAATATGCTTGATTTTAAATCAAATAAAATATTTGATAATATTAAATGTTAAAATAGAAACTCTAAAATATAAGAAAATGTAATTAAATACTATTATATATGATAAAAAAATAAAATCTATATAAAAGTTAATCGGTTACTACATATAAATATTACTATATAATTAAAGAGATTGACATAATATAAATTAAATTTAAAGTATTATATAAATTTCACATGAAAATTTAAAAAATTTAGATATAAAAATTATATATATAAACCTAAATCATAACAAAAAACCGAAAATATAAAAATTAAAAAAAAAAACGAATCAATTAGATCGTTTAACTAAAAAGATCGGTTTGATTTGGAATCGATTTTGTGGTTAACCATATTTTCATTTTTTTTTTGTTCTTCCTTGTTTAAAAGAGATTAATTATTGCACTTGATTTGATAGAATCGATTTAAGTAAAAAAAAAATCATGTATCAATTTACTAAATTAAATTTTAGAGATGTGTAATTTTCATACAAATATACATAAATAATGAAACAAGTTGAAAATCAAATCTCCCACATAATAATATTGAAAACTAAAAAGTCTTTTTTATAAGGATATTTCAGTGATAAGAAATGTACCAAAAAATTTAGGTTTGAGCCTCTCCTCTCACTGTATAACAAAAATATTGAAAACTGAAATATTTTTGGATTTATTGAATGGTAATAGTGCGCTACGTTACCAAACATTGATTACAGTGATGAAAAGCAGAATTCCTTATAATGGAATCTCTTTTCAAATATTTTATTTGGTCTAAATGCATGGCACTTTCTCTAATTTATTTATTAATTAATTAACTATCAAGCTAAAACATTGACATTCGCTAATCAAGGCTTCCTCCATAAGAATTGGGTTTACTTCACTTCTCTAATTTATTTATGATAAGTGCTTAAATCTCTCTGTACAATAATTCAAGTTTTTGAGTAAAATACTAAAATCAACTCCTCTGCAAGTACTGATGAGATTGGTGCAGCCAAGCCAACCATTAACGTGAAATTGATTGGACTTAATGAACTAATTAATGTCACAAACATACGATGGAAGAGGCCATTTCCAAAGGCTAAGGGAGCACTTAGGTTTGAGATAATTTTAATATACTATCTTTGGCTTACCTTTGTTGGACTTGCATTTTTAGGGAATGCACTTATCATATAATAAAGATAAAAATGACTATGTTTGAATATGACACTCCTTATATCTTCTTATTAGACTATATAAATCACCTAAACATTGACAAAATAAATAATAATAATAATAATAATAATAATAATAATAATAATAATAATAATAATAATAATAATAATAATAATAATAATAATAATAATAATAATAATAATTGACTGTGTTTCAAGGGAGCCGGAAAATTTTATTTGAGGTGTTAAGAATAAAATTTTGTTCAGAGGCCGAGAAAATGAAATGAATTTTTATGGGAAAAATGTTCAATTTTACTTGACCAAATAGTTCTAAAGTTAATTTGGCTAAATGTGCAAATTTATATATCATTATTCAATAGGGAAAATGTTTACGCTAATCCTTTTTAAATAATATATATCTTGATAGGCGGCACTCTAAAGCAGACACGTGCTGTAAGAGAAGAAAAAGTCTTCCGATGGAAGGTAAAGCTGCACCAATTAAAATATTAAAATTATACTTGAATTCCATAAAATTTTATGAAAATTATTTGAGATTCCAATTTTTCATGCTTTGAATGCAAAAATAAAAAATAAATTTCATGAAATTTATTAAATTTTCATTAAATTTCATCAAAATAAATGAAATTTGCAAATGAATTACTTATTTTTAACGAGTCAAATTTTAATATACAATTTTTCATACTATAACCAGATACTCTTACTATATATATATATATATATATATATATATATATATATATATATATATATATGAGAATAACCATTCTTTAGTATTTTTTAATTTGATTTATTTTAAATAATTATTATAAACATGATTATAATAAATATTATCATTATTTTTATTGTTATTATTATAATCATTATTCAAAATAACAAAAATTAAATAATGTAATCTTGTTGAATAATAATAATAATAATAATAATAACGACGACGACGACGACAACTTAGTATTAACTTTTTAATATAAAAATATAAAACTTAATTTTTTAATAAAAAATGAGTATTTTGATTAGTTATAAAAAAATTATCAATAAATTTATTTTTAATATTACTATATTTTAAATTAATAAAATTTTGATAGTAAATTGACTTAAATGTCAATAAGCGTATTATTTATTATAATAGTTCACTAGTATGTTATAAACTTAATTTAATGTAAAAAATATATGCAATTCATTTCATAAATGTAAAATTGACTTGGTGGCATGTGAATTATATCTATTTTTTTTATCTATTATTGAAAATTATTAAAAAAGAATGTGTCAAAATTGACATGGAAGATATTTTAGGAAATAGCATAGAAATAAATTTTTTTATTCATTCATTTCAAACATAAAAATAAGGAATTTATTTTCAATTTTATATTTTAGTTATTTTATTCCAAGCATAAGGATTTTTTTACAAATGAATTTTATATGGAATTAATTTGTAAATGAATTCTAAAATTTGAATTCTTTTATTCCAAATGTAATCTAAGAGTAAAATTATCTCTTTTTTTTTCAAATATTATAGAGGCAAAATTGCATCGTAAGTCAATTAAAATTTAGGCCAAATTAGAGCATAATTTATAATTTACTTTTTTGTTCATGTCAGCAAAAGTATATTATTTTTATTTATCACAATTTTTCACCTATCGTATATTTTTATTACAATACTATATGGAATCCTATCACACTTATACAACGAATTATGTACAAATAAACAAAAAATAAGAAAAAATGTGCTTTATATATGGCATGAGGCGAATTAAAACCATAAATTAAAAATTGCATGCAAATTTAATTCAAATTTTAATTTTTGAGAAAATCGATCTATGTTAAAAGGTTTTAATGGACAAATTGAATTATTAACTGATTTTTTTAAAATCTAATTCTAATAGAATATAATTAATATAATAATTAAATAAAAAATAGTATATAACTAAATTATACTAATTATAATTGATAATGCCGTATAATGGAATGAATGTCTCATGAATATAAGAATCAAATGAATTTTAGAATTATATAACAAGTTAGTTGTTTTATAGGATTAATTAATTTTTTTTATAGTTATCAGTCCGTTTTATCATGTAAAACTAATTAGTTGGTTAATTACTTTTGAAATAAGAAAAGCATTTTTCATTTTAAAAGCAAATTAAAAATGTGATTTTAACATTCTGAAGACTCAAACAAAACAATTTAAATATTTCGGAGAGAAAAAAATAAGATTATGATTTTAACTTTTAAAAGTTTTAATTAATATATGCTATATTTAATTTTAGAAAAAGAGTAAAGTTTACATTTAATTTGAACTATCTGAAGTAATACATATTTATTTTTAAAATTTTTGAATTGAAAATGCACATGCAATTACCAAACTAATAAAAATTTTATTTAGGATAATTACATTTTATTTAACAGTAAAAAGAAAGTTTCAAATAGGGTAATAAACCTGCTTGATTTTGCTTTTACAATTCTCAAAACTAATTGGTGTATTTGGTTTTATTTTTTTTTTCTAGATCATTAAATTTGGTTTTAAATTTCAATTTATTTAGTTTTAAAAAATATAAAATAAAAAAAATTGAACCTCATCTAAAACTTGAAGTGATCTGATAAGAAATTAATTATCTAAAATTGACCTGATAATTTAATTTAATTTAATTTAATTTTTTTAAAAAATTGAATGTTGTAGTACAACAAATACAATGTAAAATATTTTAGGTTAGTACAATTTTACACTAAATGTTGTGTATAATAATATACATACTAATATAATAAGACAATCCAAAAGTGCCATAAAAATTGAAAATGAAAACAATAAATAATTATAATTATAGGTAAATTAATTTTAGAATGATTCAAACTTTTTTTAACAATGCTAAACCTCTAATTGCCAACTCTAATATACACCATCTAAATTTAAATTTACAATTTATTTAAATATTTAAATTTAATAATAACCTATTAAATATATGTATTTATAAATTTTATAAATAATAATATAAATTTGTATTATTATTAAAAAATTAGAACATATGATAATCAACTGTACGTAAAAATATGGTGTTATATATATATATAACATTAAAGTCATTAAAAAATCTATAAAAAAAAAAAAAGAGAGAAGCCAACCCGGTTTTTTTTTAATTCCAGTCAGTTTCACTATGCACGTGGGATATTTTTTTTTTATCATAGTAATTTAAATGCCACATTAGTGCTGTTAAATGTCATGTACTTCAATTTTTCAAATACAATGTGAATATATGTTTATTGTATATAAAGTTGATAAGTGCTAAAACTATTATTATTAAAAATTTAAATGTTCAAATAAGTCAAATTTAGATGTCTATGCACGTATTAAATATAGTTTTTCAACTGCTTTTTTTTTTGGAGTGGCAATACTCCATTGGATAATCGGTTAAAGGAAGCAATAGAACCATCCCTTTAATAATATAGGCTTGCAGCTAATTTAATCAATTAGGTGGACTTAGCCAAACTAATTATGCGTGCATGAAGCAGAATTCTAGGCCATATATATACACACAGGTGAACTAACATTTGCCTGGATTTTGCAATAATCACTGGTTTATTAATCCAACAGATTATATTAATTATTTTCACATATTATAAAAAGTGGAGAAGACAAACCGTACCTAATAATATCTAAAATCATATTAGAAATTTATAAATTAATTCAATCTAAAAATCATACATTAATGCAAGTGGGTTAGTGCAGGAATGTAGAAAGGGGATGATTTTGTTATTATTATTACCAAACAAAAGGCATTAAATTAAAATTAATTTCTATTATTTTGAGGTCGATATGTTAACTACTAGTGAATGTGTGAAAGGGGAAACCTAAAACCATGAGCTTTAAATAATTAAGGCGAATTAATCTCTACTAAAAATTGAATTAATTAGATGTTCCACTTTAACAATTAAAGTAAGTTATCATGTTTAAACATATGGAGGGAGCAACATTGGTGAACTGGGGAAGCTTCAACACATTCCCGACCACTAATGAAAGTAACTAATTTTTTATACAAACTTCCATTCTTAATAAGTACTTAACTTAATTAGCATTGCACTCACATTACCAATTATTAATTAATTATTTTTCGTTCCAGCTAACCATGCTGTCATAGAGTTAATTAAGGAATTTACAATGTTGAAGAAATTGATTATATTTAAATCTCACTATCTATACGTTTTTATTTGCATAACTTTTGAGTTTATACAACCAAACCACTTGTATAAACTACTAAAGATAACCTACCCCCATGATCTACCAAAATATCATTCAAAATCCCTTAATTAATTAAATTTTGGGCTTTCCATATCCTTTATTAGGTCTTCCACTTTTTTAATTTTAAGTTTAATATTTATCACTCCTAATATTTTTAAATTCAAAAGAGAGGGGAAAATGAACTAAAATATAATTTATTTTTCCAGAAGGATCAAAATGTATAAATTGAAAAATTACAAATAAAATAAAATAAAAAAAATATCTTGGCATCCATAACATGGATGATATAACTTATTTTTAGATATATGATATAACTTATTTTTATGCCAAAAGTGGAAGTACCATTTGGACCTCATCTTCAGTAGTGGGAAAAGACATCATGATTGGAATGTTTATTTAACTTCATAAAAATAATCATTTGATTGATTCTTGTCAAACGAAGAATTCTTACATAAATTCTCAAATTTTTTTATTTTTTTATAGAATTAATAAAAAGTTTATAAGAAAATGGTATTTGCCTTTATGTTGAACTTAATATATTGTAATAGTGTGCCTTCCACACGAAAGTAGATTATATGTTATTAAATTAATCAGAAAAAAAAATCTGTAGTGTTTTCATGATTTGTCCGAAATCAATACCTATTCTGTCTGATTAATTAGAATTAGGTCATGAAAATAAAACAAAAAGAAAAACAATCATTAGTACCGATTACAGAATGTTGTTTTGAATTAAAGGATTCAGTCTTCTATATATTAATCCCAAGTGCATAAAATATTTAAAGAAAAAAAAAAAAGAAGCTATATGAATGGAATCTGTACGTATTCATCATTTGAACTTGACATGGCTTCCACTTACTCAAATTTCAAAGCTCACAAATTCTAGAATAAAACTAATTTTAATCAAGTTAATTACACATGAAATTGCAAACAAAATGAATTTTTTTAAGTGTCTTATTTAGCGTCTAAATTTTTATTATCACAATTTTATAAACATTTCAAATGAAAATTCATTGAAAATGTTAAAAATATATGCTAGACTCTCTGCTAATGTGAAAAGCGAACCAATTAATGACGAACATGTGGCGACTTTAAATGCTAAGCAAAAGTCACCAACTTAATTTCATTTTCTTCAAGTTTTTTGTTTCTCTCTCTGCTACCCTTTATCAAACTAAAAAAAAAAAAAATTATGGAAGAAAGCAGTCATTCAACATAGCAAGTATGAAGAGCCTCTAATTTGAAGAATATTTGATACTTACAATCACATGAAGAGCCTCTAATTTGCTTGCGATTTCTTTCAATTTTGTGTTTTTTATGCTCCAATTCTAATCAACTTGTCCTCCGAAATATTTATAAAAATTTATGTGCGATATAAAATACCTAAAAAATTTAAGTAACGAATTTTATTTTTTTATAAGTTCACGTATGAAGCCTATTATATTATTTTTTTCCCACTTTCAGAAGAATGTACATCTTAATAATGTAATCTTAAAAATGTTGAAATTAAGAATTGTACTATGTGCACCTTCGCTTTATTATTATTATTATTATTATTATTATTATTATTATTATTATTATTATTATTATTATTATTATTATTATTATTATTATTATTATTATTATGTGGTTATAGGGGAATATCATCTCATAAACAAACAAGAACATTATGATGCCATTTTTGCCTGTCCTATGGCCCCTTAACAACTGTTGCTACCTTTTTGATATAATTTTGAACGTTCTAACTTTTTATACTTCTGTTTTCATATATACAACTTTTATAATAAGACAAATTAAGAAAAGTTTTGTAAAATTTCCATTTTAACCCAAAATAATAAAAGTTTAAAATATAATGGATAAATTTATACTAGATAATTTAAGTAAGAAATATATATATATATATATATATATATATATATATATATATATATATATATATATATATATATATATATATATATATATATATATATATATATATATATAACAATTAGAAAATATAGAAAATACAAATGTGACTAACAGAAAATTAATACAAGATATAATAATACAATTAAGTCCTGATGCAAAAACAAAAATAAAAATTTATTAAACCAAATAGAAAATGTAGAATGCTTAGAATTGGTAAAATATAGAATATTTAATGAATTAAATTCAAAAAATAAATTATTAAATAAATTAAAAAAATAGAAAAACTAATTGAATTTATACCTTATAAAATGAGATACAATGGAAGAAAAAAAAAATACATGGGGTATACATATGATGAACAAATTAATCAATCAAATAACAATTTAAAAATCTTAAAAAAAATATAATAAATATGAGTAATATGTCATATAGCTTTACAAATACATTATATGGGGAAGATAATTATAGCTGAGGAAGTTTAAGCT
Source organism: Excoecaria agallocha (assembly GCA_037975025.1). Classification (NCBI taxonomy): domain Eukaryota; kingdom Viridiplantae; phylum Streptophyta; class Magnoliopsida; order Malpighiales; family Euphorbiaceae; genus Excoecaria; species Excoecaria agallocha. The sequence continues at coordinate 52,684,395 of CM075813.1, forward strand.
TACCTAACACTGCATTTATGCAACCTAAAAAGGAAAATATAAATGAAAATTTTGATATGATATTTAATATGTTAAAAGAAATAAAACAAGAAGTAGGAGGATTAAAAATTAGAGTACAAAAGATAGAAAAAGGTAAAGAAAAATTGAAGGAAAATATATAGGAAGGAGTAATAATAAAAACACATATGTTAACTCCAAAAGAAAGATTAAAATTATATGAAAAAATAAAAATATATAAGAAATAATTATGTGAAAGCATGCGGTATTAATATTGGAGATCCTACGTAGCCCACCTTAGCAAAAAAAGCTTGCATGTTACCTACTATAAGCACTTAATTTTTTATTAATAAAGTTTGAGAATATATATATATATATATATATATATATATATATATATATATATATATATATATATATATATATATATATATATATATATATGCAATATTATTTAACTATACATGCTTAGTGGATCTCCACCATTTAACATAATTATTTTTTTAATTCTTTTTGGAAACTAAAACAACCAATTAAAATGAAATTGCAGCGTACGTAATTTTATTTTTCAGGTTTATATTCTAGCAAAGTGAATAGTAAATCCCTGATATTGAATTTATAACATTCTCTATTCACACCCCACTTACTTTTTTATTTAAGCCCCTTTATAATTAACAGTTAGATTCTATCCTTTTATCCTTACCATCCACAAAAGAGATTTGTATTCTACGTTTGGATATTGATAGAATATGCAAGCAAGAGAATATTAATGTGAGGGATTTTAAAAAGGGTTTATTACAAAAGCTGTGGATATGTTTCCTCATTTTTCAATTTAATTTTTAAACTAAAAAGTTTTATAATTTAATTTATAACTTTTAATTATGTTTCAAATTAAGGGTTCTGTTAAAAAAAAAATCCAATCTCATAGTTCTAACATTAAAATAAAAAAATGCTCATCCAAGTTTTGTTATTAAACTAATTAGTTAATTTGTTTGCACTGCACAGTTTAGGTATCAGCTTTCATTGAATGCTAGCTTTCCATTGAGAGAGGATGAAACTTCTGTGCCCACTCACTCTCTCTCTCTCTCTCTCTCTCTCTCTCTCTCTCTCTCAACCATTTCTTTTTCTTTTAAGTTGTAATAAATAATTTAAAAAAAAAAATGAGAACGGGAGGAAAGTTGTCCTTAAAAGGAAACAGATGAATTGGCATTTGGCCTGCAAGTAAGAGAATCAAAGGTGAAAAGAAAGCTTTGAAATCTCTCTGTCTCTCTCAAAGAGAAGCACTGCAATAAATTGGTACGTACACTACAAATCATAACTTACATGCAAAACCTCTTTTAATTGGCTTTGATTCGTTAGGTCTTCTATTTCTAAAGTTCCTATCATATTCACGACTTTCTCTTCTTTTTTTTTCTATTTTGTTTTATTTATATATGCACCCACAAATTACTGAAATTAGGGAGGTCAAGTGAAGTATTAATTAGTAGTTGGTTTTATAAAATATATACTTATGTTAATTAAATTATGGTTACTCAATATATGAGAGTGCCATAGTAAAACTCTCACACTCAGTGACACTAGTTTAGTGATTAGTGTTGTAGTGTCTATAATTTGAATTTCTACTCAACACCTTGGAACAAGACCCAAAAAAAAAAAATTAAAAATCTGATAAGTGCTAATATTCCACAATGTGAAATTAAACAAATAATGTTGGAAGAAAATTCACTGTTGAAAATTCAAATCTTTTAGTTGGAGAGAATTTGTTAGTTGTTACCAATTGAATTGTATGGCTGCTATCCAAATAAAAACCCTTAAATTAAGTAAAACTTCAAAAACTTTGAAGAGTTCAATTGATGTTCATGGCTGCTGATTGCTAAAACATAGTGGCCATCAGGTATGAGCAAGAGAGAGATTACACTTTAGAAATTTGCAGTTATTAAGTCAAAAATAAAAACACACAAAAAAAATTACCAAATTTTATAAAGCCTGGAATATCCAATTTCTTGCAAAGATATAATTCAAAATTAAAATTATTCATACCCAAGGTGAAATGCTTTTCTCTTTTTTTTTTTTTTTTTGGAGATGTAACCGCCAGTCGTATGGCGCAATTAGTCGGGCAAAATAATGGTTAAAACTTAGTTGGGTACATAGATATAGATTGATACATGGTTTAGCATTAATTTCTAATCAAGTCTTAATCTATAATAGAAATCTAGAATATAATATATAATAATATATATCAATAAGCACAAAAATAACTATATATAATATTATATTTTTTTTAATAATTCAAATTATTAAAATAACTTTCGATTTTTTTAAAGGTGAAATTTTCACCTAAAATATTAAAAATGATTCATATTTTCATTTAAATATATTTTGGGTTAAATTTTTTTATAAATTATTAAAAATTATGCATATTGCCACTTAAATATATTTTAAGTCAAATTTGTTTCTAAAGTATTAAAAAAGTTATATATTTACCACTTAAATATATTATTGAGTTATTTATAATTTCTTTTTTAAAGAGAAAAAATGAAAAATTAAATTTAAAATTTAAAATTTATTAAAATCAGTTTTATCGTTAGAATATCTCCCACAGTAATGTTTGAAATGGCACATATAAGCTACAAAGAGGTTAAGAGAATGTTTAAAAAAAGTCCAAAATAGTAGAATAATTAATTATGAAAACATATGAGTATAAAGAGGGAAGTCAAAACATGGAGAACTATGAGTCTATGAAGCTCCATTTAAATAAATAAAAGTGTAGCTTTGCTATTTGTCGGAAAGTGAAATTTAAAGATGTGAACCATTTGAGGAAAAAAAAAAAAGTAGTGCAATCAGAGGGGGATTTTGTTCAGCAAAACTCCACAAATTATTATTTCAACCCTCCCCAATTATTAATATTATCATTATCTCATCCTCCACACAAAAAAAGTAGTCATTTTTGTTTTTTATTATTATTATTATTATTATTATTATTATTATTATTATTATTATTATTATTATTATTATTATTATTATTATTATTATTATTATTATTATTATTATTGCAGTTATTTTATTAATTAATCTGTTTATACTTTCTAGACTTAACAACACCTTTAACTATTGCAAAGCTTTATGTTTTGTCTTTTCTTTTTATTTTTGACCAACAAAAAAAAAAAAAGTGTAACTCTTCGTAATGGTAAGATACGAAGTGATTTTGTGTATTGAATAAAATTTCTGTAGAAAATTTTTATTTAAATTTAGTATAGATAAATTATATTAAATGAATTAATAATACATTATCATTTATGCATGTTATATTTGGTGGTATATTAACATTTATTGTGACGTAACTGTGATTGATTATTTAATTGGATAGGTTTTAACACTGACTTATGACGCCCTTTCCTCAAAACTTAGACCAACTAATTATGCACTTTGATGAAGCAAAGAAGTAAATCCAAAAGACTAACTACATAATTGGGCCTAATCTAGTACATTATCTAAAAATATATGACACATGTCGGTTTTTTTTTAATTATAACTATATTATATACGATTTTAAATGGTGCCAAATGAGAGCAATATAAAAGTATCGTAATCCCTAGAAACTGGATGGACATGTACGTATTACATATTTTGTATAAGAAGAAAACAGAAGTGGGTAATCTTGACCATTAAAGTAACCAAAATCAAATAATTTAATTTATTTCATTATACATACATATTATTGTCTGCAAGTAACATGGACTTATTATTAACATAGCATCTCATTCTGCTGCTACCAGGGGATATATAGAACTGAGGGAGGTTTTATGCATTATTTCAAGAAATCACATTGCCCAATGCCTCCTTTTTGTAACAACAACAATGACATCTGTTTTTCCAGTCTGATTTTTTCTTACATTTGCATAATAAAATGAATTTTTTTTTACGAAGAGAAACTTCCATAGCTATGCATTCACGAATTTAGCCCCCCGCTTCACTGCGTACTTAAGGAATGATACAGTGCATCGTGCAAAGTTGCGCATTAACAACCGCTGTGGGATAAAAAATATATACATATTATTTTTTACGAACGTACGTAGAAGCATAGTTCTATGCTTGACGTGTGTCCACTCTAAAGAACAACAACTGGGGGAGGAATTACCTTGGGAGCTTAAGGCCAAAGCTTAATATATAGACAAGATTTGGCATTGCCTTTTGTAACTTCTTTCCATCTCACGTTTAAAACAAAGATTCGGTTTCAGATACTCATATCTTCCTTTTCCACCATCATTTTAATTCGTAATTTTCTTCCATGTATCTAAATTTATTTACCATAGTTGATTTATTTTCTGCTTAATATATAATAATAATTTGGATTATTACATTCTGCAGGTTACAGAATTCAGAGCTTAAAACCTCAAATTAAGTGTGTGTTTGATGGCTGAGAATGGAGCTTTGCAGTTAGCAACTGATCAGAGAAAATGGAAGCTGCCTCTCTTGGTTTTCTTCAGAGATGCAAGGTACTTATTGCATACATGCATGGATGTTTTCGAATGTACATAAAAATGGTTTTAAGAAATCACAGATACGGACAAATAACGTTGTTTATACTTGGCAGACTTGTTTTCAAGATGGATGAACTTGGTTCGGAGATACTAAGGATTGCAGTACCTGCTGCCATGGCTTTAGCCGCTGATCCCGTTGCTTCCTTGATCGACACTGCTTTCATTGGCCATTTGGGTTCGTTTAATTTTTTTTTTTTTTATCACCTTTTGCTTTGTTTCCAAGATCTTTTTTTTTTTTTTCCTTATAATGGCTTAATTAAATATGGTTCACAGCGTCCGAAACCTCTTACTAAGGAATAATAGATCTCTGTAATTCCATCTCATCAGCTGAACTTCAAAGATCGGTTTTTAATCTATCAATAAGCTTGACTACAGTGATATTGACAATCATGCACCTACGACAAGACTACAATTTACGCTGTTATTCCATTAAAGGAGAAATGGTCCTTCCAACCCCATCTCACCTTTTGAAAAGTAGCATCAAAATTTTTTATTCCTTCTTATTTAAAATTGGTTCTTCTTGATACTTTGTCCTGCGTTTGGCCACGGTCATATTGGTCTTGTCTTAGGGTTAAGACAGAGGTCTCAAGTCCTAAATCAGGTCCCAGAAGGATTTATAGTTTTATGAATTTATGCAGGACCGGTGGAAATAGCCGCTGTAGGAGTTGCTATAGCCATATTCAATCAAGCATCAAAGGTTACAATATTTCCATTAGTGAGTATAACAACTTCTTTTGTGGCCGAGGAAGATACTGTTCAAAAGCTAAGCAATGAAGCACAAAATGAGAAGGATTCTTCTAAAACCAACGCAACAAAAGAGTTAAGCCCACAAGATTTAATGCTTGACGACTTAGAGAATGGATCAGAAACTCATCAATCTCAAAACCAAGATTCAATTCCAGCAAATGGTACTCACTAGAATTTCTTGCTCCATTTATGTGCACTCATAAATATTCGTAAACTTAAAACCAATATTCTTGATTGTTTGTTTCATTAGATTGTAAGGCAAAAGCATGTGAATCTCCCACTACTAATGAACCAAAATCAAACAATAAAAAGGGTAAAAGACATATTCCATCAGCATCAACAGCACTGGTTGTTGGAGGGATTCTCGGTCTTGTGCAAGCTATATTCCTCATTTTCTGTAGTACACATCTCCTTCATATCATGGGTATTAAATCTGTAAGTTTCTTGGATTCTTCTCATATCAATTACCTTCATAATTCCTTTAAATTCTTGAAAATAATCTGATATTGTATTGAACAGGGTTCCCCTATGCTAACTCCAGCCAGAAAATACTTGACATTAAGAGCACTAGGTTCTCCTGCAGTTCTTCTTTCACTTGCCATGCAGGGAGTCTTTAGAGGTTTTAAAGATACAAAAACTCCTTTATATGCTACTGGTCCGTGACTTTCTCTTTCCATTTTTGCACCCCTTTTTTCTTCTTTTTACCTTTTTTTTAATGAATTTTGCTTAATTCTGCCTTCATAGTTGCTGGAGACTTAACAAATATCATTCTGGATCCGATATTTATTTTTCTTTGCCGGTTAGGGGTCAGTGGTGCAGCCATTGCTCATGTTCTTTCCCAGTAAGTAATTAGTTTGGTTCTTTGATCATTGCTTTTTGATGTTTAGTCATATAATTATTAATTAGTTTCCTTCTTTTATTGTTCTGATTAATTTTCTTGCTTTCTCGGTGTCTTTTAGATACTTGATTTCACTTATCCTTCTGTGGAGATTGATAAAAAAAGTTGATCTGTTGCCACCAAGTGCAAAAGATTTGCAATTTGGTCGATTTCTTAAAAATGGTAATTCTTGAATTCCGTTGGCTATGTGTTTATTTGATTCATTTAATTAATTTGTTAATGTAGATGAACATATATATATGTGGTGGCATTTCAGGTTTTTGGCTATTAGCAAGAGTAATAGCAGCAACAATATGTGTGACATTGGCAGCATCAAGAGCAGCAAGGCTGGGGTCAACGCCTATGGCTGCATTTCAGATCTGCTTACAGGTCTGGCTTACATCATCACTCCTCGCTGATGGCTTAGCTGTGGCCGGTCAGGTATATATAAGCATACAATGTTTTACAGTTATTAATTATTTCATTCCAATAATACCTATATAAATTCTAATTATTCCATTTCTCGTTTTGACAGGCAATGATAGCTTGTGCATTTGCTGAGAAGGACTACCAGAAGGCAACAGCAGCAGCAACTCGAGTTCTACAGGTAATTAACTGCCAATTCATATAACACCATTATCAACATTTGTTCCAGAGTTCCAATTTTCTTCTGAAACAATATTCATATATCTTGCAGATGAGTTTTGTTCTTGGGGTAGGGTTAGCATTTGTGGTTGGAGTAGGTCTGCACTTTGGTGATGGAATTTTTTCAAAAGATCCTAATGTTCTTCACATTATAAGCATAGGCATACCGGTAAATTAATATTTATTTATTTATTTGATTTATTTTTTTCTTTATGGTATATATCAGCTTGAACTGATTGATTATTCATCAGTTTGTAGCAGCTACACAACCTATCAATTCAATTGCCTTTGTTTTTGATGGAGTAAACTTTGGAGCATCTGATTTTGTATATTCAGCGTATTCTATGGTAAGTTTGCATATTAATGTGTAATTATTGTTTATAAGTGGTTAAATTAATGTATACACATTCAGGTTCTGGTAGCTACGGCAAGCATTGCAGGCATTTTTATTCTATCTAAAACGGGTGGTTTTGTTGGAATTTGGATTGCTCTTACCATTTTTATGGGGCTCCGTACATTTGCTGGTGTATGGAGGTGAATGTCGTAACTCATTCTGTTTATTTTTGTTATTATCAGAAAACATGTTACGATTACAAGTTCATAGAAATAATGGAACTTAAATTGATGTTTGCAGGATGGGAACAGGAACTGGACCTTGGAGTTTCCTGAGAGGCCGGTTTTTGGCATAGGAACTTCTCTCTAATTAATATATATTTTCATATATATATATATATATATATATATTGTCTGTGTCATGGGTACCTCTTTACATATGCTTTACATTTTTGTAATAAAACTTTCAGTTTAAACGGTGATTTCATATAATTCTTACATAGGAATCTCTTAAATTAATTATACACACAGAAAATTCAAAAGATTTCGCCAAATATTGCGATCAAATTATAATATAATCATGCTTTTTTTACACATTTTATATTATAGGATATCATATCATTTTTATTTGAAAGCGTTGCTAACTTATTTAATATGCTGACGCTTTATTAAACAGCACCACCAAGCCTTTTTAACAAGTATCAACAACTGATAAAATGTCACTTAATTTAATTATTTTATTTGATAGATTTATGTGAAAATATTTCATAAAAAACGTCACAAAGTTCTTTACTTAATGACGTTTATTCAATAAGTGTCTCATAGTTTTGGCCGAGACATTAAATAATTGTCTTGCCACCAAATATATATTTCAATAAATAAATATAAACTTAGTCCTCTTTCCTCTTCCATTGTCTATTTATTTTCTCCAAGTTGTGGGCTTCCTTGCCTTTGTTGCTATTATTCACAGATATCGCATCCAATTACAATTACGTTCCCTGTACTTTTTTTCCACTAATATTCTTCATTAATTTTTTAGCTTTTAAGTTACAATAAATTACAAATAAATAATTGTCGTTAAAAAAGAGTTTCTTTGTAGTGGTCGAACTATCTCAATTTTATGTTAATAGAATAATTTTTTGTATTGAAATATTTTTAACTCGATTTATTTATAGATATAACAATGATACAATATAAGAAAAAAATTTTTAAAAATTATTTCAATGAAAATACACGCATTTTAGCGCATCAATATTGAATTATAAATATATGGTCACGATTTTCTAAAGTAAGAGATTAAAAATAATATTAACAATATGGTTGAGATTGTGCATTTTTTCTAATATTTCAAACATTAATAAGGATCTCAAGTATGTTGATAAACTAAAAAATTATAATTGACATTATTGATAACAAGGCACCTTAAATAAAAATAAATTGGACAACTGATAATTATAATACAAAAAAAGGACCATATTATGTAATAAATTCAAAAGGAAAATAAGCCTATATATATCAAATCATAAGATATACTAATTTTTAGAAATTAGGGGTGTTCAAATTTGGGGTAACCCATTTAACCCGTTTAATCCAACCCACTTAACCCTTTTTTTTATATAATTATAGTAGATTATTGTAAACAATATAATTCATTCTAACATTTTAAAAATATAAATGTGGGTTATGGGTTATTATATAACCCAACCAATTAACCCACTTTACACTCTTATTCAAATATACTCTCACTTACACTTTTTTTACTCATCTATTTTCAATTTTTATTATTTTATTTAAATTTTGTTTAAAATTTATAAAATTTCTTCAAAAATATTTCCAATGATGCTCTAATACTATTCATCCTATTTGAAAACTGGAAAATTTTTCTATATAATAATTAGACAGACTCCTTTGGAACCGAAATTTTATCTTCTTCTACTTCTTTTTATTTATTTATCTATTTATTTCTAACTAAAAATAGATTCAATCGAAACTAGTTTTTGCTGTCATTAGGTCGAAATTATTACTATTTCTTACTACCTAAATAGTGTCATATAGGAAGAGTCCAGAAATCTATGTATATTTTTTTATATTTACATGGCTTATTTTATGGCTATGAAAATTAAATAAAATTAAATGTTTACATCCATTCAAATGTGCCAAGGTTAAATTAGTAAAATAAAAGAAAATTTATATCAAGAAAAATGGCATTTTAAATTAATGAAACAATAAATGTATGTTTGTCAAAAAATAAAACTAATAGCTGTACTCATCAGACAATACATTTCGTCTAATTAAATAGTCTGATCAAAGGATTGCATTAAAAAACGAAAATATATACTGATAACTTACACCTGCATTAGTAATAATTTGACAATCGCTATCAGACTAGTGTATAACATAATTAAAAATGAAATATACAATAATTAAAAATGAAAAAAAAAGTTGCTGAATTTTAATATCAGAAAATTCCAGCAAACCGCCGGTAACCATCGCATGAAAATCTAGCCTCATAGACGCCAAATCACAATGAATTGAAATATAAGACTTTTAGCGTCAATAATTTAATATAAGCATAGCAAGTTTTTTATTTTTAGATTTATTAAAAAATTAAAATGTGAAGTTAATAAGATTTTTGGGTTTCTTGTGCATATTGAAAAGTCACGAGAACACATGCATTAATTGATTAACTGGAATTATGAGTAATTTTTTATTTTTAAAAAATAAATACATATTGAAAAAAAATAATATTATGATATTACATATGTTATCTTTGCAAATTATAGCTATTGATAATCATTAATTTTTTTATGAAATTTATATGTAATTTTAAATTTTGTGGCACTATAAATTTATAAGCTTGAGGTATTTTAAAAAATATTTATAAAAATAAAATTAATTCTTTATATTTAAAAATATATAAATATGAAAAATTTATATGTTTATAATATAGTATAAAAAAAATATAACACATATAATTCACATAAACCAACCAATTCAATATAAAAAATTTTAATACATAACTCACCTGATTTGAGTTGAACCCAATCTATTTAACAATTTAAGTGGATTATAAACAAAATCAATTATAATCCACCCAACTTACATTTGAACACCCCTATTAAAAATAATATTATGATTATTGTATTAGTTCAGAGTTGCAGTCCAACATTATGCGCTTTGGACATGGCTCCTCCTTCTCAATAGAGAAACAATAAAGTGTGTAGACTAATCAATTAGTTGGTGGAAATGCTTATACTGTACCCCAATCTCTCATTTTCAAAATTAATATGATAGTAGATAAATCAACCTTTCATTCTTATTCGTGGCCTATTAGCTCAGTTGGTTAGAGCGTCGTGCTAATAACGCGAAGGTCGCAGGTTCGAGACCTGTGGGCCACTTGATTTTTTGTCTTCTTCTTTTTTTTTTCTTTTTTTTTTTATTTGAAGAAAAAGAGTTAAAACCATCTATCTCCGATAGAGGCAAGTACTTCTCGCTTGAAAACATTTTGCTAACAAACAACGATATTTCTGCTTTTATTTTTCTTAAAAAAAATGTAACTTCAGAAATTGATTTAAATAATAAAAAAATAGTTTTCTATGTTCAAATAGATGTAGTCTCAAGTGGATCCTTCCAAATTATATTAGATTTGGGTAATTTTTATTAATTATAAATTTCACAAATCATTTAAGACAATAAATATATATGATTCCCATATATAATTAAATTATAACTTTCATTATAATATTTAATATATAAACAGTAAATGTTAGCAACCTTGTCTCTAATATTTGTAAAACTTTTTCTATAAACTATTAGGTTATATTGGATATAATGTAGTATAATATAATGAAAAATGTAATAAATTAAAAAAATGAAATAAAATTATAATTATATTATTGCATTTGATTGCATCAGTAATATAATATAATGTAAATACTAAAATATTTCTATATTTCTTATATTTAATTGGATTATATATATGTATCAAAATGTAATTATATTTATAATTATTAACTAATTTTATAATTATTAATTAATTTTTATATTATTATTTTATGTTATTTATTATTATTATTTTTTATTATATGAGTTCATTAAATAATTTTAATTATTTTATATACTTATATATTTATTATATTATAAAAATACCAGTATATAAATCAACTAATATAAACACTCTGCAATTAATTTACATATAAACCCAATGTCCATAACAATGCTATATAAGTTATAACTTATTATCCAATGCAAAGTTACATCAATACAATTCTGCAATTATAGTGTGCGTTTCATAATTATTGAGTGTGATTATATAATTATATACTTGTGATAAATTGGATTTAATTTAAGTTGAGAGAGTTGAATTGTTAGTAAAAGTTAAATTTGAAAATTTTAATTTGATACGAAAGTTTAATTCGAAAGAAGTTAGTTGAAAAGAATTCATGGTTTAACTTGGAATGCAATTAACCGTGAAAAAACGAGAATTTAAAAAATACAGTATTTTGTAATTACACTATATTATAAAAAATTTAAATTACCAAATAAATAAATTATCACATTACATATTGAATGATACCCAATATAGCTTTAATTGTCGAATACCTATTATCAACAACCGCAATCATCTTTTCAACTAAGAAAAATCTAAATCGAAACAAACCAGCAATATTTTTATCTAAAAAATTGGTGGGTCATCAAATGTATCCGTAGCATTCACGGCACCCATTTTTATTAATGTACGATTAATGAGATACTTACGTCCTCATAAAATATATATATATACACAACTTATGTCACCCATTCACAACAATAAATTACATCACTGAACCTAAATAAGCAAACGCATAGCTCAAGAAATTGACTCTTTCTTGAGTATTTATGCATATGGGCATACACAGAAAACTCTTAGAAGAGTTTGAAAAGCTAAAAGAAGAAGATGATAAAAAAAAAATTAAAAATCACGTCTTAATTAGCTTTATGACTCTTTCCCTTAACTATCTTCCTAACAAGTCCTTTAATCCCTTTCTTCTTCCCACTTCTTCCATTCTTCTCCTCTCTCTTCTTTTCCACCTCTAATTCTCCTTCTATCTGCATACACATCTGATTTTTCTATTATTAATTAATATACTCTCCATCGCATAATTTCAGTACACTTTTTTTCTATTTCAGTACACTTAGTTATTTCCACAAAGATTACATCATTTCGGTAAAAAATTATGATTAATAATATAGTATAAAAATTTATTTAAATAAAATAAAAATATAATGCATCCTGTTTCGGAACGGGGGAGTAGCTGATTTGATTTATTAAATAAATAAATAAATGGAAATTTACCTTAAGTAAACGTTGCTCGAGGTGGTCAATCCTTTCAACGAGCGTGCCTTTGATTTCGGTGTCAACCATCACACGGTTGATCGGACGGCAGTGCTTCTCCAGGCTTTTTGGAGAGAAATCAAAAGACGACACGTGTCCCTCACTTGATGGTCTTGATGCACAAGAGCTCTTTGGCGATCTGTTGCTCCCTCTGATCTCCTCTACCTGCCTCAACTATTATTATTATTATTATTATTATTATTATTATTATTATTATTATTATTATTATTATTATTATTATTATTATTATTATTATTATTATTATTATTATTATTATTATTATCAACCCACAAATAATTACAAATTGCTAGCAATGATCTTAGATTTTAACGGTACACATCTGGTATGTACCTTTCATTTTGAAATATGCTGTGCATGGCATAATAACATCATGTTTAGAATGCTTCTTGTCTAGCTACGATATAGATAAAGATAAATGTATAATGAAAGTGCTAATATATATATATATATATATATATGGAGGTGACAATAGTCATAACTTATTTATTTCATATAAATTATAACTTATCCATTTATTTCATAAACTTACCTAGCTCGTAGGACAATTTTATTTTATTACTTTCCAATCCTATTATGCTAGCTTTTTAATGCATGATCCTGTTGTCAAAAACAACATGAAAAGGCTGTATATTTATTTTATTTTTAATCTAAAAGATTAGAGAAATAGCTTTAGAAAAAGCTGAGGAAGAAGAAAAGTATTAATAAAAGCACAGTATATAATTTGAAGAGACTAACCATGTTATCCAAACGGTCCAATCTGGAGAGGATAGGTTCTTCAGTAACAGCCATTGCCAAAAATCATTTGCAACAAAGTACCATTCGCATTCCCCATTCCCATTTCATACTCATATATACATATATACACAGTACAAACATATACAACTTAACCCATCAAAAACAAATGAACGAGTCCAACAGCAAAGGTAAAATTACCACGTGGCAAGATAAGAACGATGAGCGTTATGATAAGATTATGATGACGCATGCAGGTGATTGATGAATAGACACGTGTGCATGTGCATGCATTGGCTGTCCACATGGAATGCATGAAGCGGTTTAATGCAAGAGAAATGGTTGCGTAATTCTATTTTTGTTTTTTTTTTGTTCCTGTACATATTAGTGGGACTGCACCAAAAGAGACCACTTCAGTTCTAGAAATTTACGATACAATTCGGTTAGATTACGACCATATTAACCCACCCCATCCAATCAAAGAAGTATGTCCATCTCCGTAAATTCAAAATGAATCCATCAATTACACAAAATAAATCTATATATCAAATTTATATGAATTATAATTTTTTAATACCAAGTATGTCCATCTCGTTAAATTCAAAATAGATCCATCACTATACCAAATAAATTGATATATCAAATTTATATTAATTATTTTTTTTTCATATCAAGCATGTTCAACTCAATCTCAATCTATTAAATTCAAAATTGACCTGATTTAAAACAAATCTAATTCATTCATTACAAGAAAACTGCAAATTACGGATGAAAAATTTCGTACAAAGAAAAATTTTGTAGTATTTTATTGCCGGAATTTACTTTTCGTAGGTAAAATTGTGAAAAAATGATATTTTGTTGCATAAAAAAGAATCCGCTGCAAAAAATAGATATAAATTTTGCCGACGGAATAGCAAAGTCGTCGTAAAAATAGCTGCAAATAGTTTCTGATAAAAGTTGCATACGAAATTTACCGACAAAAATATATTTTCGTAGAAAAATTAACAACGGAATTGAATTTCCATTGCAAATTTACCACTATAAAGATGTTTCCGTAGGTAATTTCCCAATGAAAAGATATTTCCATAGGGAGAATTTTGCAACGAGAACATCATTTAGTTCAATAAGGAATTTTCCTATGGAATTGTATTTCTGTAGGGAATTTTCCGACAGAAATATAATTCCACAGATAAATTACCAATGAAAACTTCTTTTCGTATGAAATTCCATAGAGAAATAAATTATTTTATATGGCATAATATAATTTTATCATAACCAAAAATATTTTTTATCTACTTTTTGACTAAAATAAGTAAATTATATATGAAAATTAATTAATAATTTAAAATAATTTATATTATTCTAAAATAAAATATTGTAAAAATTAATTATTCAATAATATAAATTTCCTTATAGAATGATGTTTCCATAAATAAATTACCTTGGTAACCTCTTTCCGTAGAAAATAAATCCTTAAAAACAAATGCGAATCAAGAAGGGTGATTTAGTCTTTTTCCATCAAAACCCTAAACCAACTCTTAATTTATTTTCCTTTTTCACAAACCCATTTCATATCTTCATTGCCGTTCATCTCTCTCCTTCTCTCTGTTCTCCGCTTCCATCCTCTGTGGTCGACTTATCTCCTCCGTTTACTAATCATCGATCACTGTCCACCACTGAAAGGATTAAAAGCTGCCCTCCTCTCTCACCATTCGATTCTCTCTCCTTTATTGATAGCCAACTCTATCCTCCAGCCCCCATCTACCATCGTCGACCTCCACAAATCTTTACAGCCCTTTCTTTCCCTTGATCTACCTCGCTCTGTCTCCCAATTGGTTACATCTGACTAAACTCAATCCATCTTGGCCAAACGAAATCCAACACAGCCCAAGCTAAAGCATGCTTATATTTTATTTATAAACACTTAAGCAAAAAAAAAAATTCAAATTTAGGTTAGGCCGAGTAAAAGTAGTTTTAAATGTTATTTATGCAAACTTATATAGAAAAAAGAATCTTCAAATTTCGATTAGATCCAACCCTTTCCGTCCAACCAAAATTAAATCTAACCCAATTCAGCTCGAAGTGGGCTTATATTTTATTTATATAGATTTGTGTAGAAAAAAATTTCAAATTTTGATTAAACCAGACCCATAGTTATTAAAACTGGATCGGTTTTAACCGGTTTAATTATAAACCGATAGGTCAATTATTTGGTTCAACTATTGAAAACCAAATTGAACCAAAAAATCGAATTGAACCAAAAAACTAACGAACCGGATAAAATTGAATTGTTTTGCTAAAAAGTGTAAAAAATCTTTTTTTTGTATATTTGCACCCACACACACACACACACACACATATATATATATATATATATTTGAAAAAATTAGTATTTTAAATTTTAAGTATATCACTTAATAATTTAATATACTTATTATATTTTTTATTTATTGTAATCAAATATATATATATATAATTTTCATTATTTATTTATTTGAAAAAATTAATATTTTAAATTCTAAATATGTCACTTAATAATTTAATATACTTATTATCTATTTGGATCATTGTAATAGTATATTAAATTATTAAGTAATATCTTTAGAATTTAAAATACTAATTTTTTTCAAATAAATAAATAATGAAAATTTAAAATATATATATATATTAAATTTTTATCATTTATTTATTTGAAAAAATTAGAATTTTAAATTCTAAAAATGTCACTTAATAATTTAATATACTTATTATCTATTTGAATTTATTGTAAGTAAATATAATTATACTCATATATGCAATGTTAATATTTTTTTGTGTTTACTTCATTAGTACTCCATCTAAACATGAAATTATTTTCATGATATGATTGTATTTTTATGTTTCTAACATATGATATTCAAAAATTCATAATTAATCACTTGTAATAATAAAATTAAAATTATATTTTGTAACTTATTATTAGAATATTTGTGATATATATTTAATATTTGATGAATATTTTTTTAATTTTTATACAATAGTATTTAAAAAATTATAATAATTATAATATTTTAAAAATAGAAAAAAATCCGATTGAATTCAGTTGAACCGATCGAACCACAAACCCCAGCCTTGTCGATTCTTTATCTGATCCGATTTTAATAACATTGATCAAACCTAAATCCAACCAATTTTGATTGGATCAAAACTCACTTCATCCAATTTAGCATATCATAATTGTATCATAAGTGAATTTTCATTAAAAAATAATCCACGGATTCACTAATTAAAACTATCATATGACCCATTGGGAGTACTATGCATTCATTTGAGCCATCATGCAACCTATTTTGGCCAACATGCAACACACGTGGGGCAATATATAGTAAATCCATGAATTGATCCAAAACCTTCCAATTTGTTTGGATATTAGCCTATTTATAACACGTCTATTTGCAACCCGTACAATCCAACCTGTTTGCCACTTATAAATCCAATGCTAATATGACAAGTCATGTCATATTCTACAAATCACACATAAAATCTTTTAGAATAGGGTATTTGAAGACATGGTTTAGTTTATAATACGATTTTTGGGACAGTTTAGTTAATTTCTAAATTAAGACAATCTCCATTGGCAGTCTCCCATGCATCTCCATTGAACAGATGGAGTCTGCCATTTATCTCTCATTATTGGAGCAATTAGAAAATGAGAGACCAGACTCTTTAATGAGAGACTAGAGAAAGCAGTCTCCAAATGACACGTGGCATCTATTTTAAAAAAATAGATCATCAAAATTTTTAATTATTTTTTATTTAATTAATGTTAATTATTATTGATTAGTTAATTAATTTTAGTAGTGTGTGAGCTCCTATGGGACGCTCGAAAGAGAGAACCAGTGGAGTGGACAGTCTATCTTTTATTCTCTAATGATATGGCGCCTATAACCCACATTGGAGATTTGGATGAATCCGTCTTGCTCAAAATGGTTAAAAAACTGCAGATAAATTTAATATTATTTTTAATACTTAAATTAATATATATATATATCAAGGCAGTCATATCAATTACAGATCAAATCAAGTTCAAATAAAAATTAAATCATATGAATGGAATCAAATTTTAGCGGGTTTAATTGGAACCTTTGGAACTGCCGGTTCAAATTGGACAAAATATAAAATCTGAACTAAACTTTACTCTCAAGGGCCGAAACCAGGCCTTGGCCAAGCCAAGTGTACGATTGATTGATAATCTTTCTGTCAATCAATGGTTGAAAAGTGGTATAAATACATAAGGCCTGCTCCTAAATCATATGAAATTTCCACAAATTGTCCGTTTATCCCCCAAGAGGTTCTCGTTGTTTTGGCTGCTCATAAAATCAAAACTATAAAACCTATAATTTAGTAACTTTTTTTTTACGCATTTAACCCTTATAATTTTAAAATTACATATTAAATTTTTCAAATTTTATATATTTATATATTACTTTTTTTATTTTTAAAATTATACAATAAATTTCTGAATTTATCTAATAAAATATATTAAATTCAAGCATACGTTATAAACAACAAATATATTCTCCTTTGAAAATTCAAAAACTCAATATATAATTTTAAAAGTATTAAGAATCCAAAATATAAAACCATTAAAAGTATAAAAACTAAAGCATGATTTTTTCCTTTCCCATAACCCGAACTACTAGCTTCTTGTTTATCACCAGCTCTCAAATCTCAAATTCAAAAAGACTGAGCTTTTCCATTTGTAAAGAATTGGCTAGTGTACCTTACTTTTGCGTCTTCAGTACTCCCACTATTTTATCATCAAATCGGATTTTAAATACTACAATTAGCTAATTCGGCAATCAAAGAGTCATAAAACTAGTGTTTTTCATTTATAAATTGTATGCAACGATAACTGAGTATTTGATTTAAAATATCGAAAGTGAATAGCAAACAATTTGCAGAATATTAAACACAATACAGCTCATGAGACTTGTTAATCTTTGAGCTCGGGCCGGGTTTGAGACTATATTACATTGACAAGGTTGATTAGGGACAATTAAAAAAAAAATTCATCACTGCTCCATAGAAGTCCACAAGTTTCCATATCCACAATAATACAGTTTGATTGCTCATGGAACAATTTATGTAATATTTTACTGCTTAAACAACAATATATAATTTAATATATGTGTGTGTATATATATATAACCTGCACATGCTATAAATTCAGACAAATGGAAGAACAAAAGGAGCACAAAAATATGGATGAGCTGCATAACATCACCTCTTTAATTTATGAGGATGACACGCAAAACGGACTTGAACTCACTTTCAACAGTTTATTCCACATTGTCCAATATCTGGACCGGTAACTCTTGTAGTGAAAGGATCAACCCGAACCCATAACAGAGAGAAAATCGAAGCAAGAAGAATTGACCAGACGACAACAATGGTGGGTGTTCGGTTCTGGCGACCCATCAAACCTTTGAGGAAAGGATAAAGATGTATGATCACCCAGAAGGCAAAGAAAAGCTTGCCAAAAAGAGGACCCCATGACTGATAACCACTGTTGATAGCATAGGATATTCCGGCAACAACACCCACAAGGTTAATAATGAGGAGAGTTGTTGGTGGAATTAGAAGTGTAGTCCATTTGAACATGTACAGCTCGGCAAAGTCTCCTTCCTCATCTGATGCCTTTGAGGTAACAGTGAAATTGGTGTCAATGCCAGCGAGTACTTTAAGTAGACCTTGGAAAACAGCAAAAAGATGGGCTGAAACACCTCCGATAACCCAAAACTGCTCATTTCTCCACCATTCATCAATTCCAACTCCGCTCCATCTCATCTCCAGAATACCAGTTGCAAAGATTGAAAGGAAGAGAGAGATAAACCATATACTTGCAATGTTACTAATCTGCAACCAGAATGAGTTTAGCAAAAGGAATTTAGCATATGTTTCAAAGATAATGCATATAACTCTAAAATGATTATATGACATTCCAAAACAAGTCGAGACACAGAGGCTGCACCAATAATAGTTAAGTAAGGTATCACTAACCTGTGGAATGATGAACTTGTTGGTAAGTAGACACACTGCTGGTAGCGTGCAGTAAATGAGAAGAGGAATGGCTGTGACTGGATAAATGGTAGTATTGACATATGCAAATCTCTCAAGCCATTTCAGTCTACCACTATAACCATACCATATTGGACAATGCCGACTGAGAAGGATTTCCACAGAACCTAAAGCCCATCGAAGCACTTGATTCAAACGATCTGAAAGGTTAATAGGAGCAGAACCTTTAAATGCAGGACGCTTAGGCATGCAGTAAATAGACCTCCAACCACGGGCATGCATCTTGAATCCAGTAAGAATATCCTCTGTAACGGAACCATAGATCCATCCAATCTGCAAATTTTATGAAAAAATCCAGGAAGTATGAGTGACATAAGAGAGCAATGACTTTAAAGATACAATCCCTCAAATGCAATAAACCAACAAATTTTAAAGGTTTGCCAAAGCCAGGATCATATTGGAATGTAATCCTCGTATTCATACATGTCAATATTTCTTTTGACATGCAGTTACTATATAACTGGGAAATGAGAAAAGAGTATCAACATAGAAGTTAAAGCATATGAAAGAAAGAAATAGACACCTCACTGCCCCAGTCTGTTTTGTCCTCGTACCCACAGCTGATAACATGAATAGCCTCTTTCAGAAGATTTTCTGGTGTTGCAGACTGGGGAACACCGCCGTTCTCCATAAGTGTTGAGGCAACAAAAACAGCAGACTGACCAAACCTTTTTTCCAGGCTCATTTGTGACATCAGAAGTGACTTCTCATCATCAAATCCAGCACCTGAATACAAGTGGCAACAGGAATATCCAAGTCACATCTAATTAAAAAAAAAATGCAAAGCTAGTTTTATCTATCAATTCATGCTACCCAGCCATGATCACTACTACTATTAACAATAGCTATCTTATAACAAAATCACAGAATAATGATTAACGAAATTATCTAGCTGGTATACCAAAAAGTTGACTAGATGATTGCCTCAAATGACAAGTGACCAGGACCAAAAAACGAAAAAACAAAATCATTTCTGGTTTAATCAATCAACTTCAGATGTCAAAGATACTACTTGATAATGCTTCAAGCTATAGAGCTGAGAAGTTGACCCAATGAAATAGAAAAGCAATCAGTGAAGAAAATGCACCTTCAACTCCCTCTTCTATATCTTCCAGGCTGAAAATTGGGACAGTGGGATCCACATGCTTTCCAGATTTCTTTTTGTCTGAGCCCTTTTTACTTGATTTTGAACTCTTCTTTCGTGATCCACCACACAGAGAAGAAAGAACCCCAGGTTTCTTGTGCTTGGGTTTGAGAGGAGGTTCATAGCCATACAAAGCTGTTCTGTTGAACACACATCCTGTACCCACATAAACAGGTCCTTGAACTCCATCCAAACCCCTCAAGTTTATCTGAAATTTCATGTATTAGACATTATTAACTGACATTAATCAATACAAGTAATACTAGATAACAGTTTCAGAAAATGTTACACTAATAAACAATTG
The DNA here is from genome assembly GCA_037975025.1 of Excoecaria agallocha. Classification (NCBI taxonomy): domain Eukaryota; kingdom Viridiplantae; phylum Streptophyta; class Magnoliopsida; order Malpighiales; family Euphorbiaceae; genus Excoecaria; species Excoecaria agallocha. Next base: position 52,705,230 of record CM075813.1, read on the forward strand.
AGTTACATATGTAGGAACAACTTACATCGAAGAACACGGTGTTCCTGTTTGCATATCTATCATTCCTATCAATACCATCAAATCTCTGGGGAAACTGAACATAACAAACATGTTTTCCAAGATTGGGATCCATCAAGAAGCACATAGCTTCCCTCAAAGCCTTGCTGTTGTTTATGTAGTGATCACAATCAAGATTTAACAGAAAAGGTCCATTAGTAAGGACAGCCGATACTCTGACCTGCAAGATTTTAGTAGAAACCGAAAATTAAGGTGAGATTATCCAGACATATTAAAATAATCCCCAACTTATTATGCTAACTACTCACAAGTGCATTCATAGCACCAGCTTTCTTGTGGTGTTGGAAACCAGGACGCTTTTCACGAGAAACATAAACTAGCCGTGGAAGCTCATTACCCTCTGCATCAAGGCCTCCATTTTGGCCTAAGAAAACCTGGAACAATAATCCAAGCAGACTTATTGGCAGAACGGTCTAGTGCGTGAGAGCAAAAATTAGTGAACCAGCTTGCTCCACCTCAGTAACTCAATCCAAGGAAGTGAAAATTAAAATGCAACTATGATGAAAAAAAAAAGGAATTGTTAAAGGCATAAATAATGAAGTAAAGACCAAAATGCTGGAAGTAATTCACAATGGGGCACCATTTAGTGAAAAGTGTCCCAATTCATAAATTCAATTTCATATAAAAGAGTATAAATTACAAACTGATCAAGAATATTCCTCATAATTAGATATTAATGCAAAATTGTTGCTACCTGAATCATTCCCGGATGATCTCTGGTGTTATTTCCTGGCCATGGGGTACCATCTTGCATGATCCATCCTTCTTCAGGAACCTTTTGTGCCTTTGCAACAAGCCCATTAATGCGAACTTTAAATTCTTCATATTCTCTCTGCAAGTGAGAAGGAAAGTTCGACATGAAGATATAACGAAGTCCAAAATTGACAGCAGCAAAGTAGAGATTTAAATATATTCCCACCTTCATGGCCCTACGATCTTTTACAAATGATGTTTGCACTTTATCTTTCAAGTAGTCAATCTTCTGTGCAAAGTACCACTCGGGCGCCCTTGGCTCAATATTATATTTCTTGCAGAAAGGTACCCACTTCCTAGCAAACTCTGATGTCTCGGACAAAGCTTCAAACGTCAACATTGCAGCACCATCATCAGAGACATAGCAAGACACCTTGTCAACTGGGTAGTCAACTGCAAGTATCGATAGCACGGTATTTGCTGTCACAAGAGGCGGTTCCTTCAGAGGGTCCACAGTACTGACAAAAATATCAACTGCAGCTAATTGAGAAGGTTCTCCTTCACAGTCATATCTGTTATAACACAGAAAAGCTATTAATGCTCTGAATTCAACGAAAGCAAACAAATGCTCAAAACACGAAGCTACTTGAAACACAGGAAATAGGATTGTTCACAAGCAAGGTACAAAGGCGAGATATAGAGAAAGTATAATACCTTAATGAAAGCCTGTCAAGATATGTTTCACGGTTCACAGGAAGCCATTTAGGGAACTGATCCAATATCCAGGATATAGCAAACCAAATCTCACATATGACAGATAGTAACCACAAAGCATATGCATTACGCACAGGGTTTGTTATCCGGTAGTGGAGAAAAATGCAAAGTATAATCAGACGCAAAACAATGACCATCCTGTATGGATTAATCCTTGATGATGGAATGGAAACCTTCCTAGAAAGAGGTTGCCTAGCTTCATCATTCCTGCAAATCCAAAGAATGGAGACATTAAGCAACCCAATAATGCATTATAATCAAGAAGAATAGACCAAATCAACGGTCTGAGTATGGTTAAAACAGCCTAAGTTCACAATGATTATGAAATGTTTTAGCATGCCTAAAGATGAAGCCATGTAATAAAGGAAGCAATGAAAAGCATGGTTCCCCTATAATTTTATTGCTTGCATCAAAATTAGGTATCAAAGAGAATGTAAAATTTAGTTAGATTGAAACTTACAATAGAGAGTCGTCCACAAGCACATCAGTGCTGGCATCAATATCTCCAACACCCCTTTCAGATGGAGCTTGGCCAGTGCTCATAGGAACAACATTTTTCTCTTGCTTCATCTTCCAGCCATCAACCCTCTCTTTCCAGGCCACATTGCCTAAACCAGGTGAACCAAATTCCCTGACTGGATCCGCACCCCTCACATTAGCTGTAAAAGTAATGCAACCAAATTGAATGCACATCATACATGACTACAAAATGCAGATAGAATACTTATTCAGTGAGAAAGACAAGAAAGTACGTGATTGGTTAACATCAGCTGCATAAGGCAGGGGATGGATGTGCTTTCCACCGCCAACTCCAGGAGATGCCATAGAAATGTGCTCAGGTGATGCAGCAGAGAGCTCTCCAGAAACCTAAAGCAGCAGCTGAAGATTAATTTGACTTTAACTTCAGAGTACTAATATTAAAGGAAAATCAGACGCTTAATAAGCTACCTCATTTCCGTTCGTGAGCAGAGGAATATGATTATGAGAAACCTCTTTATCATAACTTGGAGCCCCAACCTCCTCAGATCGTCCATAAGTCATCTGCCAACTCAACATTCGCTCTGCAATCTTCTGCTTCTGATTTTGAGTTTCTGAAGAGTAACTGAAATCCCTAGCACCATCATCAACATCATCATCATCTTCTACATCACCAAGAATGGCAGGGCTACCTGGGGTTACCAAAACAATTGTCTATGACACGATCAGAAACCAGTAACATTATTGAAAGTAGGCAATTCAACATAAAACTTAAAACATCCCAGGTCACAACTTAAAGTTTTGACATTATGCACAATCACTAAAGATATGAATGTGATGCCAAGAAGCTCACAAACTAGATTTTGCTTATGGCTCGGAATCATAATCTCCTGAGTTTCTATCATAAATCTCATTAAAAATATCCGTTGCTGAAAAAACATATGACGAACCTTTCTGCCTCTTGTATCTAGTTTTGCATTGAGGGCAAGACTGATTCCCATCCTTTCTCTCATATTCATAGCAAGGCCTGCACACTGGAAATGCACAAACATCGCAAGCAATGAATGGATCACCATCCACAGTTGTACCAACATTATCACCACATATCTGGCAGACCTGTCCACCTACAATCTTCATGGGCTTTGCCTAGGTAATAAATGATTAAAATGCACACTGTGAGAAACTCAAAAAGGGAATTACCAGACATTAGATTACCAGCTATATCATAATAATTGTAAATAAGACAAAGCCCAAAATATGTGTTCAAAACTGCATAAGAAATGGAAACCGGCACTTCCCACCTTTGGGCATTTTAGTGTTATTAATAGTAGCCTCTAAAACTATATATTGTTAATCTTTGGCTTTTCTGTCATGGCATATATCACAATACGTTTCTGGAAACTGAGCAGCATAAAGAATTCTACTACAATGTAGAATCACGACATAATTTGTTTTAGTTTCCACTTTTGCCTATAGAAGATGCCTTTGATACTTACCCCAGTTTCACCTTCTGATTCCATTGAAACCCGCTCTTATTTGCCCAGATGTGAGCAATGGATAGGGATAGCAGTTCTTCAGTCTCGGCAAGATTACTGCATGCCGTAATATGTAATAAGTTGCAAAACCAAATGCCAGACTTTCTTCTACCAATTCAAAAGAAATTTCTCAAAACTCAGATCTGCAAAACAAAGTAAAAATCATATCGTTTTCCTTAATAAGAACTCTGCAAAGTCTTTATCTTTAGTGAGAGAAAAGAGAAGAATTTAAAGGTTTATCCTTTATCAGCTGATGAGATATAAGGGGAAACGACAATGATTTAAAAAGAAACTGAATAGAGTCAATCAAATTTACTTATCCTCGGCTTTCTCGGTAACTAAACAAGGAGCCAGTCATGTTCAACAAAAACAACACAGATTAACCCAAATCTTAACAACAAACAAACACTCACTAAGCAACAGTCAAAAAATACAACATTTTGAATCCCAGAATCAAAGCTTAACCTCCTTCACCTTGTCCAAAATTTTCTCAGCTTCCAAACAAAATCTACCAAACTTTTCACTGAATGACTCAAAATAATTGGAACCTTCTAAGGGAGTATCAGTACAAAATGGCTAAATTCCTTGAGTTCCTAAACAATCCAGCTACCTCCCTCAACTTTCTGAAATACCAAACAGGATACAAACCAATTCAACACCAGAAAGGGAAAAATTAAAACAAAAAATACAAGCCAAACTCAACGCATCTAAAAAAAAACAACACACATTCTCCGATCCCCTAGGATCCCAGCTGAATTTCGCTCTAAAACAATAATTGACCAATATCCCCATCAGATCTCGCAAGAAAGACATAGAAAAATGAAAAAGACCAAAAAAGAAATGTTTAAAGATGAAGAACAGAGGGAGAAAGAGGGAAACTCACAGAGTAAATGAAAATGAGAGAGACTGATCAAATTGACGAGCTGCCCAGTAAACAAGCAATGCAAGTGAAACTCCACCCCTTTTTGGCTTTTTTCTCTCTCTCCCTCTCTCTGTGGTTTGTTTCAGTGTCTGCATTTAATATATTTACAAATATAAAAAATATATATAAAAAGCGAAATAGGTGTAGCATAGCTGTAAATTAACGTATAAATGGGAAAAGTTGGCTTCCAATAGAGGAAAGCGACAGAGCAACTGCGCATACGAGAGAAGTTAGAGTAAGAAAGTCCACCGACAGTAGAGAGAGAGAGAAGAGAACAAAATAATGGAATTTCGAAGATTGAAGATAACAATATCCATATGCTGCCAATCATTTCTTCTTTCATTTTATTTTGTTACTTTAAATTTTAAATTTATTTTCTCTACAATTTTATGAACTTAGGATTTATTTAAAAACAATTCAGAAACGAATACTATAAAAAAACAAATGTTGAAAAGAAAAATATAAAATATATATATAAAAAGCTAGAGGTGTGCATAGTTTGATTCAAACAGAAAAATCGAATAAAATTAATCGATTTTTTTTATTTTGGTTCTGTTTGGTTTTAAATTTTAGAAAAGTTCAATTTTTTAGTTTGATTCGATTTTTAAAGAAGAAAATTATAAAAAAATTGAACCGATCGAAATTTTATATAATTAGGTAATTTTTTGAATTTTTTAATTAAATAATTATTTTATATATATAAATTATCTTATTGTGAGTATATTTATCAATTATTAATATATATGCTTTTAGATGATAATTTGAAATTTTGACAATTGAATTGAAAATCGATTGAATAAAAAAAAAAATTTAAACCATTTTTGTTGTATTATTTATTATAAATTTTGATATTATATCTTTAATTTAGACTTTTATTTTATATAATTTAGATATTTTTATTTTATTATATTATGATTTGTAATTTTATATAATTTTAGACATAATTTTTTATTTTTTGTGAAAAATAATTATTTAAAAAATTTAATTCGACTGATTAAAATTTTAAAAATTTAATTTTCGATTCGATTATTGAATCAAATCGATCATGGCACAATCGTGCAATCCTATGAAAAGTAAATCACTGTTTGCACGCGTATGAACTGTTCAATAGGATAAAAAATATATTTAAGAAAAATTTTAATGCTAATTGAATAGTATTAACACATGTCCAACTATACATTTATTTTACATTATTAAATTCATAACCTTTTTTATGCATTAATTTTTTTTAAATAAAATATAAACTTGTATTAAACGAAATCAGCTTCCATAGCTTAATACAGAAAGTTTGGAGAAAAATCTATTCAAATATAAAAGTTGGACAAAGAACTTGAAACTCTAGATAGACTATGAGGTATTGAATTCGCTGACATTTTGACAAAACCAAACACTCTATTTTTACTTTTTCCCATGCACAAAGGCATTTCTAAATAAAAATCTTACTTTGAGCCCAACTAGATATTTAAAATATTTTTCATGTGATCTCAGTTTAGTTTAGCTGGTATTTGAGCTGAACATTATGGAGGATTTGTTAAAATTAATACACTAACTCAAAGCATTATGTAACGTCCTCGGATCGATCGCCAGCATAATATTATCTGTTTTGCCACCTTGAAAGATATTTGTCCTATTTTGGGTACAATTCCATCTCAGGTTGTTCACGGTTTTATTCTTAGGCCTAAGCCAAATTGTGTCCATCCCAACTTGTGACTAGCCAAGTTTTAGGCATCTTCGAGATCAGAAAAGCCAACATGCTACTATATCTAACGAAGGTCAAGGCAGCATTCAAGATGCTGAAAGAATGTGGATCCAAATGGATCCTACAGAAGGTGCCGAGAGATCAAACTATAGCAGCCGATCTGCTCGTCAAGATGTCTATTTTCGAACAAAAGATGGTGGAAGAAAACATAACCATCATCGAGCAACCAACCTCCTACTTAGACGAACCTGAAATGATGAAAATTGAGCCAGCTCAAAAAATATAGATGAGCACCATCAAATGTTACTTAAAAACAAGGCAGTTACCCAAAGATAAAGGGGAAGCCCGAAAGGTATCCTGTAAATCCCTAAATTACTTTGTTATTAAAGGTGAATTATTTAAAAAAGCTTTCAGTCACCCCTAGCTCAAATACGTGATGGAGGAGGAAGGAGACTACATCCTAAGGGAAATCCATGAAGGAATTTATGGAGCACATGAAGCTAGCAGGGCCATGGAAAGGAAAATACTCCAAATTGGATACTTATAGCCAAGTATCTTCAAAGATGCCCAAGAAAAAGTAAGAAGGTGCCAGCAATGCCAATCCATGGAATAATCATTAGACAATTGGCAGTAGACCAGCAGCTGATCGACGTATCTTGGCTGTTCGACCAATGGGGCCTGGACATCTTAGAACATTTTCCTAAGAAAAAAGGCAAATAAAGTTCCTTCTTGTCATCGTTGATCACTTCTCCAAATGGATCGAGGCAGAGCCTCTAGCTACAATCACTGTGAAGAGGGTCAAAAATTTTACACGGAAGGACATCATTTAAAGGTATGGCTTACCCAATATTTTTATTACAAATAATAGCAAATAGTTCGACAACTCAGTCTTCAGAAAACTTTTGCCAAAACCTCAACATCAGCCTTAAGTTCACCTCCGTCACCCATCCTCAGAGCAATAGGATGATTGAGGTCTCCAATCGAACACTCTTAGAAGACCTAAAGAAATGACTAGGTGAGCCAAAAAGCAATTGGACTGAAGAATTGCAAAGCATCTTATGATCTTACAGGATCTTTCAAAGAGCTGGCACTCATCAAACACCATTTTCTCTTATTTATGGCTCCGAGGCAATGATACCTATAGAAATCGACCTCTCATCCTATCGATCCGCATTCTATTAAGATTGGATGAACATCCTGGATAGATGCCAAGATTTGAACCTGGTTGAGGAAAGGAGAGAAGACGCCTATGCCAAAATTGCTGCCTACAAACAAAGAGTCGCTAGATACCACAACACAAAAGTAAAGGCAAGAACGTTCAACGTGGGTGATCTGGTGCTCAGAAAGGTAGATATAAGCTTGGGAAATGCTAGAGTTGGAAAAGCCGATGCCAAATTGGGAAGGCCTCTATGAAATCTCTAAGGTTCAAAGCCCTAGTACTTATAGGCTCAGAACCCTTGAAGGGTCAAATATCCTCAGAATCTGGAATGTCGAAGTACTCAAGAAGTATCATGAATAATCATGTATCAAATTGACATTCAATAAAGAAAATTTTCTCCATTTTTCTCCATCTTTGAAAAAGGTATGTTTTCATTTATTTGTTTGTTAGGTTTGATGTTTATTTGCAGGTTATTTGTTTGGCTCCATTCAATAAAAATCCCGATTGCCGGTCACAGTTAATCCGATCAGAATTGGGGAATGATTATTCACTAGGCTCGATGCTCATCCCGAGCCCAAAATGCAAAAGCTTCATTATAAGTTCAACTCCCTCGCTAGGCTCGATACTCATCCTGAGCCCAAAATATGAAAGTTTTTCTCCATCATAAGTTCATCTGCTAGGTTCGATGTTATTCTCGAACCGAAGATGCAAGACGCCTCTATTTAATCTCCACCAACTCATTTGCTAGGTTTGACGTCTATCCCAAAAACAAAATGCAAAGGGCAACAATTGAGTTAATTATATCTCATCAGTACACGATATATGAAATCGCCAAATCTTCAAAATGATGTAAAGATCGAAAGATCATTCACCATGCATGATTCTCCTACAAATAGCCGATCTTCATATCCGATTGGATAATACTTCAATCAAATTAAAGACTGAAAAGTCACCTACTGCGCTTGACGCAATAAATTTAAGTTATAACTCACGCCTGAATGAAAAATTGTGCACTGAATGAAAATTTTTTTTCTTCCGATCGGATCAAGCGATCGTCGATCCAAAAGAGTTATGCATTGCAATGCTTGAAAAGCCTATTAAAATTCAGGAAGTATTATCCTTAGTCAATTTTATGCATTCTCCATGTTTGATTTCATACACTCTCCATGGTTTATAATTCTTATTCTCCTTAGTTAATTTCATGACAAGTTTTTTCTAAGATGAAAATTGCAGTACGAAAGTGCAATTGAAAGGCAAATCGAATTTTATATGTATGGAGAATTTTTACAAGTTACAAAGCAAAGAGGAAAACTATTACAAGGAAATAAAAACATACGCCTCTATATCTACAATTTCTACACTGGCAGGGTTTCCGTTCGGATCAGGCTCTACAGTCTACTAAATAGTAGGTATGCCCTCGGCCTCGACAGAAGTCTGGGAAGATACAATGACTCTTTCAACAGCTGGCTCGAATGGTAAAAAGGCCATGACTTCGGGATCAATTAACAGAGGAGGAATGGCTTCATCTGCTATTTGCTCAGTTTCTTCAATTTGAGGGGCCTCCTCATCATCATCGCTTGAGGGAGAATCGGGAAGAATCCTTGGGCCCTCCATCCAGTCAAGATCAGCTTTAGGAAAGCACTGCATGGCTACATAAATCAACCAAGTTAGCAGCCTCCCTTAGGCCTCGCCTAACTGATTAAGGACCTCTTCCTTCTAGGCATTCAACTCATCCACCAATTTCTCGCGCCAAACTACTTCTTTCTCTAATAGAGCTATCTCCAGGGAATTCCTTTTTGCCTGAAGGAGGTCGTGTTATAACAGAGCTTTATCTTTATCTGCGATGGCCTCGTCTCTATCGGTGTTGGCTTTAAGGCAGTCGATTGTAAGCTGGGAACATTCACCCCTCAGCCTGCCCACCTCCTCCTCGTACCTCTTACACAAAGCACTATCGGTAGCAAGACGAGCAACATCTCCTTTCAAGTGGTCCACCTTGCTCTGTCGAGTCTTGAGGTTTTGGGTTAGCCGGGCTCTTTTCTTCTTTAGCTCCTCCAACTGCTTCCTTAAAAGCCTAGCCTTCTTTTTAGCTGCATCACTAGCGGCCTCTGCTTCCCTCCTCTACCTAACGACATCATCCCACTTTTCTCGGGCAAAGGCAGCCATACCGTGCAGACGAAGCCCTCTTTTTATAAGCTAAAAAAAGGAGGTGAAAGAAACGGTCCAAAAAAAGAGAAGAAGAGAAAGGAGAATGCAAGTATCACCTCTATGCTCTATTGCTAAAATAACCTGAACTCTCGGGAGAGCAGATTGAGCTCTGTCATCACCTTCAAGGCCCTCTCCTGAGTTAGGCCCTAAAAGAAAAAGGACGATACACCCCTATCGGTCACCATCCAATCATCCCCAAACTTCTCCTTCAAGATGACTTCTAAAGAAGGAGCCCAATCCTCCAAAGCTCTCCCTGGGTGCCGTTGGATGGGTTCACCCCGAGAAACTTTCTTGACCTTTACAATGATTCGGGCATCTATAGCAGCCACAACCTCGATAGCCTTCTTTTTCGCTACCTCTTCAGTCCTTCTTTGGGTCACCTCATTTATCAGCATCCCACTCTTATGAATAAGGGACGTTTGTGGCTCTTCCTCATCAGATTCATCCCTCAGCTATAATCGCCTGAGTGGATGTAGTCCCGCCACGATCGGAGGATGTGCTGCCAATTCGATAATAGTCAGCAGAGGACGAGTCGGGAGGATAACCACAACAGTAGGAGATAAAGTTGTCGTAGTAGCAGGAGAGAAAGTTGTTGCAGCAACAGGAGGTGCAGAAGCACTCGCTGTACTCTTGAAAGCCCGAACCTCGGAGGCAGGCAAGATCTTTCTCTTCTTAGATCTTCTTTCCTCCTTAGCCAAACGATCGCCCTCCCTTTTGGCTTTGGCCCAATCGGCAAGTTGCTTCACAACCTCTTCTCCTTTTGCCATTTCGTTTGTAGCTGCATTACAAAATCAAACAAAGATAAGTATTTCGTTCAAAACAAAAGCAATAAGTGTGCATGTAATGTATGAATTGTTAACATATATTCCCTTCTCCCATCTCTCACACTCCAATATTAATTTTCACATTCTGCGCCAATGCCAACATCGAAGCTTGAAGACTCGAACAGAGTGCTTAGAAGGTAACTGGAGTCGTAGGGCTGTCCGTTCCTTGTCACAACATCCATCAATTTCTTAATGTCGATTTTGCATATAAACCGACCAACAACATTATCTTTCAAAATTGTGGCCTCTTTCGATCGGACAAGTGGTACTCCAAAACCACCGGCAATCTCTACTAAGAAATATCTTTCCTTGAAACCCTTCATTGAAGATGGGACAGTGAAAAACTTTCGATGCTGCCGGTTGGTGAAGTAATACTCCGACCCATCACTCCGATCGAAAATATAAAAGAAGTGAGTGAAGCGATCTAAAGTGGGAGCCACCGCTTCTATCTTGCACAGGATCTTGAAGTAGGTCACCGACCTCCATCCATTCGGATGAAATTGGTTAGGGGCAATTCCATAACCCCTAAGCATCGCCGACTTAAATGCACCAAAGGGAAGCCTCATCTTTGCATCCAAACTCTATAAATGGCATATAAACCATTTGTTCCTCTCATAGCCAAAAGGCCCCTTTGTCATCGCCATGGAATCCGGATAGACCACCACCAACACTTCTGCACGGAAATGGTATTGTGAAGGAATTCTCAGCATTTCCTCTCCCATCAATCGCGAAAGATGAGCGAGAGGCTCCCGATTCTTGTAATCCCTAAGAAAACTCCTATCTATTGGCTGACTACTACTTGAAGCCATTTTTTTAGGGAGAGAAGTAAAGAGTATATGTGATGAATGAAAGAGAAAACAAAGGCAGGAATTGTTTACTTACTTGGGTAATCTCACAGACACTCTGAAAATCTCCGAAATTTAAAGTATTCTCTTCAAGAAATTTTTGCTAAGGGTTTCAAATGACAAAGTTCACAAAGAAAATTCGGTAGAGTTTTGCTAAGAATCGCTAAAAAATGATGAAAACTCGCACTAAAGTCACCTATTTATAGGTGTAAAGCTTTTAGAATACTCCAACTGCCTCTTCGCTGGATGATCGCCATGTGTCTCCAATCCACTATTGCAGTTACAGAGAACGAAGTGTCGCCCTCAGCACATGCATAAGCATTAAATGCAAAACAGCTGTCTGAGCTGAACGGATGCGTCTTTTCAGATGGACGCCTCTCAAAAATTCAAAAATCCCGCAAAACAATCTTAAATTGTTCGATCGGACCGTTTGGAGGGGGGACAAGTGATAACTATGGAAAAATATCTTCAAAGGCTCAATCAAATCGGTCCAACAACACTTGGCATGGTCCAAGTCCATTAACAAAAAGGCAAAAACATGAGCTGAAAAGATAAGACAGAAAGGCAATGTCCGATCGGACTGATGGGACAACACGTTCTATCAGTCCACTGATATAAGCCAACACCCATACCTTTCACCTGCTCCCTGTTACATTGCCTCTCACGTGCTCCAACTGTCAGTTATCACTCCCCGAGATACTTGAGTACCTCTCCTTTATCTCCTATAAATAACAAAAAATATAAGGACTTCGTATTGAACATTTGAGACTCTCTCTCTCTCTAAATACTTTTTCTCTAAAAGTTACTAACTTAAGCTTCGGAGTGCTGATGTCTGGTCCGACCGGACACTCCATCTTGCAGGATCAAACATCCGATCGGGACTTGAAGCCACAAGCTCTCTATTTCAAATAAAGACTTTTCAGGCTTTATCAGGTATTATACAAAAATATATAAATATTAGTTGAGTGACACTAAAAATAAAAGAAATTAATTGGTAAAATAATTATATACTCATATAATATCTTAATTGGTAATATTTCATTATATATAATAATTATATTTAATTACATTATTAATTTAAATATTCATATAGGTGTTGTACTAAAAATAGATGAATATTAGTTAAATGATACTAAGAGTAAATAAAATTAATTGATAAAGTATTTATGTTGTAAATTTCTTAGCTTATATATATGTGTGTGTATGTGTGTATACAAAGAAAAATTAAGTAGTAGTTGAGTAATATTAAAGATAAATTAAATTAAATATAAATTGTTTTAATTATATATTCATATTCATATAGATAGAATTATTATTATTATTATAATTAAATTTCTATTATTAATAATTAAAATATTCAGTTTAATTTATTAGCTAATTATTATTTTAATTTTGTGCATTAAAATATATAATGCAAACAATTAAAGTTAAATTTATATAATACATATAGAATAGAAATTATAAATAATATTTATATCTAAATTATTAGTGTTATATATAATATAATTAATAAATATCGATTTTTTTTGTATAATCCAGTACCAAAATAGTTTGGTATAGTTCGATTTTGAATAAAATATTCAGATTTATTTCAAATAAAGTTAATAGTACAATTCGATTAAGTTATGATCGAAAAGTTAACGGTACAATTTGGTTATAGATAATTTTTTTCGATATTTCAGTTCAAAATAAGAAGATTCAGACCCGTATATAGCTCTAGTGACAGCTAAAAGCACAATAAAGCCTCTTTTCGGTCCAAGCATCCGTTCCCCTGTTTTTTCTCCCAAGTGAAGGGATGACTCTCTATACCCCTCAATTAAAGCAGTCGGGTAAGGTAAACCTCCAATTTTTTCTTTAGAGCTGAGCAAATTATTAAAGTCTCCTATGCTACACCAAGGGAATGAAGAAGAATGGGCTAAATCTCTAAAAAGATTCCAAGATACATTACACTGGCTTCTATTTGGATGGCCATAAAAGCCAGTCAAACCTCCAATAGGGAGCTTTAGATGAAACAATTAAGAGATCTATAAAATATCGAGAATAACCAAGCAATTTGACATCCTTACTATATCTCCATATAAAAGCAAGCCCACCACTATGGCCCAAGTTGTCCATTGCAAAACACCTTTCGTAACCTAAAGAAAGCTTAATTTTATTAATAAGGGACTGATTACATAATATTTCAATAAGAAAAATAAAATCCAGCTTATGGACCTTTACAAGATCCTTTAGCACATGCATTGCAAGCGGGTCGTCAAACTCACGATAATTTTAGCTTAAACAATTCATAATGTTCAGTGGGTCTACTCCACAGGTCCCACCAATTGTGGTCCAGCTGAGTTAGTACAGTCACCATCTTTTATCCTTTTCCTTTTTGGCTTCGAAATTACCTCATCATATGAATGCTCTATAAGAGACCGATGCTCCATCCCGCTATTCATGCCTTATAAATTAAATTTTTAATGTATGAAAAAATATAAAATTAAATTGTGTGTCTCTTTTAATATTTATATTTAAATTTTAATTTGATGTATTCTTATATTTTTTTTATCAATTTTAAGTTAATCATAATTTCTAATTGTCCTTTTACTTTTAAATCAATTTATGAAATTTAGAGTATTAATTATGAATATATCAAATTAAGATTAAAGTGTATATAATAAAGAGGTATAAAATAAAATGTAATATTTAATATTATATTTTTTATTCGTCAAAATGTAATGAAAAATAAAGTTTAAAAATTTAATGTTATAAAAATATATAAATTTAATAGTAAAAATTGAAAAATTTGATGGTACATTTTCTTAAAGAAATAAATGGAAGAAGATAATAAATTTATGATTCCACTAATATTCCTTAGATATTTTAATAATGATTATGGTAGCATTTTGTTGCATCTCTCTGTCCTTTTTAAAGATGCAGATGTGCTTTCCAATCCATAAAAAACAAATGCAGGTGTGCTTGGTTTTTGAATATATATATATATATATATATATATATATATATATATATATATATATATATATATATATATATATATATATATATATATATATATATATATATATATATATAATCTTTCAGCTTTATAAAAAGTTAGCTCGCTTTTAAATAATTATTTTTGTAATTGAATACCTAACTCTTTTTATAAGTTTCAAGATTAATACAAAAATCATAATACAATATCTTGAATTGATATTATATATTGATTAACTTCAGGTTCAAATTTTCATTCTTCCTTTTCTTTTATTAGTGAATGAATTTGTTCATCTATAAAAAAATAAAATAAATTAACCTTAATTTAAATGGAATAAGTAGAAAATAAATAACTTATTGGTCAAGATTGTTGAAGAACAAAATTTACAAACTAGTTTGAATTATTATATTTCGATATAAATGTTTCTGTCAATTTAAAAAAAAAACAAAGCGAAAATGTGGGGCTACGGAGCGTGTACGATGTTTTTAGTTTTCTCCTTATTCGTTGGCCTGTAGTTGTCTTAAACCAATCAGGTTCTGCGCTGCATAGAACAATTTTACAAAACATTGCACGTTAGATCCCGCAAACAGAACCAATTATATTTGCTGTTGGCTTCTAAGTTCTAACTGCTTTGTTGTAGGACTTTAAATAAAAAATGCATTGTGTTCTTAAATTTTGATTTTTTTTACATTAAATAGTGTAACTTTAGAGGAAGTTATTGAATTATGTGCTTTTCGAATAATTTTTATTATAATCAATTTAAATAGAACTGAAAAAATTGAACTATATTATTTATTTATATATCTAAAATAATTGTATATTTTTTAATTTTTTATGAAAAAAGTATTAAAATGCCCTTCAAATTATTTCGGATGGATTAAAATGCCCCTAATATTCTTATGGAGCAAAAATATCTCTCAATTTATAAAAATGACACTAAAATACCAATTCGTTAATATTTCGTATATTCCTTGTACCAGTGCTGATATGGCTGGCATGCAAGTTTTTAAATGGCAACTAAGCACCACATAACA
The DNA here is from genome assembly GCA_037975025.1 of Excoecaria agallocha. Taxonomy (NCBI): domain Eukaryota; kingdom Viridiplantae; phylum Streptophyta; class Magnoliopsida; order Malpighiales; family Euphorbiaceae; genus Excoecaria; species Excoecaria agallocha. The sequence goes on from CM075813.1 coordinate 52,720,452, forward strand.
CGAGGCCTACCATTAAAAGAAATTTACCGTTTTCCCTTTTCTCTCCTTTCCCTTTCTTTCTCGCTCTCTCACTCTTTTTGCAAAGCATTAAACTTTTTCAGAGAATCGAACAAATCATAGTTCCTTTTTCCCTACAGAGTTGCCAATCCATGATCAATACAAAACTGTTAAGTATGTAGCAAGGTGAAGAACTATACAAATGGTGGTGAGCATTTCAATTTTCCAAAGAAAGATTAGTAGATCGACATTGTACCAATGAGTGCAAATAAATACACAATCATCAAATGCAGTCCCTTACATGTTTATATGGAATTCAACAAGCCAAATCAGATCTATTCTATAACTCAAATATAAATTTGAAAAGCATCATAATTGCAACAGCGGTTAGCCTGGGTCATGAAGATTTTAGAATCGTGTCCATCACTAGGCTCCAAAGTATAGATAAAGAGAGCAAATAAGCACATTACACATAAAAAACGGAGGAAAAGCTATTCATTAGTCTAAATGATTTCAGAAAATATGCCACTCTGATAGGACCTTTGTTGGAAAATCATGTTACTGTATGCTTACAAACTTACTTATAGGAAAAAATTTCCACCACATAGCAAATCTAGAACTCCATCATTCCTCAGATTGCAATATTGGCCCCTTGCATAACAACTCATTTCGTTTACATGTTTTGCTTCCCCATTTTTATTTACAAATAAATTATGTTTCCTATCTAAAGTTGGGTGTGAATTACCTAGGTTACAAGGATGAGGTGAAATTGAATAAAAGGCAAAACTTGTTAATTTTCAAAGAAGTGATTCAGAAGTATTTGAAGCTAATCAAGCTTCTGTATATCAAAGTCTCCAAAATGCAAACTAAGAAGCCAAAATTCTCAGTGGAGGTATCTGTGCCGTCTCCTTCATCTTCTTCGGCGACTATGCCTTATAATTCGCCTAAGAAAGAGAAACAAGGGAGTATTCCAGCAGGAATTCAAGTGGTCTGTAAGCATTTGAGCAAAAGTAAATCCGCATCAGCAGCCACCACAGCTCCACCGCCAACAATGGCTAGGAGAGACGATTCCCTGCTTTTGCAGTATGATGGTATCCAAAGTGTATTCTTCATTGCAAGAAATCATTAAATTCGTCATCTTCTTCATCAAACTCACAAAAGTAATTTAGAGATTTTTTGTTTTCTATTTGAAGAAGCACATATCATGCTTTGGGAAAAGAGTGAGAGAACAAGAAAGAGAGAGGAAGGGAAGAAAGGGGAAAATGGTAAATTTTTTTAATAGTGAGTCCCATGCCAGGTAGCACTTTAATTGGCATTTAGAAGCTTGCATGTCAACCACATTATATGACACATCAACATCGTTTCAAAAAAATGGACGAAATGTTAATGGAATGATATTTTAGTATCATTTTTATAAGTTGAGGGGTATTTTTGCTCTAAAAAAATATTATGAGCATTTTAGCCCATCCGAAACAACTTGAAGAGAATTTTTAGTATCTTTTTTCATTTTTTGTTTTTAGTACTTTTTATAATTATTTTAAGTTGATAGCACAAAAAAATTTATAAACCATGTATTAATTTAGCAAGAATGATAAATTACATAGATTAAATGTCAATTTTTTAAAAATAAATGGATGTAATATTAAAAAATTTAAGGCAGTACAAAATACATTTATTTTTTTTCCTTTTTTGTTCTTGAGTATGTCATTGATAAATCCATATACCCATTACATTTAGATACCAAACAAAAGTTTTAGTACAATATAGATTATTTCATTAATTTTTTTTAAAATTTTTAATGAAACAAAAATAAAATTGACATATAGATAAATGAAATTGACTGAAATGGGGTTTTCCCATTCTTATTAAGATAAAGAGACAACTCTTTCTATCCTCTCTAAAAGAAAAATTCTTTCAATCTCTCTTCAATGACACGTCAAGTAAATACAGGTGTTTATGTTCAAGGTATTACTTAAATAAGAGAGTGAATTATATATTTCAAGAACCCTTCAAATCAATGCACACAAGTAGTTCATAACTGGTGATATATATGTATATCTTGACGAACCCAATTTCCTTAATATTGCTACAACAGTACTATCTGCACCACATCAATGTTGGCATGAGTCATCATATTCTATTTGTGTAAGAACTATAGCTGTACATTTTCTTGTCTTTTTTAGTACTGCTAAAGTTTAGCCGTTATTCTTGTATTGACATATGTATGTGGCTTCCTAAAATTCCTCTGTATACATGTATATATTTTGGGTACAAGTATAAAAATAAAGATAGATCTGTTATGCTCTTTATGGTATCAGCGCATTGTTTAAGTTCCTGAGAATTGACTTAAACATAAAAGCCATGGATGACCCTACAACTCTCATATTATCACCAGATACTTCAACCGAATCCCTTCTGGATGATCCAACAACAAAGATAACAGAAACCATGTCATGAACTCAACCCTTGTCCGTTGTTGATTTTACAACAGTACCAATAAACATCAAGCTAAATGGATCTAACTATGCTTTATGGTCCCAGATTGTTGAAATGTATATCTCAGGCAAAGAAAAACTAGGATATATTAACAGAGATCTTCCACAACCACTAGAGATAGATCCATCATTTTGTAAATGGCGAACAGAGAATGCCATTGTGAAAGGGTGGTTGATCAATTCAATGGAGCCTTCATTGATAGGGAATTTCATTCGATTCTCAACAGCTAAACATGTTTGGGATGCTACTGCTACAACATACTTTAATGGATTTAATTCATCAAAAGTCTATGATCTTCGATTTCGATGACGGGGATCTCAAATGCAGCAAAGTGGTGGATCCATTGAGAAGTACTACAATGATTTACAAGGATTATGGCATGAAATTGATTTTCATCATCCTAACCCGATGGAATATGTTGCAGATATACAGAAATATAATTCTATTCTCCAAGAGGAAAGAGTTTATATTTTCCTAGATGAATTGGATGATAGACTTGATAATATTAGAAGTGATGTTCTGCAACTGAAGCCATTCCCTACCATTGAGCAGGCTTAAGCATACGTTAGATGAGAGGACACTCGCCAAACTGGGATGACATCTGCAATAGAAAATGCTTCCAATGGTGTTGTCATGGCTACTAAAGGAATTAAATCAGGTCAGCCACAATTGATGAAGAGTGGATCATCAACCAAATCTAAGGGCCAACTTGATGGAGGAAAGTGTACCCATTGTGGTAACACAAAATACACTCGAGATACTTGCTTCAAACTACATGGGTACCTAGATTGGTGGCATGAATTACAAGCCAAGAGGAAGCAAAATACTGCAACTACGACTGAAACCATAGGCCGCACCTCTATTGCTACTGCTGAACCTCAATAATCTCTTATTCCTATCACAAATTCTTCTACTATAGATATTAAGGGAGGTAAATCTGGTCAAGTTTTTTATGTCTCTAATGCTTCTAATGATAATGACTGGATTATTGATTCTGGAGCAACATATCATATGACTTTTGACTCTAATGATTTTTCAAAGTTGACACCACCTCGTCGAACTTGTATCACCAATGCTAATGGAGTTGAGCACCCAATTACCGGGGCATGAATTGTATCAAAATTAGCATCTCTATCCTTATCTCATACTTTATTAGTTCCATCTTTATCTAATAAATTGATATCAGTGAGTCAAATCACTGAAGAACTAAATTATGTGGTATTAATGTATCCAAATTTTTATCTTATACAAGATATTCTCAACAATGAGATAATTGGACATGGTACTAAGAGAGGGGCTATACTACTTAGATGACTTCAGTTCTGGTCAAGCCAATAATGTCAATAACAGAGAAGGAAAAATATGGCTTTTGCATTGTCGCTTAGGACATCCATCATTTGGTTATTTAAGACATTTATTTCCAAAGTTTTTTTTTCCATTTACAAAATCAAGATTTGAAATGTGAAACATGTATTTTGGCAAAAAATCATAGAGTTTGCTATCCACCAAGTTTGAATAAAAATAGCGTTCCTTTTTCCTCATTACATTCTAATGTGTGAGGTCCTTCCCTAATGACTAAACCCCTTTGGATATCGATAGTTTGTTATTTTTGTTGAAGATTGTACACGCATGACATGGCTTTACCCGATGATGACTAAAGATAAAGTTTTTTCCATATTTCAAGCATTACATAATATGGTGCAAATCCAATTTTTGACAAATATACAGGTTCCACGATCAGATAATCAAGGAAAAGTTATCAATAATAAATTTTAGGCTTACTGTCAATAGCATGGGCTTCTCCATGAGACATCATGCTCACAAACTCAGCAATAGAATGGCATCATGAAAAGAAAAAATCGGCATATATTAGAAACAACAATAGCATTACTTCTTAGCACAAATGTACCTAAACACCATTAGAATGATGCAATCACAACTGCTGTGTATTTGCTGAATTGGATGCCTTCCAAAGTCTTAAATTTCAAGACTCGATTGCAGGTTTTGTCCACCTATGTGTCTCTGCCTTCTGTTCTCATGCTTCCCCCTCATGTATTTGGTTGTTACTTTTATCCACCTGCATAAGAACTAGCGAACCAAAATGGATCCATGTGCCATTTGCTATGTATTTTTGGGTTATGGATCACATAAGAAGGGCTATAGATGCTTTGATCCCATCAAGAATCGTACCTACACCTCTATGGATGTGACATTTATAGAATCCGAGGCATTCTTCTAAAAACCAATATCTAACTCGGCTCTTTTTTTGTTGGTTTCCGGTAGGTAAAAAAATGATTATTGGTGAAACAACACCAACAAGGATTGAAATTACCAATGAGCAAATGGCATTAGAGACAGAGAATGGAAAATGTGGTGATGTATCTGATGTAACAAAAGATAATGAAAATGGAGAACATTCTACACTAATTGCACTTCAATTTGATGATACAGTGAAGAATGCCCATTCTCTCACTTTAGTACTCGAAGAATCTCCTCATTCTGAGAATAGTCTTGAGGTTAGTTCTCCTATTAATCACACTCATACTGAAAACTTGGATACTTCGGGTTATGTTCTACCTTTCAGGCATAATCGTGGAAAACCACCAATGAGATATTCTCCTGATGAACAAAGAGAAAGGACCAAGTACTTAATTACAAATTATCTGTCTTCTCAGAAGTTACCCAAGCCTATCAAGACAATTATAAAAACATTATCATCTCATCATATTCCAAGCAACATTGATGAAGCTTTGACTAACCCAAATTGAGTTTAAGCAATTGAGGAATAGTTGAAAGCCTTGCAGAAAAATAATACATAAAAATCGGTTCCACTACCATAAGGAAAAAAACAAGTGGGATGTAAATGGGTATTTTCTATAAAATACAAGACCAACGAATCGATTGATAGGTATGAGGCAAGACTTGTGGTTAAAGGAATCACCCAAACATACGGTGTAGACTACTCAGAGTCTTTTTCCCCAGTTGCAAAATCAAACACTATTAGAGTGCTTTTATCTCTTACAGCAAACTTGGACTAGCCATTGCACCAGCTTGATGTAAAGAATGCTTTTCTTCTTGGTTAGCTTAATACAGTCATTTAATATTATTATTGTTTTGAATAAATAAACTATGATAATGTTGTGAATTAATGCTAACCAAGCACAAGTAATTATAACAACTAAAAAAGATTATTGATTAGAGTGGCAATTAAAAATGAGACTGCCTATTGTAATTACCACAAAGTGAATTATTCAGTGTGTGTGTGTGTGTGTATATATATATATATATATATACTGTTACATGTATAATAGCATGTATCCCTAAATTAATCCTAATTTTTTGCTACATAATGATCTCATTAGAGTTTAGGCAAGTAAATACATAGAGAAACAATAACAGTGATGAAGAAGCATTAAATAAAAATGATCTCAATAGAGCTTAAGGAGATGAATCTCACAGAAGAGTCTTTCAAGATCTTCGGGGCTTTGCAGGAAATCATAGAGCTTGACCTGGTTCCAAGCAACTTCAATCCCTCCATACTCATCAAATGCTCTATAACTGCCAAATTTTATTTGATATTGACCATAAAAACCTATGAAATAAACAAAAAGGAATCAGAAGAAAAAATTGAAACACCTAAAAGGATCATTGCATACATTTGCTCTTTGCATGGTTTCTCACTCAACCCAGTGATCTTATACCTTAGCCCAATCAAGTTGAAATTGAATTCACAAAAGTTAATTACCTTAGCCCAAACAAATTTGTTTGTTTAGTCATATCAAACAAAGTGCCCTTTAATACCATCTGATGATTACTATTTCTAGCTTTTCTGGAAACATGGAAATATGGGAAATGTGAGTGGTTATAGATTTATATGAATATGCCTTTAAAAAAAATAAAAAATTAACCAGGAATAGGAATTAGACATGAATATTGTTACATTTTGCTTCAGTTCTGCTGATAGAGAATAATCTTGCTTCTGTTCATTTCTTTGCTAGTTGCAACAGTTATACTGTCCACTTCCAACACATAATATCATTGTAATATATATATATATATATATATATATATATATATATATATATATATATATATATATAATTTTCAGTTAAATATTCACCAATGGTTCTTAAGATTTTGGTCACATAATCCTACTGTTTTTAAAAATCAATTTGTATCAATAAGTTATTCGTAAACTCCTAAAGCTTAAATTTTATTACAGCCTCATTATTAGTAAGTTTTAGTAAACTACTAAAGCTTAAGTTATTAGAAAATAACATCATTGTTACAGATAAGATGACAGACAGGAATGCACCTTTTCAAGAACTGCAGATTGGTCATCCAGGTGAAATTTACGCATGTGCTTTAGCATCTCCAATTGCTGAAAACAAAAATAAAAGTCCGAAGAGTCTTTAATAGAACCTTCTTCAACCAAACTCACACCAAAATGCAGCTAGATAGTACCTGTTCCTGTAATTTCTGTTGATTTTGCATTTTCTCGGCAAACTCTTCTGGTCCAAGCTCAGCTTCATCACAAGCCATCTCCTCACTGTCATTTGATACAACATCATCACATTATGCACTTAGAAAATCAAGTCTCAAAAACAAAATTTACACTATTAAAGGATGTTCTCAATTCATAGAATCAATGATAATAGGACATTAAAAACGAGATTACATCTCACTTGTATAAGTAAAATAGCCTCATTGACAGTGAGAAAACAACTATTTGTACGTAATATTTCGGCCAGTTTCTTCAGCAGAAAACCCAAAAATAAAAATGTTATATTAAAATTAAGAACCGCAAATTGGCATCCGTTCTGAAATTGATCCCAAAATTAGAGTCTTAAAATGGCGAGACAAATACTATCTGATTAGAAATCTTTAAAATCGACAGCCCGAATAAACCAATCGATATTTTTTCAAATCAAGCATTGAAGCTACAACAAAGCTTAAAAAGAAATGATAAGAGGGAATATGAGATTGTGGTAATGGTAGTTTACCTGCTGAGAAATGGATTGATGGGCAACTTTGTAATCCCTAAAAAGAACGTAGAATCCCGCAAACGATGCAGTTGCAGCTCCTGCGAAGAATGACGCCAATCTCCATCTTTCTCAACTCTTAGGCAGTAATGGCTGTTCATATCCCGCCATCAATAATAGGAACGATAAGAAAAATCTGAACAGTGACAAGCAAAATTCAAATGAAGCAATCAATAATAGGAACGAGAAGAACCTACATGCACTACCTCAACTTTGTTAAAAATCAGAATAAAGGATCTAATCTTCCAACAAATTCGATAGTCTATAAAGCTAACAATAAAGCCACCACAGAGAGAAAAACCGATAAGAAAATCAAAATTAAGAAAATAATAGCAAAATATCCAGTGAAATTTGAAATAAAGAGGATTTTTTTATCAGATCAGAAAATAAGAAAGCAGACAAACAGTAATTAACAGATCAGAAAGTCCATTTCCAGATCTTGATTCTCAGATCAACCTTACATTTAGAGCCACTAGTAACGGCCACCGTCGGCGACTTAATTTTCGGTACTGTTCCTTTAATTCCGTCGAAACCACCACATTTCTAAAACTCGTCTCGTTCTTCTTGCTCAAGCTGTAAACTGGCAATGTTTCGTTCCCGAGAAACACGTTGCTCGAGTACGCAGCCATATTGAACGAATAGTAGAGGAAATTGAGGTGAGAGTTTAGGCTTTTAGAGATTACAGTGAAATTAAGTAAGTTAGGCTTTGTTTGAACGAGAGTGGATGCAAGCCCATGTGAGCATAGCATATGGAAGTAAACGGAAGTAGAGTAAACGGAAGTTACTCTGGTTTAGTATTCTTCTTGTTTGTAAGTTTAAAATAAATATAAAATAATTAAAAGTAACTTAAAATTTAGGATAAATATAGAATAATTTTTATTTATTTTCAAATTTAGGATAATTTTTTAAAAAAAATATAGAGTAATTAGTTATTTTTATTTATTCTTATTTATTTTCATTTATTATGTAACTTTTATAAAATAAACAGAATAATTTAGATAATTTTATCTACTCTACTTTTATTTATCTCTATTCAAACAAAGATTTAGAGTCTTCGAAATGACGGTAGCTGAGGAAGAGAGAGGGAGACTAATTTATACCAGGGTAATAAATATCGAGAATACATAAATGTTCTTAATTTAGTAACGGAATTTAATTTCCATTGCTAATACAAATTTAGTAACGAAATTTTATTTTGGTTGTTAAATTAGTGACCGAAAAAATTTTAGTTGCTAAATTAGTAACGGAAACAATTTCGTTGCTAAATTTCGTCATAAAATTTTGACGCAATAGTTCATTCTTTTTCAGCGACGGAAGATAACAAATTTTCATTTTCGTTGCTAAAGCAAAAAATTTTCAAAAAAATTAGCAACGAAAATAAATTTCGCTGCTAATTTTTCGTTGCTATTTAATAATTTTCTTGTAGTGAAATTTTTGCTCCCATTGCAAAGATAGCCACTATTCGTTACTTTTCTCTGCAATGGCTGGTTCAAAGAACTGGGAACTGCATCAAATGGATGTGCAGAATGCTTTCTTCCATGGAGATTTGATTGAGGAAGTTTACAAGAAAATGCCGCCAAGTTTTGCCTCTGAAAGTCCGAGGAAAGTGTGTAGATATCGCAGATCTTTATATGGCTTGCACCGGACACCACTTTGTTGGTTTGCCAAGATAGCAGATTCATTGAAGGAGTATGGTTTTTACCAATCTTGCTCAGATTATTCATTGTTTGCTTTTCATGAACGACAAGTGCAAATACTTGTTCTTATCTATGTGAATGATCTCATTATTTCAGATAATGATGCCATGCTTGTGCAGAAATTCAAAGAGTATTTGAGCAATTGTGTTTCATATGAAGGATTTGGGATGGTTGAAATATTTTTTGGGCATAAAGATGGTGAGAAATGCTGAAGGGATTTTTGTTTGTCAACGAAATTATGCCTTGGATATCATCTTTGAGGTCGGTTTGCTGGGAGCTAAGCCAGCGAAAACTCCTCTTGAGTAGAATAATAAACTTGCTCTTGTAGAAGGGGAGGATGCTCATGATCTTGCTTAATATTGTCGGCTGGTGGGAAGATTGATTTATTTAACTATTACATGACTGAATTGAGCTACAGTGTGCATATCCTTACTCAATTTATGCAACAACCAAAGAACGCTCATTAGGAAGCTGCATTGCGAGTAGTACGATATTTGAAGGGTAATCCTAGATATCAAATTCTTTTGCAAGCAAATTTGGATCTCAATTTATATGCTTATTGTGACTGAGATTGGGCAAGCTGTCCCTTGACAAGACGTTCCTTGACATGTTTTTTTATTTGTTGGGCAAATCTCCTATTTCATGGAAAACCAAGAAACAATAGGCAGTTTCTCGCTCCTACACCGAAGCAGAATATTAGTCAATGACTACTGCAGCTTGTGAACTTAAATGGTCAAAGGGTTTGTTGCTATTTCTTGGTGTCAATCATTCTGGTTCCATGCATTTGTACTATAACAGTCAATCCGTTTTATATACAGCAAATCTTGTTTATTATGAGTGTACGAAACACATCGAAGTCGATTGTCAGTTTATTCGTGAGGAGATACAAAATGAGAATATTGACCCAGCTCATATGCATTCTTCTCTCCAACTTGCTGATATTTTCACTAAAACTTTGGGCACTGATCAATTTCAGTTTCTTCTTAGCAAGTTGAACATTTTGAATCTTTATGCTCTAACTTGATCAAGGAGTGTTGGCAATATCGGGATTTTTAGCTATATTAGTGGATGCATTTTTGGTAATTTATTATGTATAGAAAATTCTTGGTTTGTACAGATATAGAAGTTTATTTCTTAGTAAGAGTCTTGGGGTCTTGGATTTGTATATATGTTTGAAGTTAATGAAGAGAGAGGGCATATTTTTTATCCCAATATTTCTATTTTCTTCATCATAAAACATTGGAAACTGCTCTTCGTTACCATTTTCCTTCGGCTTTGATGATGCCATTTCCTCTACCTCACCTTTCAATTTGTCTTCTAACGATGAGGAATAGCTACACAAATAAATTATTACAATTTTGTTCATAGATACAAATTCAATTATAAGTCTTGATAAGATATGGAATATCTTTATCTGAGAAAAGAGTATTGTCAATTGTAACTCCCGATCGGATGCTTAGGTCCTGCAAGAAAGAGTGCCCGATCGGACCAGGCATAAGTACTCCGAAGCTTAAGTTAGTAGCTTTCTAGAGAGAGAGTACTTAGAGAGAGAGTCTTAGAGGTTCAATACCTGGAGTCACTGTGCATTAGGCTATTTATGGGAAGAAGGAGAGGTGTACTTGAGTGCTTGCAATGTGATAAATGGCTTTAAAGCAGGTGATCGATGAAATGGCAAGGAGTAGGTGAGGGGCATGGCTTTGCCTTGTGTCAGTACATTGACTGAGGCGTGTTGTCCCATTAATCCTGTCGGATATGACATTGCCCCATCCTTATCTTGTGACTCACGCTCTGGGCTTGTCTGCTAATAGGCTTTGGGCCCTGCCAGGAGTAATAGGCCGACTGTTTGGACCTTAAAAAAATATTATTTCCATGGTTATCACTTGTCCCCTTCCAAAGGTTCGATCGAGCGAATTCTATTTTTCGATGAGATTTTTGATTTTTAGAAGGCACTCATATGAAGAGACGTGTTTGTTCAATTCAGATAGTTGTCTCTGCATTTAATGCTATACGCACACACCGAGGGTGGTACTTTGTTCTCCGTAACATAATAATGGCTTGACGACATATGGCGGTCATCCCGTGGAGAGGCATTTGGAGTATTCCAGATTGCCTATAAATAGGTAAGTTCAAGGCAATTTTTTTACCTTTCAGCGATCCTTATCGAAACTCTACCAAATTTTTTTCGCAAGCCTTTGCTCTTTGAAACTCTAACGATTTTTTGCTTCCAGATTCTGGAGATGTTTCAACGATCCTGTGAGATTACCCAAGTAAGTAAATAATTCATGTTCATTTGCCTTTGATTTTCTTCTCATTCTTTACTTCTTCCCCTCTGCCAAAGATGGCTTTTAGCAGTGGTCAGTCAATAGACAGGAGCTTCATTTAGGCATATAAGAACCGTGAGGCTCTTGCTCAACATTCTAAACTAACGGAGGATGAAGTGGCTAAAATCCCTTCACGGTATAATCTTCCTGCAAAGGTGTCCGTGATGGCCTGCCTAAATTTCATGGCGATGACAGAGGGACCTTTCGACCATGAGAGGAATGAATGGTTCATTTGCCATCTTTGGAGCTTGGACGCATGAATGAGGCTTTCCTTCGGTGCATTTGAGGTAGCAATTCTTAGAGGGTACGTAATTACCCCAAATCAATTGCATCCTAACGGATGGAAACCGTGGTTTGCTTCAAGATTCTCTACAAAATAGAGGCAGTGGATCCAACTCTGGATCTGTTCACCCATTTCTTCTATATTTTAGGTTGAAATGATGGAACGAAGTATTATTTTACAAGTCGACCATAGAGAAAACTCTTCGTCGTTTCATCCTTGATGAAGGGCTTCAAGGAGAGATATTTCTTGGTGGGAATGGCTGGTGGGTTTGGAGTACCGCTCATCCAATCAGAAGAAGTCACCGTTTTGAAAGACCAAGTTGATGATCAATCCTTATACGAGAGCAAAATAAAAAAAAATTGATGGACGTTGTGGTAGGACAAGGAGAGCCCTACAACTCCAACTATCTTTTGGGGATTGCTCGAATCTTCAAGCTCTGATGCTGGCGAAAATGCAGAATGTGAGCATTATAATTTGAGTAAGGGGAAAGCATATATTGACAATCATGCATTGCATGTGTATCAAATATGAATTAGGTAAAGAAGATACTTATCTCATTTCATCTCTGTGATGCAGCTACAGGTGCAATAGCCAAAGGAGATGATATTGTTAAGCATCTAGTCAATTGGGTAAAGGCAAAGAAGGAGTCTGAGTAGGCTGCAAAGGAGGCGAGAAAAATGAAGAAAAGGAAGCTCGTGCTCTCATCAAAAGTCCAAGCTCCGAGGGCTCCGACAAGTGGTTCTCCCTCCGCTATGGCTGCTGCGTCCATCTTTCGACTGCCATTAGTTATCTTAGGTCCTGATCCCCTAGTTATTGCAGACATTTGGGCCCTACTAAGGCGACTGCTACTGATAGATGAATCTAACTCAGAGGAGATACAATCAGGTGGCAGTCCTCTTAGTATTCCTTGTCTAAGGGAGGCCACTAAAAAGATAGCAGTTGAAATAGATGAGGTTGCTCAGAGGAGAGTTAAAGAGGTGGCAAAGAAAAAAGCTGCCGATCTGGTGGCTGTAGTGGATGCTCGGGTTGCTGCAAAGGGCAAAGGACCTGCTCAGGATGAGTCCACCAGGTGAGCTGCGAAAGAACTACTGATAAGCGAATTCCTTATCTGGATGATGTGTTGAAGGAGTACTTCGACGATGATTGGTCTACGAGTAACAAGGTCGTGTCTAGCTTCATTTGCCAGGATCTTCTTCAAGAGGACAATTTCAAGGCAATGGGAGAGCCCAACATGCTCGCCCGAGAGTGCAGCATATTTCGGCAGAATGTCTTAGAGGTAAACTTTATGTCTTTCTCCTTCCTATTTCAATAGATCTTTACTTATGCTTCTTCTTTTTCTCCATCTAACTATTCCTTTCTTTCTTGTTTTTCCTTTTAGCTAATAAAAATGGGCTTGCATTTGCACGGTATGGCAGCCTTTTTAAGGTCAAAATGGGAGGATTCCATCCGACAACGGAGGGAGGCGGAGGCTAATGGAGATGCAACTAAGAAAAAGTCCCTCCTCCTTCGATCGGAGGTGGATAGGTTGAAGAGGAAGGTCGCTCGACAAGCCTAAGACCTGAAAGCTTGATAGAACAAAATCGACCATTTGAAGGGAGACGTTGCACGCCTTACTGCTGACAACGCCCAATGTAAGAAATTTAAGGACGAGGCAGCCAGGCTAAATGCTGAATGCAAACATCTTTCTGCTAAGTGTGCTAGGGCCAACACACATAGAGACTAGGCATTGTCAGAGCATGACCAGCTTCGAGCCGAGCGAGATTCCAAGCAAACTGCTTTGGCGAAGAAGGAGGTGACGTGAGGGAAGAAGCTTGTGGAGGAACTTGCCTCCTAGAAAGAAGAGCTGCTTGATCAATTGGGCGAGGCCCAAAGGAAGCTATTGACTCGGTTGATTTACGAAGTAGAAAAATGCTTTCCTGAAGCTGATCTCAGCTGGATGAAGGACCCAGGTGTTTTGCCCGATCCTCCATCTAGTGACGATGATGATGAGGAGGCTTTCTAAGGGGAGACAATTGAGGGCACTTCTTCTCATGCTCTTGCTTGGTCTTCCAGAAAGTTTGCCTCTAAACTGACCGCAGAGCTTAAAGCCAGGCCAAATGCAAAACCTGCTGCAGAGCTAACCCCGAAGCCTACCGAGGAGTTAAACCCTGGGCCTGCCACTACCACCTCCTTGCCAACAGAGCCTGTTACTGGAGTGGTTGCCAAGTCCTTCCAGTCTCCTGCTGAGACCATAGAGCTTACTGCCAATCCTACCGAGATCCCTATCACTGTAGAAATTATAGATATAGAAACATAGGCTTTTTTCTTCTTCTTCTTCTTCTTCTTCTTCTTCTTCTATTTTGTAAAGTTTGTGATTAATCTTGTAACTTGTACAAATTTATCATTTGAATGCAATATGATTTTTCTTGCAAATGAGACTTTTTATTTTTATACAATGCAATTTTCATTCCAAATATGTCTTCTCATAAAACATTCGATAAATAAAGATACTCCCTGAATTTGAAGAAGCTTTCTAAGCTTCAAAATCAATAACTTTTAGAACCAGTGATTGATTTGTTTGATCTGATTGGATAGACATATTCAGTTAGTCTGGTGTGAGTTATGATTTAGACAATATTCATTATGCTGTGAGAGTTACCCATTGGGAGTTATCGCTGTGGGAGTTACCCATTGGGAGTTACCGCTTTGGGAGTTACCTAGGAGAGTTTGTTAATTCAATTTTTGACCCTTGCATTTTCGACCTGGAATTGATGTTGAACCTAGCAAATGAGTTTCATATTTTCGATTCGGAATTGACATCGGATCTAGCAGATGAGCCAATAGGAGTTGCATGATTTTCGTATTTTTGGCTCGGGATTAGCATCAAGCTTAATGGAGGAGCTTGACCTGCAAATAAATGATTCCAACTCTCGCATCTTCGGCTCGAGATGAGTGTCGAGCCTAGCGGATAAATTGTACCATCTTGATACATCGATTGGGATATGACGCCAATCGAAATTAAGTCGTCAGTCAGGATTTTCATTGGTCGCAATTAATTGCGTCGATCATGATTTTCATCGACTAAAATTAAATAGATCATCAATCGAGATTTTCATCAGTCGAAATTAATTGCACGGATTGAAATTTTCGTCGATTGAAATTAAATAGATCATCAATCGAAATCCAATCCGTGCTTGGCGGTGATGGGTATTCGATCCGATATGTGCTTTTCGATGATCGATAATTTGATCCGATTCACGCTTGGGCGGTGGACAGATACATTTGATCTAATCCGTGCTTGGTGATTGTCAATCATTTTGCTGGAGAAGGACTAAGAAATTTAATTAATGAAGAATAGTAGATTTGTTGGTTCAGACATATACCTGTCTTTAGGCCGATCTTTGTTTCGAGGGGATACTCATTTTGCAAGAGAAAATCAAAGTGTTAGAACTTCTAATAATTTATCGTATGTTGCTGTGCCACACTTTCTTGCTGCCATAGCCTTTAAAACTTAAAAATAATTCTTTGAATTTAATCAGATGACATGGTAATCTAATGCTTATTACAACATATTATAAGGGCACTAAATTTGATACAATAAATTCAACAGGAATCCAAGTTAAAATAATTACACCTGATTTTATTTTACCCATGAGTTAGGTGAGATTGTCCCCATATGATGATCCTTCTTCTATCATGTTTATGACCCCAACACACAACCTGTATGGGTCCGAATTCCTCGAATTCTTTCGTTTATCATTATCGTCTGAGCCAGAGCCATCTCCCCTAACATCGAGCTATCTGCAACGGCTTTCCCCTCTAGCCCAATTGATAAATCTCTTGAGGGAGCCTTTTTATAGAAGTTGTTCGATCTCCTTGTTTAGGGAGTAACACTCGTTAGTTGTATGCTCGGCGTCTTTGTAAAACTCACAGTATTGGTTGTAATCCCCCTTGTTTCTTACCTGTTCAGACGACTACCTAGGCTAGTTAACTCTCGTATGCTTTTTTTATCCACATCAATACCTGGGCAGGGCTGGTGTTGAGTGGAGTGAAGGTCCAAGCCGGTTGATTGTTATACCAATCGGATATATCCAATCGGTCTCCTTTCGCTTGCCTTGGTTCCTTGAGATAGTGGCCCTGTCCGGACTCCTTGTTATCTGATCAGATACAGGGGTTCTATTGAATGATCGTCCATCTGGATACTGTAGCCTGTCCATGACATTGATCCTTCTTCCTCTGTTGGATCTCAGGGCATCATCCAACTTGATATGTTGTCTAGCTCTTTTCATCAGGTCGGAAAAGCTGACTGGTGGCCTCATTGTTATTGACTCAAAGAGTGGATGATTAATGATGACTTCTGCCAAGGCGATCATTGTCATTTTCATGCTTATATTCCTTACCTCTGACATTGTGGCCTGAAATCTATCGATGTAGTCTCTAAGACTTTCATCGGGTCTTTGGTAAAGATTGCATAGGTTAGTTACTGATTTCGGCGCCCTTGCCTGCACAATAAATCACTTGGTGACCACCTCTTTGAGTTTTCTGAATAAGGTGATTAATTTCTAAGGGAGCTTGTGAAACCAATTTAAAGCATCTCCTCCTAGGGTGGTGGAAAAGATTCTGCAAGCAATCCTTTCGTCGCAGGTGTAAATCTGCACTTTAGTAAGATATTTCGCAAGATGAGTAGTAAGATTAGTTTTACTTATGTACTTGTCCATCACTACGTCTCTCCACCTGGGAGGCAGTTCAGACTTCGTTATCTCCCTGCAAAATTGGAAGGCAGTGTTTCTGCAAGTGTTCCCTTCAAACATACCTCCTTTGGAGCTCGTCAAGCCAAACTGCCTGAGTTTTTGCCTAAACCATTTATCCTCCCTGCTCATAGTCGTGGAGGTAAACTCATCTTTGGATCTTCTGGAACGATTGCGGTTGGGTGTGCATATAAAAGACAGGTCATCTCCAATGGATGATGTGGAAGACCTGTTGGGGAAGTAGGTGGAGTCTCTACTTGTGGACATCATCCCTTTCCCTTTGTCATACCTTCTTGGGGTTCTAACTCCCATTCTCTCACTGTCATGAGCTCATGGTTTTGTTGATGGAGATTCCTCTATTTCTTCTCCTTCTGAAGTCTTCATCCACGAAGTCTATTTCGTGATCTTTTTCAGAAGTTCTAGGCATTTTGCCTTTTCTGATCTTCTAGACGATGCTCTTAGTGAAGTCACTAAGGAGAGCAACACATCCTTGACAGTAACAGAGATATTTTCTGGCTGCTGTAGAATGACATCATCGAATTCTGGAAGAAGGTTCCCTCTAGCTAGAGATCTGGGAGATCTCTCTCTTCCCCCTGCGGGCCTAGATCTGCCTTGATCGTTGCCATTGTGATCATATTCTTGGGAAGCTATGTGCTCATTAGATCTCTAATCTACCATGTCTTTCAATGAAAGTACCAAATGATAAGACGTGGAATGTCTTTATCTGAAAAAAGAGAGTTGGTAGTTGTAGCTCCCGACCGGATGCTTGAGTCCTAAAAGAAAGAGTGCCCGATTGGACCAGACATAAGCACTCTGAAGCTTAAGTTAGTAACTTTCTAGAGAGAGAGTCTTAGAGGTTCAATACCTGAAGTCACTGTGTATTGGGCTATTTATAGGAAGAACTAGGGGTGTACTTGAGTACTTGTAATGTGATAACTGGCTGTCAGAGCAGGTGAATGGCGAAATAACATGGAGTAGGTGGGGGTGTACTTGAGTGCTTGCAATGTGATAACTGGCTGTCAAAGCAGGTGAGTGGCGAAATAACAAGGAGTAGGTGAGGGGCATGGCTTTGCCTTGTGTCAGTACATTGACTGAGGCGTGCTGTCCCATCAGTCCGGTCTGACATGACGTGGCCCCATCCTTATCTTGTGACTCACGCTCTGAGCTCGTCTGCTAATGGGCTTTGGACTCTGCCAAGTATAGTGGGCCGATTATTTGGACCTTAAAAAATATTATTTCCGTGATTATCAAGTCTTAGTTTGTTATCACTGTCCTTAGTATAAAAGGTGAAAAAGGGTAAGTTGTAAGGTGCTCATCATCCTTTGCCAACATATGAAGTTATTATATCCTTTGCCCAAGAAAAGATAAACAAAAAAAATTGAAGACAGAAAGAGGATCATTCCTTAGCTCCAATTTAGCTTGTAATCTGTACATGATAATTTTGTAGAATATTCTATTTTTGTTATACCTATATTTCTATCAGCATGTTCTCTGTAGCTGTGGAGGACCGAAATTTTTGCTGCTTGAGAAAATAGTCCTGTACTCAAGATCAAAGTAATGGCTATTAGGTAGATTTGGATCATCTTTGGTTATGCATATAGCTTTCTACACTGTAATGATATATAGCTTTCTACACTGTAATGATAGCCATTTCAAGCTGAATACATCTGCCTTCATTAGGATAATTTGAAAGCTGCTGAAATTTTGGTTTCTGTTTCAGCCTATTAAAAAATAGGTCAAGCTCAACTAAACCAAAGATATTATTATATTAGTCTGTCTCTATTTTCTTTATTTTTTTATAAGCTGCAGATTTTATTTAAATTGGCAAACTGGAAGCCAAGACCAATCAGTCCCAGCAGCAAAGCAACAATTTACAAAACCAGCAGCAGAACAATAACAGGCCCTGCTACAACTAAAGATATCTGACAACCTACACAAACTAGAGCAGCACTGACCCAATAACAGAGCCTAACCAAACAAGAAAACAGAGAGACCGGTTATCAGGCTACAAAAACAAACAGTCCAGAATACAACTGTCTCTATTCTCTTGTATTCATTTAATTCCTTCTATCAACTAAACTAAACATCCCCAATAACTTTCAAAAAGATCCACATTTGCCTCTTTTCTTCATGTATGTTCGTTCAAATAATGGCTTTGGATTTCATAATAAATTATTTGGTTGGACACGTGTCACACAAATGGATGATTTTGACCAAGATTTACCCCTTTGTGGGATTTTTATCAGTAGGAATTTTTTGGTAAGAAAACATGTTTAGGGGCATTTTGAATGGTACATGAACATATTTGACACTGATCCCATATCACAATGTATTAATGAATTCAACAACTACATTTTTATTGACTAATAAAGCATGCAAATATACATATGCTTGTACAAATTATTATATTATTCATAAGCTAATTAAGTCTTTAAATTCAAATGCTTATTATGCTGTTGAATAACTAAAACAGAACTATTAATATTGAATTTTGAAGAAGACAAGAGATCTCCTATCGGTCCTAGCTCGGGACATTCTTCCCATTCGTTTAATCCACTTAGGATTGGTGAGTGCGCTCTCCTACCTTTTCCAACTATTATTAATGAAAACTTTTCTCCTATTTCCCTTAAACTTGTTGCAGTTTGCACAGTTGAATTTATGTTTTTCTCTGTATATGCAACTCCTCGTGATTTCACATACCTGATTATTAAACAAATTAAATTGTTATAACTAAATAACTTGAAGTAAAATACGTACAGAGCTAGAGAAGTTGGTTAGAATACCTTTTGAGAAAGTCTTCCATAGATGCATCATCTCTTTCCTTTTCGACTTCAAAATCTGATATTGACAATAAAACTTCATCATTTGTAAGGCATTCATCGGTATCCCAATTATGAAAATGTTCCCTTGGCGTTGATAGTAAGAAACGGAAAAGCGTTAACTTAATGTGAGGATGCATGGCGATTCTTTTACTGAATGCTAATGCCTCACGGTCATCAGGACCACCGAAAAATAATGTAGCTACTTGTTGTACAGATTCAGGGGCTGGTTTCTTGAATCCAGTATGCCCTCTATCCACCAAAATCCCCACTGAGCATGGTGCATGACGAAGTATCATTTGATTACTGGTCCTTATTTCTTCCTTTCCACTCTCTAATTTTTCATCAATCCTTTGATGCTTATGTAAATGGATTAATATGATGCATACACGATAATCTTCTGCTTTATTGCATACATCCTCATGCATTCTATCAAAAGATGCTACAACTTTACTTTGGTTAATTAAAATCTGATTCTCTGAAGCAAATACATCAATTGCTTCATTAATCTCTAAAACATCATTTCCACCGTATTCTTCTTCGTCACTGAATTGATCTCCATCTTGTAGTTGATGGTACATTAGTTTGGACTTGTGATGTTTCTTAGGAAGCTCAACTAGATGCATTAAGTATGGTTTGATTGGCGCATTATGAGTACCAATCATGGCCGATATCAACCCAGTTGTAGAAGATATATGGCGAGAACTGTATAAACAAGATAACGTTTGAAGCTCACTTTCTGTATCATATGATTCCATGGATGTTTGTTTGTTACTAAAGTAATATTCCTTTGTTTTCAACAGAAAAACCACCACTAATCCAGCTATTAATGTGTCAAGTACTACTACTATTATCACTAAACTGTGAAGTCTTCGGTTCCACCAAGCCTACAACAACACCCAATTTTTAACCACAATTAAAATAAATGTAATTATATATGTCTACTAATGTAGTTCTTCCAACAAAAATATTATCTTAGATGACCTACACCACACTAAAGGGAATAAGAAAAACTTACAATGAACTTTGGAATTAGTTCAAGCATCATGAGTTCGGTATGGCCTTTCAAGTTGAGTATGAAAGCAAGGGTAACACCTTTTGTCCTTGGGATCTTTAGGTAATGGCAAGCAACCAAAGTACCAACAACTTTGCCTCCAGTACTCAACAAGATCGTAAGTACAATCATAATAATATTCTCAATATTTGTAAAGTAGACCACATCGAATTGGAACCCAACAAAACCGAAGTAAATAGGAAGCATGAAGTTATGAACTGCATAACTGAGCTTATGCAACAATGTTCGTGTTGATTTTCCTTCCCTAGGAAACATTAACCCGATAAAAAAACAAGCAAGGGTACTTAGATAACCATATGCTTCAATAGCAAGCGCAACTGATATGATAGGGACAAAAACAATAAGCACCTCTGTGTTTGATAAATATTTTTGGTTTGGATTCCTCTTATTACACCAAGTTGCTAAGTACCTATTTAGAATAACAACTGCCAAAACTAAGAAGAGGCATAAAATCCCATGCCAAAACATTGTCCATGATCGAACAGAAATATAACCAGAATATAGCAGTACACAAGACATTTCATTCACTAAGGATGATGATATTCCTAGTTTCCCTACATCTGAAGCATCAATTTTTAACTCAGCTGCTAATCGAATCACAACAGGAGAGGCTGAGTTTGCTAAGACTACTGGGATAGCTATAACCAATATCCATTTATTGTATTGGAACCTTAGTAAATGGAGAATAATGAAGGCTGAAGCAGCTCCAAAGATTGTGCATATGATCATACCACCGTATGCAATAGTGCTTGCCAGACGCAAGTTTCGCTTCATATAAGAAACATCTACATCTAAACCAATCAGAAACATAAAAAATACCCGGAAATGGAACGTCAAGATTCGATAGTAATCTATAGAGGAAGACATGATGAAGAATTCTCTAAGTTGTTTGATACGACACAACAATGAGGGACCTAGCACCAATCCTGCCTGATAACAAAAAATTAATAATATCGTAAGTGGAAGTCTAACTTTTATTTAAAAGGAACAATTTTCAAACTATGATCAAATTAGACTTTTGCTTTGAAATATATTTGTTAGACGTTTATAATTCTATCAAATATTTCAAATGAAGATATACAATGCTTACAATGATATTTGCAATTGGTCCAGGTTGTCCTGAAGGTGTTAAGATAAGATGAAAGATGTGGGAGATTACAAGCATCAAAGCTGCTTGCATGCCTGTCGTCACTAATGGATTAAATGGATCTTCTTGGCAAAATGCACGTTTTGCATATTGTGTTGTATCCATTTTTCCCTGACAATATCAAGAGACAAGGGTATGTTGAAGGCTTAAGTAATGGAAATCATATAGCTAGAAACCATGCATGTTAAAAGTTGAGAAACTACGGACGAAAGTAATGCAGAAAGATTAACAAGTCCAGAGAAAATCATGCATTAATGGCCCTTTATGTTTTGTTTTTCTTGACTTTCTTCCCATCTCACTCCATCTTCTGTGCTTAAAAATTGTGTGGTTTGAAACATTATATTCAAATCTAAGATTAATTGGAGCACCTTCATTTGCGGGGACATAATTATACAATATATAATATATATTTTTTTTACATATATATAATTTTATTTTGTTTAATGAGTTAGAAAATGATTACACAATATAACTACGTAGACCTATTCTTATTTTTTTTTCAATCCTCTTCCTTAATTATTTATTGAGCTAAAAGAATAAAAGTATTTCTATATGATAACTACAGAAAATATATTCTCCAATGTCAAATTAGTATAGCCTAACAATATTTGAAAAAGCCCAAGTAACAAAGCTTAAGCTGAAAGATAACGCTGGAAGTGTGATATCCGATTGGATTGATGGGACAGCTCGTCCCATCAGTCAACTGACACAAGCAAGCACCTCCACTCTTCATCTATCTCTTGTCACATCACCGTTCACCTACTCTGACTATTGGTTGTCACCCTCTAAGTTACTCAAGTACCCCTACAAAGATCTCCTATAAGTAGCCAAAACACAATGGCACCGGTATGGAATATCTGAGACTCTCCCTTTAAGCACTCTTTCTCTAAAAGCTACTGACTTAAGCTTCGGAATGCTAAAATTCGGTTTCGACCGGGCGCTCCCTTTTCTTGCAGGTTTAATCCAACTGTCCGACCGGTCGAGTGATCCACCTGCTCTCTGTAGGTAACCTATTTGATGTTGTGGTCGCTGGCTCTTCCCCCTACAGGATAAAGTTATTTTTAGCTTTATCATTTGATATTTTCGTTGAAAGCCATGGCAGATTCAAGATTTTACAAACATGTAGCTCTTAGAAGAGCATGGTCACCATAATCGAGACAGATCTAAACCTTCGAGGGAAGAAGAAAGGTCTCTCGGATCACCAATTGAAGACAGCCTCCTCTTGAGTCTCGACGATACCGTCGCATGGCGGCAAGGTAGCACCCCCTTCATAGTAACTGGCATACGCACCATGTCGGGCCTCCCCATTGGGAGCAGGGCTGAAACCTTGAAACAAGAAAGAACACTAGAAACCTTAGAAGGCGAACAATAAATGGACTTGATGGTGAAAGATCTAGGAAGAAGAAGGTCAAGAAACATGCACCCATGTCAATGGCATGTCGGTGCCATAAATATGATCACTGGGGGCGCATTTCATGAAACAGATCTCGCCAATATAACAAAGGGCAAAGGCGTTTATATCGCCCAGACACCCAAACGGCTAACCCCAATCACCATATCCGATGATGATACGCAAGAGGTGCTGTTACTTCACGAGGACGCCCTCATCATCAAGTCACGAATTAACAGCTTCGACAAGAGAAGGGTATAGGTGAACGATAGAAGCACGGTAAACGCATTTACTCCACGTGCTTATGAAGCTATGAGTCCTTCGAGCGGAGAACATAAATCAAATGCCTTACCGTTCGTAAGACTCGGCGGTACCACCATTCCAGAAACAGGGTCAGTCGAGTTCCTAGTCGAACCTGGCCAGAAGGCTCCAGTCTATGCCTATAAGGTAACTTTCATAACTATTATTATGGCTCTCACCCATAGCGCCTTTTTTGGCAGGCCTCTACTCTACCAAACTAGAGCTACCACCAACGTGCGACACATGCCAATAAAGATCCCAGTTAAAGAAGGAATCGTTATTCCAAAGGGAGATCAAAAGGCACCCAGAGAAGTATATGTGCTCGCAATCGAGCACCAAGAGAAAGCCATAATGGTAGGACAGTCCGTACTGGACATCCGACACAGCTTAAGGGGAGATTCACTAGGCTTTCATTCAAGCTTTGGCGGCTCGTTGGGTATTCTCTGTCCAAGCAACAGAGTACGCCACCTTACTCAACCCTAATATAAGGATCCGGCTTGCATGTCGATTCGATAGATGCCAGACGCAACAGGAGAGGAGGGGAAAGGTGCTTACGCCACTCCTATGTTTAAAGAAAGCTCACACCAACTTTGATACTCGTGCAGAATCAGGCCCCTTGAGGTACGGATATTACTAGAAGCCAGTATACTCAAGAAGCACCATGTATAATCATGTATTATATTCACCTTCAATAAAGAATATTTTCTCCACTTTCTCCATTTGATTCACTTTTCTTCGTCTTCAAAAAGGTATGTTTTCTTTTCTTCTGTCTATTAGGATTAAATGTATGTTTGTAGGATATCTATTTGGCCCATTCAACGAAATACCCTACTCCTGATCTAAATAAACTCAATGAGAATGTAATAATGACCACTTGTCAAATTCAATGTCTATTTTGAGGCAAAAGCATAATTGTTCATCCTTGTGTTATTCGTTGGGCTTGATGATTCATCCCAAGCACATGAAAACGTTCCTCTTTGTTAAGTTTGTCTGCTAGGTTTGACAAAATTTTCGAACCAAAGATGCAAGACACCTATCTGACTAGTTTACTCGCTAGGCTCGATGTCCATCCCGAGCCCAACATGCAAAAAACAACAAATGGACTGATTGTCTCCCCCAAAGTACGAAATCGCCAACTCTCCAAAATACGAAATCGCCTATTCTCCAAAGTGAGTTTAAAGGTCATGAGCCTTCTCCATTAAGAAAAGCCCCATAAAACCGATCAATGAAGGGTGCTCTACCACTGAGTTGCTAAAATACTCAATTGGAAGTGAGAATGGAGTTTTATCTCCCACCATAAGATCAAAAAAGATCATTCAATCTCTTTAATAGCCGATCGGCTGATATGACAATCAAAAATCAGCGAAATTATCTATTAAGTTCAGCGTAATAATTTTGGGGAATAATTCATGCTCGACTCACAAATTTGATCCGATCGAATTAAGCACTCTCAAGGAGTTGCGACTCATAAGTAACTGGGAAAGTATACCCAGATTCAGGAAGTACTCTCCTTATTTAAATCTATGCGTTCTCCATGCTTAAGTCCCTAAAATCTCCGTGATTGATAACTATTATTCTCCATTAACTATTTTATGATAGATTACGTTTGAATTAAAATCGCAGCATAAAGATAAAACAAGGAGCGTATTTTGACGCGCTAAATTTTTATACATATAAGGATTTCTTCATAAAAACACAAAAAAAGAGAAAGATCAAACATCTATGTCTACGATCTCCACAATTGTAGGAGGTACATTTATATCGACCACAGGTCGTGAAGACTCTGGAACATCTACAAGAATAGGGTCTGCGGGTGTCGAAATAATCGCACTAGGATCGATCGCCTCTGATGAAGTAGCTGGCAACGATTTAGGATCATGGGGGTTTTCCTCTTCACTGTCGCCAGAAGGGGGATCGGGCAAATTCCCTGGGTCCTCTATCTAGGTAAGATAAGTTTCAGGAAAGCATTGCTCGGCTGCATAAATCAATCGAATTAATAACTGCCCCTGCACCTCTCCTAATTAGTCCATCAGCTCTTCTTTTTGGGCAGCAAGATCGTCCTCGAGCTTCTTACCCCACATTATTTCTTTTTCGGCCAAGAGGGTTTTAGTGATTCATGTTCGCCCCATAGAAGTTCATGCTTTTCTCTGACCTTTGAGCAATCGGCAGACAGCCGCACGCACTCCTCCCTCACTCTGGTTGCCTCATTTTCGAATTTCTACATTAAAGCATTCTCGGCAGTCAGACGGGCTACATCCCCTTTAAGGTGATAAACCTGCCTCTGTCGAGACTGTATGTCCTGGGTAAGACGAGCGGCCTCTTCCTTCAGCCTTTCGAGCTCCGATCGGATGCGACAGTACTCCCTTTTGACAGCTTCACACTTATCCTCCGCCTCTCTTCTCGCCCGCTCGGAATCTTTGAATTTTGCTTTGCACAGGTTAGTCATGTCATGCAAGCGTAAACCCCTTTTTATTAACTAAAGGAAAAAAGGGGGGAGTAGAAGGTTCGGTTAGTCGAAAAAATAACAGCCGGATGAAGCGAAATTAATAAATATTATTAAAAGTGAAGATACGGTAAAAATACCTCCAGACTTTATTGTTGAAAAAGGTTGCACTCTCGGGATAATACGTCAGGGTTCCCCATTGCCATGAAGTCACCCTTTTGAAGCATGTATCGGCATAAATAATTCAATACGGCCTTGTCATCGATAAACCAGCCGAGGCCGAATCGGCTTTTCAAAACCTCTCATAGCAAGGAGGCTCGGTCTTCGACGATCCTTGCGACTACATCTTGGCCACCTCCCTTATTTCTGGCAGCAACTCTTGCATCTACTGCAGCTATCACCTCGTCAACCTTCTTCCTGGCCGCATCTTGAATTCTCCTTTGGGCACCTTCGCCCATCTCGGTCGCATCCGATCGAACGGACTTTCCTCTCTTATGAGCTATTTGCTCCCTCTCAGAGTCAGGATCATCCCTGGAAAGTAAGCATGCCAAGCAATGGCTCGCAAGTAATGGCCGATTGAAAGAGGACCCTAGGGGAATTTGAGAAGGGCAGGCAACAATAGCTGCACCATCTCCAAGCACAGCAACGGAAGCAGGAGTAGAAGCTTGAACCTCCAAAGAAGGTACGAGCTTCCTCCTTTTAGCTTTCTTCTCTTCCTTGGCAGCACGATCGGTTTCAATTCTTGCCTTAGCCTAATCGGCCAGCTGCTTGGCAACATTATCTCCTTTAGCCATCACGACAGCAGCTGTATTATGAAGATAGAAGATAAGTACTTCTCCAATTAATATGTTTCATAAACTTGAAATACATGATTATATATATAAGTATATGTCCCTCCTACGCTTTTACTACAATGATCCCGCTCTACACACATCAACAATAGTGTTAAAATTCAGGCTAGTAACCAGAACGCCCACAATCGGGCCGATCGGCCACTCAACCTTCTAAGCCTTTCTCAAGATTTTTCAAAAAAGGCAGCACAATGAATTGTTTCCCACTTGTCCGGACGAAACTAATTGATGGATCACTCGTTCACCGATCGGTAGGAGATCTTGTCTCGTATTTTCGATGGCAGGGCATCCAATTGGGGAGGAGGATTCGATCGAGCTCCGTGTATATTACCACTTCCAGCTCATCTCCAGCCAATGTGGGATAGGAGATAACGTCATGTGTTATCACTAGGCAAGAGCAATTTAGTAATTTCTGGAAATGGCAACCCCAAAAGTGTCAAAGGGAAATCTCACCTCAATGCCTAAGTTTCACAAATGAATAGTGAGCCACTCATCATTCTCACAACTAAAAGCTAATGCCATCATAAAGGCTCCTACGATAAGATTATTTTGAAAAAGATAAATCTTAACCAATGTCTCTCTTATTGGTTTGAAAATCGAAGCCATGATCTCATAACCTTTATAGGCTTCAAGAAGGCTCTCATCTATGGGCTAGTGGTCACTCAAAGCCAGTTCAATACAAGGGGAGAGGTAGATACAAAAAAAAAAGAGAGAAAAGAGGAAAGAAAAAAAAAGCGGAAGAAAAGAAAAGAATCAAAGACCAGTGTCGGTTACTCACCCGAGCACTCTTACAAAATCTCTGAAATTGCTGAAAGAACAAAACCCAAATTTGGTAGCAGAATTCACGCAGGAAATTCGGTAGAGCTTCGCTAAGAATCACAAAAAAGTAAGAAAAAAACTTATCACTATACATTTTTTTATTGATAAAATTTCAACTGATGACTCCAATTAAGATTCTATATTTTTAGTAATTATGCAATAAACTTACATATTTTATCTGCATATGATAATTAATACACAAACCATTACTTTTAAATCAAACTACGTGGTTGATCGATTTATTTTTTTGTTAGTGAAATTATGAGCACAAATATATAAGCCAATCAAAAAGAAAAAAAAACTCATTAAAAAAAGTACGTGGTATACTGATTCATTTTTTTTTGGCAAAATTCATAATTTAATCCTTAAATTTTAACGTTTTTATATATTGGATCCCTATATTTTTAAAATTATATATTAAATCCTTCAAATTTTATGTATTTATATATTGAATTTATATACTTTCAAAATTAAATAATGAGTCCCTGAACTTATTTATTAAAATATATTAAGTTCAAACGGATGTTAAAAATAACAACGTTTTGTTAAAATACATATAATTTTAACCAAACGCGTATTATATTATTATTTATGTCATTTTTATTGAATTTAATATATTTTTTTTGAAAAATTAAAAAATTTAATATATAATTTTAAAAATATAAAAATTAAATATATAAAATTATTAAAGTATAGGCCTGTTGTTTGACCGCTTAGGGTGTTGGAAACTGATGGTATTATATGCCGACATTTGATATAGTGGGTCCCATGGTCCGATAGAAATTGGTGAAATACAGTACCATTATTTATCTTCGTGGGCCCCTAGCAGGATGAAAATCAACAGCTTAATTTGCTGGTTTTTGACACTTTGTTTCACACCTCTTTTCCAACTCCGGCTCTGGATTTATTTGTTCAACTTTTGGAAAGAGATGCAATGCACACGTCATAAACATTATCAAATTGGCGACTCAAATTCTCTTCCAAAAATACTTTATAGAATTCCAATAATGGATATATATAGCAATTAATTTTTTTGTTATTATTTCTCCCAAATTTCAATTAAATCATGGATCAATTTGTTCACTAATTAATCGGCTAAGATTAGATTTCACATATGCTTAAATTTCACATATGCTTTGTCTCATCAACTTTTTATATATACACCAATTAAGTAGTTTCTTGGTGATGATCAATTTCTTGCACTCAGTCCACTTCATAATTTAATTATATCTAAATCAAACATTATTATAAAACCTAATCAGCCCAAAAAGGTTCATTATTTTATTGGACCTCAATCATCTAATTATATCATGTCTCACATGAAACGCTATATATATATATATATATACATTATCTAATTTCTAATATTCATGTTCACTCCACATGTCTCTTTCCAAAAGTTGATCAACAAATAATTCTGGAGCAGAAGCTGTGAAAGAGACGTGAAACAAAGTGTAAAAAACTGGCAAATTAAGCTGTCGATTTCCATCATATCAGGGGCCCACAAAGACAAATAACAACATTGTATTTTGTCGGTTTCCATTACTTTGTGGGGCCTACTATGCCAAATGTCAGCATATAATGCTGCCGGTTCCCATCATCCCAAGCAATCAAATAATGGGATCCACGGAGTCAGATACCGATATTCTATATTTAATTTTCAGCATTTTAAATTTTAAATCATGTTTGCTGTTGCATCAATTTTTAAAATATTTACAAAAATTTTCCCAATTTTTTTTTAAAAAAATCCCTTTACCGTGAGGTGGTTTATCTAGTCAATGCGAATTTTCTATTTGTACGGAACCAAAGTTTGAGTTTCAAACAAAAATTATCGACATTAACATGTGATATCTATTGATCAAAGTAACAAAATTTTGCTAAATAAATAAAGATAGTTTAATTACAGTATTAAGACTTGGTAAAATTAATAAAACTGTAGGAGTTGAATAGTTGATATCAATCATTTTGGATTCATCTACGAAAAGAGTTAACAAATTTAAACTTACAATAAGCTGGAAAAGTTACAGTGAAAGCATACAATTTAGTATAACGTACATGTGAGATAGGTGGGGGACCCTATAATTCCAAATAAAATGGCCCTAAGGAAAGGACAAGCTTAAGCCTTAAACACTTGGATTTGGTCTTGTTAGGATAGTAAGGTTATTTTGACAATAATTTTTAATGATGACTAAAAATGAATAAATAAGCAAAGTATAGAAATTAAAAATACACAAAAAAAAATTATTTGGTACAGTAATAAGATTATATTCACTGTATGAGATAAACAAAATACAAATAGAGTAACTTTTGAAATTGAAAGAGGCTTAATTTTACCCCTATATTTGCTGGAACAATTAACTATATCACTTAATCAAATTTCACTGCACTCTTTTTGACAAAACTTTCTCAATTTTCTGCTTACAAATGACTAAAGAGCGTCTCCTTTTATGGGCAAAGATTTCTGCAAGTTGTGCCACCGAATTTAATACACTAATTTGGGTGGCTTTGAAATTTGACAACGGGTGATCGGACAACTTTAAATTTGGTGGCTACTTTTTCAATATTTGCTGCGACTAATATTAGGAAAGGACAAGTGGTGCAGCAGGGCTTTTGTAAAGAAAAGGGCTAAAGTCCAAAAAATTGAAGGTACATTTGACAGGTCCCACTCTGAAAGCTGTTGCTGTCTCTCTGCCTGCATAAAGATATTGAATTGTTTTCTGTATTTCTACAATTTTATTTATTAGCTAAAAAATATTTTTATTGGATATTAGATTAGAAATAGAAGTTTAAATAGAAAGAGTAAAGAGCTTTTAATAAGTTATTTATGAGGCGAAAATTGGACCGCCCAGCTCATGTCCCGGTTTTGTAGTTTGGGCTATATGGCTGTCTATCATATCATAAAAATAAATACAAGTAATGTTTTGTCCACTTAAACTCTTCTGCTCATTCGAACAAAAAAAAAAAAAAGGAAACAGAGAAAGAAGAAAAGAAAATATCTATGCTTGTTTCTTCTAATTAGTTCTACTTACAAATAAATATATTAGTATAAATTTATGCATTAAATAGTTTCCTAGATAAACCTAATTTGTTGATAACTAATTCAGACTATTATAAAAGATAATATGATGTCATATAGGATTCAATATTTACGAATGGACCAATAACTAATATCGGTAGCTTCAATATCATGTAAAATAAATTGAAGGATCTAACAGAGGATCCGAGTTTCGAAATTTTGTAGCAAAACTGCCATTTTCATGTGCGGTTATTTCTGACTTGCTAAGCTGCTATTAACCAATTCAAATTTAACAAGTTTATAATTGTAAGGATTAACTCCATTATACATTATATCGTTCTGATAGAACTGTGTAGAGTAAATTAAATCATTTTGAAGTAATTAATAATGAAATTCCCAATTATAAAATTGGAGTTTTCATGCCCATAAAGAGAAAATTGATCTGCATTTATTTATTTATTTACTTTGAACCGAAACACACATCGATTCAATGGGTTGTTACAGGCACAACAAACATAAAGCTAATTTATTTGGATTGAAGATTAAATTCATGAAAAACGAAGCGTTCAATGCTTGGCAGTGCAACCGGCCAGGCTAGTAGCTCCATCAACAACAAGATTCAACCCAGAAACAAATTTGGAGTCATCACTAGCAAGATACAAAGCAGCCTCAGCAACATCTTTACTCTCTAATTTCACCTCCTTCAAATGAGCCAGTGATGAAGCAAGTTCCTCAACTTGTTCAGCTTCCCATCCCAATGCCCTTGTAGTTAAAGCAGAGGGTAAAAAGCTAGGAGAAATGCAATTAACTCTGATCCCGAATTTCCCTAATTCTACAGCCAAATTCTTAGCAAGCCCAACAACAGCATGCTTTGAAGCTGTATAAACATGGGGTAATCCATAACACACTGAAGCAGCACTAGCCGTGAACAAGATGCAACCTTTCTTTTTAGGAATCATTACTCTTGAAGCGTGTTTGGCTCCCAAGAATCCCCCATAAACATTCACATCGAATACTTTTAGGAAGCTTTCCCGTTCGGTTGATGCTATTGTGGGATCGTATTTCTCTACAATTCCAGCGTTGTTGAACATTATGTCTAGCTTCCCATGGAGTGAAATAGCTGTGTTCACTGCATTTTCTACATCAGTTTCATTGGTAACATCACAGTGAACATAGGTAACTGGCTGTCCCAATTCTGATTGGATTTCGGCTGACACTTTCTGCCCCAAGTTGGATTCAATATCGGCGATTATAACCTTGGCGCCGTGCCTGGCAAACAGCCTTGCTGTGCTCTCACCTATCCCGCTTGCTCCGCCGGTTATCAGGGCTACCTTGCCCTCTAATCTGCAAAATATTTTCAACAATTTGAACCAAAACCACTTAACAATTAAATGAATGGCAGTAGAGTTTTGGTTTCTTACCTCTTGGCTGCCGGAGCTGGACAGGATGAGCCTTCCATATCTGTAATTTGGACAGGAAGAGATCAAACGAAGACGTAAATAAATAAGGTCAAAGGTGCCTTTTTTTTTTTTTTTTGCTCCACATGTTTGTTGGCAAATTTGTTCCTCATATTTAGCATGCTATAATTTTACTTCTCCATAACTATGAAAAAAATATCTCTAAAAATTCAATCAAGTCAATCCAATAACATTTGATATGATCCAACCTCATTAAAAAAAAGGTAAAAATATGAGCTGGAAAGACAAGACAGAAAGGTAATATCTGATCGAACTGATGAAACAGCACGTCTTGTCAATCTATTGAGTCAAGCCAATATCCATACGCTTCATCTATTTCCTGTCACGTCGCCGCTTACCTGCTCCAATTATCAGTTATCACTTTTCAAGATACTCAAGTATCATTCCTTTATCTCCTATAAATAACCAAAATATAAAGGCTTTAGGTATTGATAATTTGAGACTCTCTCTCTCTAAGCACTCTTTCTCTAAAAGCTACTAACTTAAGTTTTGGAGTGCTAACGCCTAGGTCTGACCGAGCATCGCTTCTTGCAGGTTCAGCCATCCGACTAGATACCTTCAATTGCCAGCTCTCTTTCTTACAAATAAAGTTATTTCATGCTTTATCATTTGGTGCTTTTGTTGAGAGACATGACGGATTGAAGATCCAGCGAGCACAATCACAACAGGCAGGAAAGATCTAGGCCCTCAGGGCTACAAGAGAGATCTTTTAGATCACCTTCTAGGGGTAATCCCCTCTCAGATCTCGACGATGTGGTAATACGACAGCCGAAGGACGCCCTTGTTACTATCGGAGATATATGCTCAATTCTTAGCGACCTCACTAAGAGTGTGGTCCAAACTCTGGAAAAGAATAAAATGCTTGGGACTTCTGAAAGAGGTCATGAAATAGGTTTCATGGCCGAAGACTTCAAAGGAAGAAAAAATAAGGAAATCTCCATAAATGAGCCACGAGCCTATAACGTCGGAAGGATAGGGGTTAGAACCCTAGGGAAATACGATAAAGGAAAGAAAACAATGTCCTCGAGTAGAGATGCTCCTTACATCCCTAGTAGATCATCGACCCCATCATCTGGCGATGGTCCATCCCTCATGCACACACCTAATCACAGTCGCTCCCGCAGATCTGAAAGGGAGCTCACTTACACAGCAAGTGGACGAAGGAAAGATAAATGGTTTAAGCAAAAACTCCAGCAATTTGGTTTGGTTGAACCCATGGTGGAGATGCGGGGTATGTTTAAAGGGAACACCAGCAGCAACACTGCCTCCCCTTTTTGCAGGAATATCACGGAATCAAAGCTGCCCCCCCAGGTGGAGGGACGTAGGGATGGATAAGTATACAGGTAAAACTGATCCCACTACTCACCTTGAGGAATATTTGACTAAAGTGCAGGTCTACACCTACGATATAAGGATTGCTTACAGAGTCTTCCCCACCACTCTGGGAGGAGAGGCCTTGAAATGGTTCCTCAAACTCCCTCAAAAATCAATCGCCTCCTTTAAATAACTCAAAGAGCTATTCACCACGCGGTTCACTGTGCAAGAACGCGCACCAAAGTCAGTCAGCAACCTGTGCAACCTTCACCAAAAGACTGATGAAAGTCTCAAAGACTTCATCGATCGCTTCCAAGCCACACTGTCATAAATAAGGAACTAATTGGATTTCGGCTGACACTTTCTACCCCAAGTTGGATTCAATATCAGCGATTATAACCTTGGCGTCGTGCCTGGCAAACAGGCTTATTGTGCTCTCACCTATCCCGCTTGCTCTGTTGGTTATCAGGGCTACCTTGCCCTCTAATCTGCAAAATATTTTTAACAATTTGAACCAAAACCTCTTAACAATTAAATGAATGGCAGGAGAGTTTTGGTTTCTTACCTCTTGGTTGCTGGAGCTGGACAGGATGAGCCTTCCATATCTGTAATTTGGACAGGAAGATATCAAACGAAGACGTAAATAAATAAGGTCAAAGGTTTTTTTTTTTGCTCCACATGTTTGTTGGCAAATTTGTTCCTCATATTTCGCATGCTGTAATTTTACTTCTTGATAACTATGAAAAAAAAATCTCCAAAGGCCCAATCAAGTCAGCCCAACAACATTTGGCATGGCCCAAGCCCATTAACAAAAAGGCAAAAGTATGAGCTAGAAATACAAGACGAAAAGGCGATATCCGATCAGACTGATGGGACAGTATGTCCTGTCAATCTACTGACACAAGCTAATGTCCATATGCTCCACCTGTTCTCTGTCATGTCGTCACTCATCTACTTCAACTGCCGGTTATGACTCCTTAAAGTACTCAAGTACCCCTCATTTATCTCCTATAAATAGCCAAAATATAAAGGCTTATGGTATTGATAATCTGATACTCTCTCACTCTAAGTACTCTTTCTCTAAAAGCTACTAACTTAAGCTTCGGAGTGCTAATGCCTGGGTCCGATTGGATACCTCTTCTTGCAGGTCCAACCATCTGACCAGATACCTTCAACTGTCGGCTCTATTTCTTACAGATAAAGTTATTTCGTGCTTTATCATTTGGTGCTTTCATTGAGAGGCATGATGGATTCAAGATCCAGTGAGCACAATCACAACGACCAGGACAGATCTAGGCCCTCAAGGCTAAAAGAGAGATCTTTCAGATCACCTGCCATGGGTAACCCCCTCTTAGATCTCGATGACGTGGTAATGCGATAGCCAGAGGATGCTCCTATTACTATCGGAGATATACGTGCCATTCTTAGTGACCTCACTAAGAGTGTGGTCCAAACTCTGGAGAAAGGTAAAATGCCCAGGATTTTCGAAAGAGGTCATGAAATAGTTTTCATGGCCGAAGACTTCAGAGGAAAAAGAAATAAGGAAATCTCCATAAATGAGCCACAAACCCATAACGTCATAAGGATAGGGGTTAGAACCCTAGGGAAATACGATAAAGGAAAGTAAACAATATCCTCGAGTAGAGATGCTCCTTACATCCCCAGTAGATCATCCACCCTATCATCTGGCGATGATCCATCCCTCATGTGCACACTTAATCATAGTCGCTCTCGCAAATCTGAAAGGGAGCTCACTTACATAGCAAGTGGACGAAGAGAAGATAAATGGTTCAAGCAAAAACTCTAGCAATTTGGTTTGGTTGAACCGATGGTGGAGATACGGGGTATGTTTAAGGGGAACACTAGCAGCAACACTACCTCCCCTTTCTGCAAGAATATCACGGAATCAAAACTGCCCCCCAGGTGGAGGGACGTAGTGATGGATAAGTATACAGGTAAAACTGACCCTACTACTCACCTTGAGTAATATTTGACTAAAGTACAGTTCTACACCTACGATATAAGGATTGCTTGTAGAGTCTTCCCCCCCACTCTGGGAGGAGAGGCCTTGAAATGGTTCCTCGAACTCCCTCAAGAATCAATCGCCTTCTTCAAATAACTCAAAGAGCTATTCACCACGCGATTCACAGTGCAAGAACGTGTACCAAAAGACTGATGAAAGTCTCAAAGACTTCATCAATCGCTTCCAAGCCATGCTGTCAAAAATAAGGAATTTAAACGTAGAAGTGGCATCGAATGCTTTGGTGAGAGGCATCTTGGGTCGATCACTTTTTAAATCTTTGACAACAAGGCTACCTACTAGTTTCTTTGACCTGATGGAAAGGGCCAGACAACACATCTAGCTGGATGATGCTCTCGGATCCAATAGAATAAGGAGGACCAATGTCATTAATAGATTGTAATATCTAGATAGTCGATCCTTCATCAGAACCTCCACATCTGATCAGATAAAGAGGAATCCTAATAGGTCAATCTTTCCAAGGATTACGAAAAGGAGAAAGAAGATCGAGCAAAATACATCCGATCGCCATGATCATCGGCTGGCTGGGACTTTTGCTTCGCTCAATGTTGCCCCCTTAAATATTAATGGGCACCAAGAAAAAGCACAGGAAAGCTAACTGACCCAAAATATCCAAACAAGATGAGAAGCAATGGAGACCGCAACAAAGATCGTGAATTACACAAAGCTATCGGGCATTCAACCGACAAACGGAAAAGCTCCTGAAAGAGGACTGGCGATGAGGGAGTAGCGACTAATTTAGATGGGGATGACAAACGCAAAAGATAGACCAATACGGGCCATTTTTAAGGGCCACCGAATGACGATAAAATTAGGTGCAATTATTGTGATTTAAGTCCTTGAATTTATTGTACTAAAAATTCATAATTTGTGTCTCCTATAATAATCACAGAATTAAGATTTATTTGATCATTGTCTAAGATTTATCTTTAAGATCTTGAAAGTACAACAATAAAGAAAGTGTAGCATAAGCAACACGTGAAAACGAATAGCACCTTGATGCGTACAAAAAGCAACCTAAAGACAAACCTCTTCCCAATCAATCAGAATAATACTACCTTAGAGTGGATCGAAAATAAATCTCCTACCATCGGGAGTTCGAGATGAGGGCACTTGATGACGGTGGACCTCCCCCCGATCGGTCAGTATAATATCGGCTCAGTACGAGTAAATATATCCCAAGCAGATATGATCTCCATAAAGCTTATTCACTAGGCTCGATGCTTATTCCGAGCCCAAAATACGAAAGCTGGAAACTTCATTTAACTCCAGGCCAATTCTTGACTGGCATAGCTCCCTTGTTAGGCTTGATATTCATCCCGAGCCCAAGATGGGAGTGTTTTCTCCATTGCAAGTTTGTCTATGATGGAATATGACATGGTATGATAATCATGATAGCACAGCGGAAAAATAAAAATTTTTATCATGCATACCATACATATCCAAAACTAGGAACGAAAACATGCAATTTTAGGGTTTTGAAACTTACAATAGATGATGCCTTTTTATTCTTTGATTTTGTGATGTCCAGCAACCAAGATGCCTTTATCCACCTTAGTTCTCGATCACCAATGCCAAGGAACAGCCTTTTGCGCCACTCCCTCTATTCTCACACACACACTTGCACCGACGGCTTAAAATCGAGATTGCTAGCTCTCTTTTTCGGTATTGTGTAATGGTTATAGTTTGAAGCTACAAAACTTGATTTTGTACTTCTTTAGATTGCTATTACTGCTCAATAACACAAGAGAATGAGGAACAATCCTTTCTCCTTGTGAAAAATTGAACAAAAGAATTAAGAGAGAGAGAGAGAGTCACTATTCACGAGTTACTATTCATGCCACAAAAAAAAATTAGGTTTAGGGTTTTATTTCTTTTAATATATATGCTTATCCTTTGGCAAGTCATTAATCTGAATTCAACTATCCTAAGATAATTAATTCAAACTCTATCACTTCCTAAAGATAAGTAATATATTTTGAATTAAACTCCTTTGAATTTAAATTCAAATTTGAAATAAAACATAAGACATTTAAATAAATGAAATCACTTAATTAAATATATAAGTGATTTAATTTAATTTAAATTCCTTTAGGCTTTAATATTCAATTAACTTAATTAACACAAGATAATTAATTAATTGAAATTAAACCTTATGGGCTGAATTTCTCTCTCTCATGGACCAAAACCCAATAGCAATATTATAACCCATTACATACATTAATTTGACTTTAATTAAAAGCCCAAATTAATGTCCAATACTTAATTTAAATATTTTAAGCCCAATGCTTTGTGTGCGATCCTATAGGTCCATTTAATGTTGGCAATGAATTAATAAATTAATTCAAAGGCTATATATATTCTCTAGCAAGATATTATAGCATTCCAAATTAAATGAAAATGCATATGGCATTTGGTGACCTAATGCAATTTCGCATAGTCCCTTACCCATAAATATCAGAATTAATATAAGGCATGGAACTAGTCATCCTTATATACATTAATTCATTTCTTGATATTCCAGTGACACTGAACTCTCAGATAAATAATGATTACTCATTATTTCATCTCGGTATGGCCATACACTTCTCAGTTCACTGATCAAGTGGCCGGTGATATTTTTCTCTCTTATCGAGAGGGGTAATCCCTTCACTTCTCTCATGCTCTCTAACATGAATCAGTGCATACCCAATCATACCCGTACTTGTCACTCTGTTACGAGCACGTTAGGTGTATGTCAAAGTACACAGTAATTCATAAAGAGTTTCATAGAGATTTCAGGTCTAAGAACTCCGATACAAAACTTGCATATGAGAAACACTTATGACTTGTACCATGTAGTGTTCTCATGAGCGGATCGAATCCAGATACCATGTTCTTTAACATGTATCTATGATCTCTGATTGACACTCTTGTCCTAATGATCCGTAAGACAGAACTCATAAGATCAGAGAGAGCATACTAGTCTTAATTCATTTGTTATTCCCATAACAATGACTGACTAGGGATATTTAGAATGATGTCTCATTTATTTCAAGGTCTTACAATCCATGTGCCTCACACATGATAACTTAAACCGAAACGACATTCTTGGATAGTTTTATCAATTGATATGCACAGGAATACAAAAGATAAAACTAATGCCTCATTTTATTAATTTCAAGTGTTTCGTTACAATGCATTGGGGCTAGGGCTTACACTAACAATCTCCCACTAGCACTAGTCCCAATTGGGCATAGCCCTAAGACCGAACGCTCTCAAATGAGCTTCGTGCATATTTGGACGTAACTGTTTCGTCAAAGGATCTGCTACATTGTCTTCACTTGATATCTTGCTAACCTTGACGTCCCCACGATCAATGATTTCTCTGATCAAGTGGTACCTTCTGAGTATGTGTTTGGATTTCTGGTGTGACCGGGGCTCCTTGGCCTGTGCAATGGCCCCGTTATTGTCACAGAAAATTTCTAATGGATCTAGGACGCTTGGGACCACTCCTAATCCATTAATGAAATTTTTAATCCAAACAGCCTCTTTTGCAGCCTCACTTGCTACAATATACTCAGATTCTGTAGTTGAGTCGGCAACGGTTTCTTGCTTCGAGCTTCTCCAGCTGACAGCACCACCGTTCAAAACAAAAACAAACCCAGATTGCGATCTAGAATCCTGAGTGCTGGTCTGAAAAGCAGCATCGGCATAACCTTGTATGACGAGCTCTTCTTGACCACCATACACCAAGAAGTGATCCTTAGTCCTTCGCAGGTACTTCAGGATCCCTTTTACAGCAGACCAGTGCTTCTCACCAGGGTCTTGCTGAAACCTACTGGTTATACTCAGTGCATGAGCAACATCCAACCTAGTACATAACATAGCGTACATGATAGATCCAATAGCAGATGCATATGGGATTCTACTCATGTTGTCCCTTTCCTCTTTGGTTTTAGGGCACTGTTCTTTAGTCAAAGGAACTCCTAAAGCCAAAGGTATGTATCCTTTCTTTGAGTCTCCCATACTAAAATGCTTTAGTACTTTGTCTATGTACTTTTCTTGACTTAGTCCCAAAAGCCGATTCGATCTATCTCTATAGATTCGAATACCAAGTATTGTCTCGGCTTCACCTAAGTCTTTCATTGAGAAACATTTTCCCAACCATTGCTTAACCTTTTGCAATGTTGGAATATCATTCCCAATGAGAAGGATGCCGTCCACATATAGGACCAGAAACACTACTATGCTCCCACTAACCTTCTTGTACACACAAGGCTCATCTTCATTCTTGATGAAGTCAAATTCTTTGACTGCCTCATCAAAGCGAAGATTCCAACTTCGGGATGCTTGCTTTAATCCATAAATGGATTTTTGAAGCTTGCATACCTTCTTAGGATGCTTGGGATTGACAAAACCTTCAGGCTGTGTCATATACACATCCTCAAGTAAATTTCCGTTGAGGAAAGCAGTTTTGACATCCATTTGCCATATCTCATAATCATGATATGCAGCTATGGCAAGCAAGATCCTAATGGATTTGAGCATGACTACAGGCGAAAAGGTTTCGTCATAGTCTACACCATGAGTTTGCCGAAAACCTTTTGCTACTAGTCTACCTTTGTAGGTCTTATCAGCTTTGAGTTTGAATAGCCACTTGCATTCAATTACCTTAGCACCTTCCGGTGGATCAACCAAGGTCCAAACCTGGTTATCGTACATTGATTACATCTCGGATTTCATGGCTTCAAGTCAATTTTCCGAGTCTGGGCTCTCAATAGCTTCTCGGTAGGTAGTAGGATCCTCACGATCTACTAACTCAATAGTGTCACTGTCAGTGATTAGAAATCCATATCTCTCAATCTCCTGACGTACCCTACCGGACCTTCTAGGTTCTTGTGTAATGGGTTCTTGTTCCACAATTGGTTGTGAACTTGATCCCATTTCCAAACCATCCTCTATAGGAGTTTGTGGTGCTTGAATTTCTCTAAGTTCTACTTTACTCCCACTGTCTTTCTTGAGAAGGAACTCCTTTTCCAAGAAAACAGCCTTGCGAGCAACAAATACTTTGTTCTCGGCTTGTGAGTAAAAGTAGTATCCCTTTGTTTCTTTAGGATAACCCACAAACAAGCAGACAGTGGATTTGGACTCTAGTTTTTCATATGTTAATTTCTTAACATGTGCTTCACAGCCCCAAATCCTGAGAAAAGACATATTGGGTTCTTTCCCAGTCCATACCTCGTATGGTGTCTTCTCAACTGCTTTAGTTGGAGTACGGTTTAATAGAAACGCAGCAGTTTCTAATGCATAACCCCAAAAAGAGATAGGAAGATTAGCTTGACTCATCATAGATCGAACCATGTCCAACAGAGTTCGATTTCTCCTTTCGGACACACCATTCCATTGAGGTGTTCCAGGAGGAGTGAGCTGTTAAATAATACCACACTCCTTTAGATGACTGTCAAACTCTTGGCTTAAGTATTCGCCACCTCGATCTGATCGAATGGCTTTTATACTTTTGCCAAGTTGGTTTTCTACTTCATTCTTAAACTCTTTGAATTTCTCAAAAGTTTCAGACTTGTACTTCATCAGATAGACATAGCCATATCTACTGAAGTCATCTGTGAATGTCACGAAGTAGCTAAAACCACCTCTAGCATGTGTACTTAAAGGTCCACATACATCGGAATTTATTAGTTCCAATAAGCCATTAGTCCTCTCGCCATTTTTATTAAAAGGACTCTTTGTCATTTTTCCATGCAAACATGGCTCGCATGTATCATAAGACTCTAAGTCGAATGACCCAAGCACTCCAGTTTTGTGGAGTCTTGAAATACATTTTTCGTTTGCATGTCCTAAGCGACAATGCCAGAAGTAAGTAGGGTTCAATTCGTTTGATTTAACCCTCTTTGTATTAATGTTGTATATGGACTCTTTGTTTTATAAATCAAGGATATAAAGGCCATTTTGCAACATGGCATTGCCATAAGAAATGCCTTGGCGACGAATATGAGCATTGCCATTTTTAATAACAAAATCAAATTCATCATTATCCAAACATGAAACTGAAATAATGTTTCTGCTCATAGCAGGCACATAATAACAATTATTCAAAACAATACAAAGTCCGGAAGGTAAAGTGAGGTGATAGTCGCCTATCTCCATGGCAGCAACTCGTGCTCCATTCCCCACACGGAGGTCCACTTCATTCTTCCCAAGTAACCGCCTATTTCTTAATCCCTGCACATTTGAACAAATGTGAGAACCACAACCGGTATCCAATACCCAAGTGGTAGAAATAGAAAGGTTAACTTCAACAACAAAAATACCAGAACTGGACGCCTTGGCTCCATTCTTCTTTTGTTCTTCCTTAAAGAGAGCGCAATTCTTCCTCCAATGCCCTATCTTGTTGCAATGGAAGCAAGTGCTCTCACTCTCTTTGAGTTTTGGCGCCTTGGGCTTGGATTGGGCCTGAGGTTCACTCCCACTTGACTTGGGTTTTGCCTTTCCCTTTCCCTTTCCCTTAGCTTGTCCCTTCTTAATTCCCTTTTGAACCATTAGTACGGGATTGGTCTTTCGAATGTTTTCTTCAGCATTCTTAAGCATCCCATGAAGCTCAGTGACTAACTTGTTCATTGCATGCATGTTATAATTCATCACAAATGGATCATAAGCAGCAGGTAATGATCCTAAGATCAAGTCAGTGGCCAATTTCTTTGGCACTAGTACCTCAAGCTTC
Organism: Excoecaria agallocha; assembly: GCA_037975025.1. Classification (NCBI taxonomy): domain Eukaryota; kingdom Viridiplantae; phylum Streptophyta; class Magnoliopsida; order Malpighiales; family Euphorbiaceae; genus Excoecaria; species Excoecaria agallocha. The sequence continues at coordinate 52,762,429 of CM075813.1, forward strand.
TCAAGAGTATCAAGATATCCTTTCATCTTGAGTACATGGGTACTAACAGAAGTACCCTCAGCCATCTTGCAAGAAATTAAAGCCTTTGTTGTCACGAACCTCTCGTGACGAGCTTGTTCTTGGAACATCTCCTTGAGGTGCACCATGATCGCATAGGCCTCTTAGTCCATAAATTGCTTTTGCAATTCAGGCACCATAGTGGCCAGCATCAGACAGGTCACATCATTGGAGTCGCTCTTCTTGGTCTCAAAAGTTTCCTTTTGAACCGCAGAGGCGTTCCTTCCTGGTTCATCAGGCAAGGGTGCATCCAAAACATGCGACTTCTTCTCTTGCTTAAGAACTATTCTTAAGTTTCGAGACCAGTCTATGAAATTGGTGCCATTTAATTTGTCCTTTTCAAGGACCGATCGCAATGAGAAATTGTTGCTTGAAGATGCCATTTTCAATCTACAATAAAATTTAGCAAGATTAAATGAGGTCTTATTAATGATCCCACAAACCGAATTAATATCCCTTTAAATAATTCACGTTAGTGATTTAATGTGGGCCAAGATCCACTTTTCTCAACAACTTATTAGTCAAGCTGAGCTTGTACACCTAACAAGTTAAGTTACTTAGGTAGGAAAACTCCAATCATGTCTCGTACATGACTCTTGGATCAAATGGGCTAACATCTTAGGATGTTATAGCACAACCCATTTATTAGTTGCCTAGGTCCGGGCATCCCTTTCCATGATAAGTCCAACCTACATTCACAACCCATGCCTCACAAAGATAATCGGGCGCATCTAGGACTCCTAGTCTACGTGACCGATGATCGATGCCTTGACATGTTTCGAATTAGGAAGGCAACTTTATGACTTACTATTTTAGGGATTCTTTTTATTACGGCTTACATGGCATACGCTTTGTCATCCATACATAGCATGCATATATATATAATTGCATAAAGTAAAGCGTGACAAACATGGGCCCAAAAACCTACAACTAAGATTCTATACTATTACATAAGAATCTTCGAGTTGGGCTTCTCCACTCCGGTGGGCTTCGTCTTGATTTACAAAGTCTTTAAGTATATTCTATTCTAAGAAATAAATGAAACGTTTACAATAAAATATAATGGCTCGCAGGCCATATTTAATTACAAAAACCCAGGGCCCATGAATGCACCATGCATATCCATTCATCACACCAAACAAGCAAATAAATATACATAGCATTCATGGATCAAACAAAGTCCAATTTTAATTAGATTTAGCCAAGCCCATTAATGGAAATTGTGTACTTGAAGCTTTAAGAGATGACCCCGTGATGGGCCTGGGCCGAAGCCCAATGGACTAAATCCTCTTATTGAATAAGTTCTCTTAAAAGCCCAAAACACAAACTAGTTAGATTTGTGCTATAAATCAACTCTAGCATAATTTCCAATTTAGCCATTTTTAATTTTATGTCATACAGCCCATAAACATTAAAAATGCATATAATATGTGCTAACATGAATTAAAAATAAAATCATGAAGAACACATATATAGTACACGGCATTCATGCAAAAACAAACAAACAACAAAAACTAGTTGTTTAATGCTTATGTAATGCCATAAAATGCACAAACATTTAAATCAATTTTATGAGTCATTTAATAATCTAAATAAGTCCATAAATATTGATTTAATATTCTGTACCATTTTAATCTAAATGTGTTTTTACCATTTTAATCAAAACAAAGCAAACAATGTTGATTAAACATGTAACAAACACAAACTAGTCATTGTTTTAAGTGATTTTAAAATTAATCAATTAAATTGTCATGGACCAGAATTAAAACCAAATTTAAAACATGTCCAGACCTGATATTTAATCTTTAAAAATCACTTACAAACATCCCAAAAACGTTTTTACATTTAATTTTGAAAACTAGTTGTTAAAATAGCAATTTACATGCCAACTAGCACCTAGTTTCATAATTAACATGTACCATCAGGTATAAATAATTAAATCCGACCATTACCAGCCCTAATAACATCTTAGGACAGTATATTAACATGTCATATTAATTATAATACCTATCTAATCAATTAAAATCGTTTTTACACCAAAACAATGCAAAAAACTCAAAACAGAAAATTTCAGATTTGCATGTTTTCAAAATAACGATTTTTAATTAATTTTTTCATGCATCTAAAGCACTAAAATAAGCATAACCAGGCTCTGATACCACTGATGGAATATGACATGGTATGATAATCATGATAGCACAGCGGAAAAATAAAAATTTTTATCATGCATACCATACATATCCAAAACTAGGAACGAAAACATGCAATTTTAGGGTTTTGAAACTTACAATAGATGATGCCTTTTTATTCTTTGATTTTGTGATGTCCAGCAACCAAGATGCCTTTATCCACCTTAGTTCTCGATCACCAATGCCAAGGAACAGCCTTTTGCGCCACTCCCTCTATTCTCACACACACACTTGCACCGACGGCTTAAAATCGAGATTGCTAGCTCTCTTTTTCGGTATTGTGTAATGGTTATAGTTTGAAGCTACAAAACTTGATTTTGTACTTCTTTAGATTGCTATTACTGCTCAATAACACAAGAGAATGAGGAACAATCCTTTCTCCTTGTGAAAAATTGAACAAAAGAATTAAGAGAGAGAGAGAGAGTCACTATTCACGAGTTACTATTCATGCCACAAAAAAAAATTAGGTTTAGGGTTTTATTTCTTTTAATATATATGCTTATCCTTTGGCAAGTCATTAATCTGAATTCAACTATCCTAAGATAATTAATTCAAACTCTATCACTTCCTAAAGATAAGTAATATATTTTGAATTAAACTCCTTTGAATTTAAATTCAAATTTGAAATAAAACATAAGACATTTAAATAAATGAAATCACTTAATTAAATATATAAGTGATTTAATTTAATTTAAATTCCTTTAGGCTTTAATATTCAATTAACTTAATTAACACAAGATAATTAATTAATTGAAATTAAACCTTATGGGCTGAATTTCTCTCTCTCATGGACCAAAACCCAATAGCAATATTATAACCCATTACATACATTAATTTGACTTTAATTAAAAGCCCAAATTAATGTCCAATACTTAATTTAAATATTTTAAGCCCAATGCTTTGTGTGCGATCCTATAGGTCCATTTAATGTTGGCAATGAATTAATAAATTAATTCAAAGGCTATATATATTCTCTAACAAGATATTATAGCATTCCAAATTAAATGAAAATGCATATGGCATTTGGTGACCTAATGCAATTTCGCATAGTCCCTTACCCATAAATATCAGAATTAATATAAGGCATGGAACTAGTCATCCTTATATACATTAATTCATTTCTTGATATTCCAGTGACACTGAACTCTCAGATAAATAATGATTACTCATTATTTCATCTCGGTATGGCCATACACTTCTCAGTTCACTGATCAAGTGGCCGGTGATATTTTTCTCTCTTATCGAGAGGGGTAATCCCTTCACTTCTCTCATGCTCTCTAACATGAATCAGTGCATACCCAATCATACCCGTACTTGTCACTCTGTTACGAGCACGTTAGGTGTATGTCAAAGTACACAGTAATTCATAAAGAGTTTCATAGAGATTTCAGGTCTAAGAACTCCGATACAAAACTTGCATATGAGAAACACTTATGACTTGTACCATGTAGTGTTCTCATGAGCGGATCGAATCCAGATACCATGTTCTTTAACATGTATCTATGATCTCTGATTGACACTCTTGTCCTAATGATCCGTAAGACAGAACTCATAAGATCAGAGAGAGCATACTAGTCTTAATTCATTTGTTATTCCCATAACAATGACTGACTAGGGATATTTAGAATGATGTCTCATTTGTTTCAAGGTCTTACAATCCATGTGCCTCACACATGATAACTTAAACCGAAACGACATTCTTGGATAGTTTTATCAATTGATATGCACAGGAATACAAAAGATAAAACTAATGCCTCATTTTATTAATTTCAAGTGTTTCGTTACAATGCATTGGGGCTAGGGCTTACACTAACAGTCTACTAGGTTCAATGTTACTCCCGAACCGAAAATGCAAGACGCCTCAATTCAATCTCCACCGAAAAATTTGCTAGATTCGATGTCTATCCTGAACACAAAAATGCGAAAGATTACAATTAAATACAAAATCGCCAAATCTCCATAAGGAAAGCAAATCCTTAAAGGTCTAGAGATGAGATGGTGTCAAGGCAGGCCCAAAGAGGACAATAGTTGGTGTTCTACCACTGAGCTATAAAAATGCTCAGTTGGGAGTGAGAATGGAGTCTTGTCCCCCACCGTAGATTGAAAGGTCATTCTCCATGCATGATTCTCTAACAAATAGCCAATCTTTATATCCAATCGGATAATACTTAAGTCACAACTCATGTTTAAATGAAAATTTTAAATTCGATCGGATCAATTGATCGTAAAAGAGTTATGCACTACAATGCTTGAAAAGCAAGTTAAATTCAGGAAGTATTCTCTTTAGTCAATTTTATGCGTTCTCTATGACTGATTTCATGCACTCTTCATGATTGATAATATTTATTCTCCTTAGCTAATTTCATGACAAAATTTTTCCTAAAATAAAAATTACAGTACGAAGACGCAATTGAAAGGCAAATCAAATTTTATATATGAAGGAGAAAATGATTACAAAAAAGAAAATACTATAAAGAAAATCTAAGCGTCTATTTCTACAATTTCTATAGTTGCAAGGGGCACCTCCAAATCAGCTGAAGGCTGAGAAGACTCTGCTTTTGGCCCGATCGGTACTCCCGGGGTCGAAAGAAATGACATGGGATCTTGGAAAGCTTCTTCGTTATTATCGCTAGAAGGAGGATCAAGCAAAGGCCCTAGGTCTTCCATCCAGCTAAGGTCAGCCTCAGAAAAGTGCTGCTCGGCTGCATAAATCAACCGAGTAAATAGCCGCCCTTGGGCCTCTCTCAATTGGTCCATAAGCTTTTCTCTTTGGGTTGCAAGCTCACTCTCAAGCTTTTTACCCCATGCCATCTCTCTTTCTGTCAAGGCAGTTCGCAGTGAATCCCGTTCGTCCTGCAGAAGGTCACGCTCACTGTTAACCTTTGAACACTCGGCAGCCAAATGCATACACTCCCCCCTCAGTCTGGCTGCTTCTTCTTCAAATTTCTACCCTAACACGTTTTCGATAGTCAGACGGCCTACGTCCCCTTTAAGGTGGTCAACCTCTCTCTATCGAGCTTTCAGGTCTTGAGAAAGAAGAGCATCCTCCTTTTTTAATTTTTCAACTTCTGACTGGGCATGAAGGGACTATTTCCTAGCGACATCATACTTAGCTTCCGCTTCTCTCCTGACCCAATCAGTGTCCTCCTATCTCCCTCGGCAAAAAGCAACCACGCCATGCAATCACAAACTCCTCTTTATTAACTAAAAATAAAAGAGGAAGGGAAAGGATCAGTTAGCCGAGGAGATAATAGATAGATGAAAGAGCGAGGCAAAATCATTAGAAAGAAATCTTTCAGAATAAAAATTTTGAATAATACCTCTAGACTCTACTGCTGAAAAAGGCTACACTTTCGAGCTAGTATGCTGGGATCCCCTATTGCCTTGAAATCACTTTCTTGAAGCATACCCCAGTATAAATAACTCGATACCGCCTTACTGTCAGTGGACCAGCTGCCGCCAAATTAATTTTTCAAAATCTCTCATCTGTGGCCCGCCTCTCAGAAATTCTTGTGGTGACACTCCAAATGGACTCATCCCAAATGGGTTCCTTACCTCTCGTGGTAATTCTCGTGTCCACCGCGGCTATCAAGTTGGCAGCTTTCTTCTTGGCCACCTCTTCGGTCCTCCTTTGGGCAGATTCATCCACTGGGGGCACGTCTGCTTGAATTGATCCCCTCCGATGATGAGCTGGTTGCTTTTCCTCAAAATTAGTTTCATCCCTCAAAAGCAAACACTTAAGGGGATGCTAACCCTCCGCTAAAGGTTGATCAGCAGTGGATCCTGAAAGGGCCTGAGAAGGACGAGCAACAAAAGCCATCATAGCACCAGAGGAAGAAGCGGGAGCAGTTGCAGAGGGATCGAAAGTTTGAGCTCCTAAGGAAGATGTGAGTCTTCTCTTTTTAGATCTCCTATCCTCCTTAGCATTCGTTTTGCCTCGATTCTTCCTTTGGCCTAATCGACTAATTATTTGGCGATATCGTGTCCCTTAGCCATCACGATCGCAGCTACGCCACAAAAATAAAAGATAAGTATTCTCTCCAGTTGATATATATTTATATTTCGTGAACATGCAATGCATGATTATCTATATAAGCACTTCTCCCCCTTCATTAATTATGATGCTCATGTTTTGCGCCAATGGCAACATCGGAGTTTGAGGGCCTGACCGGAGCCCCCAAAAGATAATTGGAGTCATAGGGTCCCCCTTGCCTTGACAAGGTACTCAACAACCTTTCAATTTCGACCTCAAAGGTAGACCGACCAGCAGCTTGATCTTTCAAAGCAACAGCTACATCCGACCGGGTCAACAATGCTCCAAATCCATCGGCCATCCTGGCTAAAAAGAATTTTTCCTTAAAACCTCTTAGGGATGATGTATATTGAACAACTTCCTCTACGGTCGGCTGGTAAAAAAAATATTATGTGCCATCACTCCGGTCGAAGATATAGAAAAAATGAGTGAACAAATCCAAAGTTGGCTTCACTCCCTCCATCTGGCAGAGAATCTTGAAACAGACCACTGTATTACACCCGTTCGGTTGCAACTGGTTAGGAGCAATCCTATAGCCTTCCAGAATCGCTAGTTCAAAGGCTTCGAAAGGAAGCCTCAACCCAGCATCCAAGTTCCACAGATGGCAAATGAACCACTCATTATCCTCATGCCCAAAAGGTCCCTCATTCATTGCCATGGAATTTAGGCAAGCCATCACAAAAATCTCTTTGGAAAGGTTGTATCGCGAAGGGATCTCAACCACTTCCTCCTCCGTGAATTTTGAAGGGCGAGCCATGGGCTCATGATCTTTATAAACTTCGAGAAAACTCCTATCCATAAACTGGCTGTTGCTTGAAGCCATCTTTGATGGAGGAGGAGAAGTAAAAAATAGTATTATGAATGAGGAGAAAAATCAAAGGCAAGGATTATTTACTTACTTGGATAATCTTACAGAAACTCTGAAGTTGTTGAAATGGCAAAATTCGCAAAGAAAGTTTAGTAGAGTTTTACTAAGAATTGCTGAAAAATGAAGAAAAATTGCCTCAAACATGCCTATTTATAGGCAAAATGCTTATAGAATACTCCAACCGACTCCCCATTAAATGATTGTCACGTTTCTTGAATCCATTATGGTGGTTACAGAAAATGAAGTGTCACCCTCAGCACGCACACATGTATTAAATGCAAAATAGCTATTTGAGCTGAACGGACAAGTCTCTTCAGATGGGCGCCTTTTGAAATTTAAAAATTCCGCCAAAAAGCCACCATCGCCCGATCGAACTATTTGAAAGGAAAACAAGTGATAACTATGGAAAAAATATCTCCAAAGGCCCAATCAAGTTGGCCTAACAATACTTGGTATGGCCCAAGACCATTAACAAAAAGGAAAGAGCATGAGCTGGAAAGACAAGACAGGAAGGCGATATCTGATCGGACTAATGGGACAGTACGTCCTGTCAATCCACTGACACAAGCCAATGCCCATACGTTCTACCTGCTCCCTGTCACGTCGCTGCTCACCTGCTCCAACTGTCGATTATCATTCCCCGAGGTACTCAAGTATCCTTATTTTATCTCCTATAAATAGCCAAAATATAAAGGCTACAGGTATTGATAATCTGAGACTCTCTCTCTAAGCACTCTTTCTCTAAAGGCTACTAACTTAAGTTTCGGAGTGATAACGCTCGGATCCAACCGGATACCTCTTCTTGCAGGTCCAGCCATCCAATCGGATACCTTCAATTGCCAGCCCTCTTTCTTACAAATAAAGTTATTTCGTGCTTTATAACTTCTCATACTTGTAAAATGGGAGATTTTTTATCTTAATATTTACCATCTAGCTGTTAGTTGGATGTTGACGTTGACAATATATGTTAAATAATCATGGACAGGTCAAATGACATGTGACGTGTGTATATGTCATATGATGGGTAAAATATAAGTCTCAATGCACATTTTTTATTCTAATGTTTACCAAAATGGAAAATTTGCCCTTGATATTTGTTAATAATATGAATAAATTTGCCCTCATATTTAAAAAATGAGAGATTTATATTATTGTTATAACTTCCTTTTAACATTGATCATATCTCCATCTATTGATTACTGACACGGAAGAAAGGTGACATGCGTTAAATATATCAGATAACATGTGGTGCGTGTGCATGTCACGTGATGGATAAAAAAATTCATCCAACTTCCACCAATCTCAATCTGTAACCCAAATCGAGTTTTGAATAGCGCAAATAATGGTCTATAATGAATTTTGAACACAATCGGCATGGATTAAGCAAACAAATGGATAAATATTTGTATGAAAGGTTTCTCTAAGTTAGCCTTGGTGAGCGAGGCTGGAGCACTCATTAAATTAAATGATTGCAAAGTTAGAGAAATAGATCTTAAGTGATTACCATGGATTGGATTATTTCCAATGTATGTGAGTGGAGAAATCAAAACTCAAATTACTTGCAAAGAGGGCGGGCGGGCGAAGTAGGATACTCGAGAGATTATAAGAGAAACTTTTATATTATGGGACTAGTAGCAAATAAGAGTTATCCTTTTCTCAAAAAACATGAGTGGAAAATTATCTATTGAAGAAAGTTATATATATATACACACACACAATTCATTTATAAAAAAATAAAATAATTATAGTATATCAAATAAGATAACATTCTCACAAATGAGGCTATCATATTTAAAAAATTATATTTTTAATATAATATATTTTTGGAGCAGAGGAAGATGGAATTCGAACTCCAATCAAACAAAAAATGTAATTAGATTTTTAATTATTTAAACTGCATAATTTTTTTATAAAATGATTAACAGATAACGATATGGCCAATATTAACGGAAAGTTATAGTGGTGACTTAAATCTCTCATTTTAAAAATATAGTTGGGCAAATTTATCTATTTATGAACGTTTGACCATAAATGATATATCGTCGTGGATTACGAAGTTGGAGGAGCTGTTATAAGATAAAGACGTAAAACCAATGTGCATCCACCTTCTTTAGCGACGTATTAGATTAGATTATCTTCATAGATATGAATCATTTTTTTAACAGATTACATCTTGTCGATCTCCATGTAACAATATTTTATTATCGTTTCTATTCTGGTTGACAGCTGGAGATGTTAGTGCCGTCTAGAGTCTACCGTATGAATTAAACTTTTTTTTTGAATTAAAATTAATAATGTATAGTTTAATTACTATTTTGTAAACCATTACCATGATTTATAATTTATTTTTATTAATATATTCAACCATCTAAAAATTTAATTGCTGAAACATGAAAAAATTGAAATTTTATATTAAAATACTATGTATAGATGATATGAGTTGTCTAAATAAAAATTATTGAACAGCAAGCAACCAGAATTATTGCTCACTATATCAAAAAATTTTCATTAATGAAAGATGTTAATTCATTGAAAAATCAAAAGTACGTATGTCGGATGAAATTGTAATTATTGCTATCTGCTCCATATTATATTTAATTAAAAGGTTTCAACTCTAAATTATATTCTAAAAAGCAGGAAAAAAATCCCGTTACCAAACTTATTATTTTTCAAATTATTGTCTTAGGAAAAAAAAAACAAATATTATTCAAATGCGTTAATTAAATTTCAAAACTCTTTTTTACACCGTTGTTTAAAATTTGTCCGTATGAGCCTTAAAGAGGTTTAATAGAGTAGAATAGAGTAAACTTAAAGAGGTTCAATAAAGTAGAATAGATTAAACTAAGGCATGGTAGTGTATGTTTTTTTTTTTATTGTTTTTAAGAAGAAAATAGAGTAAAAGATGGTATAAAAAGAAATTGAAATGTAAAGTTCAATTATCAAATTATGAAATTATCCACTTCATGAAGTTTTATATTTTTATTATGTATAAATTTACTAGAAATATTTTTAATGAAATTTTAGCTTATGGTCGACACTGGAATTTTTGGACTATCCAATGATGATAACTAGAGTAAATCAATTTGATACAAAGTACTCATAATGCAAGAAATTTTCTTTGGATTTGATTCAACACCCTTTCAGAGGCTAGGCTAAAAATAAGAGATATCAGAATTGACTCCTGACATCTTTCATGGGGAGGAGTAAGGAACCTTAACCTGCAACGACATCTCAAATTCGGATTTAATCGGTCCAGTGAGGATCGGATACCGAATTATATTATTTATTATATATTTTGAGATTTTATCTTTAATTTAGATTTTTATTTTGTACAATTTAAATGTTTTTACTTTAGCATATTATGATTTATAATTTTTTATAATTTTTAGGTACAATTTTTTTATTTCTTTAAAAAATAATTTTGATTTTTGGTTTTTTGATTAACCGAACCAAACCGACCAAAAATTTTGGTTCGGTTTGAATTTGATTATTCTATAAATTCGGATTGGTTCCGTTGATTAAATTATTAAAAGTTAGGTTTTTAATTATTTTGGTTCGATTATTGAACCGAACCGATCATTGCACACCTCTACCCAAACCAATCCTAAATAATATTCAGATTGCTATCTGATCACCCCCACTTTTTTCGAGCCCTGATCCAACCAGCTCGAGTATGATGAAAATTATTTGACAAAAATAAAAAAATATCTCCATAAAATATTTTTTTCTGTGTAAATTAAATCATCTAGTATCTCCTTCATCGTTATCTCCATATCCTTTTTAAAAAGAAATTAACAAATCAAAACCACCCAAATCTAAACAAATACAATATCCATCTTTATCTCTTTCATCTCCTATCTCCTACAATTACTTGTAAATTAAAAAAAAATTAAGAAGACAGCTGTAAAAAGATTCTTTCGCAATAGCTATTATATAATACTAATAATTTATATATAAATATTACTTATAATTTTTATTTTATATATACTGCATAAATTTGACTTCATAATTCACTACAAGAAAATACTCAATTAGCAACGAAAATTGGTGATTTTCAGTTGCTAATTGAAATCAGCAACGAAATAAGTGGTTGCAGATTTGATAATTGCTATTTTTTAGTAACCGAATTGAATATCCGTTGCTAAATTTAGCAATGAAAATTCAATTCCATTGCTAAAAACTAGCAACAGAATTACAAGTTCTGTTGCTAAATTCACCATCAATAAAAAAATTCATGATGGTACTATCCGTCGCTATTCTGTCGCTAAAAATTATTACAAATTTTTACCAGTAAGTACTCTAAACCTCATAATCATTCTTCCTAGCCTGCATTTCACATTCAACACTAAGTACTCTAAACCTCATAATCTATAATACAAAAACTTACAGGAAAAAAGAAAACAATTGCTACATATCATTATTAAAAATTAATGGTGGCTAAATTGCTACATATCATTATTAATTCAATGGATTTTTTATCTGTTTTTTCAAATATAGTGTCAAGTTAAAAAAATACAAATAGCAAAAAGATAGCATTTCACAAACAAAGCAGCAACTGTCTTCTGTCCTGCGCTACAAACTAAATGTTTTAAGGGTTCAATGAAACAAAATAAAAGTTTAAAATCTCAATAGAAGGAAAAGAGATTTAAAAAAAAAACTAGTCCAGGGACCTAGGATACGCTTTTTGATAATTCTATAAGTAAAACTTATATTGCCATTGCCCCCACACTTTCGGCAGTGATCAGTTCCTATCTTGCCATTCCCACTGCATTTTGTGCAGGTAGGTACCTAGAAACATACAGAACCGTTCAACAGTTGTCAATGACAAGCAGGCATCATATTATTATTAGTTATGATCTACAAAGCATTGTCAAAGATTGGAAAAGACAGGCAAGTAGTTTGAACAACAGATGGTTATTATACATATATATATATATACACACACACACACACACAAAGTGATCAAATAGTCAAAAGCAGCTTCATTATTTAATTTAATAGAAGACCATAATTATCCATCAAAATAAATGTACAAGACAGAGCAGTGTTAAGTAGATGACAAACTTAATATTCAAAAGTCATTAAAAATCATGATACTCAAACTGTTAAATTAAATATCAGATGAAGCATGGCCAGCATTGGAGCTGCAACTAAGTAAAATCAGAATGCATAAAATGTCTCAGCCGGGGATGAATATCCTACCTGCATTTTCGCAATAGCTTATTCAACTTCATAGCTTGTAACACTATAATCATAAAGTTTAATTGAGTGGTTTTTATTAGTTGTTCCAATTAAATGAACATTGAATATCATGATTAAATTTATAAAACAAAGCAATTAAAAAAGAGAGAGAGAGAGAGAGAGAGAGAGAGAGAGAGAGATAGAGAGAGAGAGAACTTACAGCATTTCCAAAGACATAAGAGCCACAAACAGCAACTAAGGCGCTGAAAACCTCCTGCCACTGAGATTTCTTCATTCTCATCAGCAAAGTGTCTCTTGTGATTCCTGGAGTTGAAAATAAGTCAGCAATATTTAAAATATTGAATAGGGAAAGAAAATAAAATAAGTAAGCATTATTCACCAGCATTATTTACTAGTATATCAACTGTTCCCCATGCATCAACAACCTGCAGATGTGATTATTAACAAACCATCAACCATATATAATAGCTAACAAATACCATTCAATTACACCGACACAAACAATATTTTCTCGCTGTTTTAATCATTGCTTCCACATCAGCTTCTTTTGAGACATCACCTCCGTAGGTGAGAGCCTGACCACCGCAAGCCTCAATCTGCAAGCAGAAAAAGCACCATAGAACAGTAAACACTAAACAGCATCTATAGGAAGCAGAATGACAAGTTCTTGGTGGAAAGCATAAGTGCGTGAATGGTGTTTATCCATAAAGCATTTTGTATAGAAGTATGCTTGTGCTCAAATAAATAAATATATAAAAAAAAAGTGATAATGTAAAAGTAATCTCAATTCAACTAATTTTTAATTATCAAATGAAATTTTTTCAGTAGAAACAAAGAGATTAATTTACCAAGAGCCCACCAGTCCACAGCGCTAGTATGTCCTGCCCCAGTAATAATTTCCTGATAAGGCATAGAAATTAAATAAATTTCAGCATATATAATAGCTAGGACCCAAAATTAATCATACCATTAAAGACAAGATGTTGTATATGAGAAATAGAATCTAATCACCTTCATTTGCATTGCTTGAAGAAAAGAAAATAATATGCACCTTAATAAATTTACGATTCTGCAATTCCTAAATCGAGCTAATAATTTGTTTGGAAAAAAAATGTATTTTTTACTATTGCTATTACATTTGCAAAATAAAAATAAACAAACCGGAGCTATATGTTTTCTTCAGTGCCAACAAAAGAATTTGAAGCTCTCATGGGTTCAGCCATAAAGATTGGATCCTGTTGCTGTTGTTGTTTCCTATGCCTTTTCTTTTCCTTCATAGTTGGAATCAAAAGTTGCAATACCATTATTTATAAAATGAAGTTGTGTAGGCCGATAAAGAATGCTCGAAGAGACGAGATATGATTATTGGATTAATCCCAATACCTTATTTCTGTTGAGCATAACATGTTTATCCATAGCTTTCATGGCAAAATACAGTCCAGTTCCACAACATGCATGTTTATCCATAGCTTTCATGGCAAAATTCTTAAATCGCTTCCAAAATCACAACACGAAGCTGAGGCGTGTATAACCAAATCACTCACACCAAAAAGGCACACAAACAAAATTTCTGATCCATTTCTGATAGATTTCACCATTCAAATAGAAAACTGAAGAAAAAAGAATCCACTGAATATATAGAAACATGGATCTAACAGAAAAGAAAAACAAGTTAGACATGAAAATATGAGATCCAGAACAAAAAGAAAATGAAGATCTAAACAAAAATTAGTAACGCACCTCTAACATTCACAGATTAGAGTCTCTGAAATGAAGCTTCAAAGGAGGAAGCAAAGAAAAAAAAAGGTAACGCAGATCTCAAAAAAACATAAAAGAGAGAAAATATGGTGAGGAGTAATGGCAAAGTTAATGAAGTATTATAGGGTCTGAAGGAGAAGAAGAGGTATGCGAAGAAAGAGGAGGATGCGTTGGAGGAAGAAGCAAGACGATGAGGCAGGGAGATAAGAAAAAATTTCAGCTGTATTTATACTTAGGGTAAAAATGAAAATAGCAACGAAATGTGTTTTATTTCCGTTGCTAAATCGTTGTTATTTTACCAATGAAAAATGATTTCGTTGCTATTTTAGCAACAGAATAGACATTCCGCTGATAATTCGCAATTGAATTGCATTTCGGTTGGTTATTTAGTAACGGAATTTTTTTCCGTTGCTAAAATCATTTTCCGTTACTAAATTACCAACGGAATTTATTTTTCATTGGTGATTTCCATTACAAATTTTTTTTCCCGTTTTGCTAGCGCCTTATTTAGCAACGGTATGAAAATTTCATTGCAAATTTCCTTTGTTAAATTTTGGTGCTAAAAGTTCTTTCCATTTTTAGCAATGGAAGACAACCATTTTTATTTTCATTGCTAAATCTAAAAACTTCAACCAATTTTAACAACGAAATTTGATTTCTGTTGCTAATTAGCAATGAAATTTGTTTTCCATTGCTAATTTTAGCAATATAATTTATTTTTCATTACTAATTAGTAGCGAAAATTAATTTCGTTGCTATTTTAATATTTTCTTATAGTGATTATTTACATTATATATTTTAATGCATAAAATTAAGATAATTAATTAATAAATTAAACTAAATATTTTAATTATTAAGAATAGAAATTTAATTATTATAATAATTATTATATCTATATGAATATGAATATATAACTAAAATAATTTATATTTAATTTAATCTATCTTTAATATCACTCCACTACTATTTAATTTTTTTTATAAATATCTATATAGATATGTAAGTTAAGCAATTTATCACATAAATACTTTATCAATTAATTTCATTAATTTACTTTGACTATCAATTAACTAATATTCATCTATTTTTAGGACAATACCTATATTAATATCTAAATTAATAATATAATTAAATATATTTAATATATATAATAAAATATTATCAATTAATGTATTATATGAGTGTATAATCATTTTACCAATTAATTTTAATTATTTTTAGTGCAATTCAACTAGTATATATATTTTTTCACACAATACATGTACTAGTAATGGAGTTGTAAATCAATAATGTGATTATATATAGTTATTATATGTAATAAAATTTTATCAATTAATATAATTATATGAGTATGTAATTATTTTATCAATTAACTTTATTTACTTTTATATCATGAATGATTGAATATACTTATATGAATACATAATCATCTTATCAATTAATTTTATTTATTTTTAGTATTACTCATACAGTATTCATTTATTTTTATCTTAAGGTATAAATAAATATACAAATTAATAAGTTAATTATACAGCTTGGAAATAAAATAAAATTATTTATCGTATTATATGCATGTATAAAGTATGGATTAGCATAGACCAGTTAACCAGTTCATGAGCAAAAAATTAACCAGTTCATTAATATCAATTTTTTAAAATCACTAACCATTAACCAGTCAATTATATTCGATTAACCAGTCTATCGTTTTTTATTTTTCGGTTTGGTCAACCAATAGTTTTTAGTTAACCATTAAAATTTATAACATAAAATTATATAAAAAATAGATAAAGTTCAATTCAATTTCAAATGTGTAAAGTAATTTCATATAAAAATTACGAAACAAACATAATTTACTAGCTAAAATTTATATTATATAAATTAATAGCTAATATTATAAAATAGATTTAATATTTATTGAAAATTAATATATTTGATTATAAGTAAAATAAAATTTTGGATAATATTAAATGTTATAATATAAATTTTAAAATATAAGTAAATGCTATTAAGTAAAATATGAACACCATTATATGATAAAAAATAATATATTTAAAAGTTAATCGGATAGTATATATAAATATTATTATATAATTAAAGAGAATGACATAATATAAAGTTAGTTTAAAGTATTATATAAATTTTATAGAAAAATATAAAAAATTAAGGTATAAAAATAAAAATAAAAATAAAAATATATTTTAAAGTATTAATTATTTTATGTAAATTTTAGAGAAAAATAGAAAAAAATTGAAGATATAAAAATCGATTAACCGTGAACTAACGGTTAACCGGTACTTAAAAACCTAAATCGTAATCATTAACAAAAAATGTAAAAATTAAAAACTGTAACTGCATCCATCAATTCGATTTTGAATAGATTTTACAATTAACCATATTTTCAATTTTTTTTACTCACCCCTAGTATAAAGTGATTTAATATAATACAAAATGCGTGATTTTTTGGGATATGAAATTCAATTAATTATTTTTCATTATAAGAATTGAATTCAAGTATTCAACTATATATGCTAATAAAACGACTAGAGTACCCATTTAAAATATTTTATAAACAACTTAAATATTAAGGAATACAAAAAAAGAAACATAAAGGGTGCGTTTACTTGCAGAAAATAGTTTTTTGTTTTCTGTTTTCTATTTTCTTAGAAAATTGGAGTATTTATTTTCCATAGAAAATTTAGAAAACGCGTTTATTTATCAACAAATAGAAAACTGCAATGTTTATTTTTTTTGTGTGTATATATATATATATATATATATATATATATATATGTGTATGTGTGTGTATGTACATATGTATATATGTATATGTATGTACATACTTACATATGTGTATGTATATGCATATGTATGTGAATATATGCACATACATACACATGTATTTATGCATACATACATATGTACATATATGTGTATATATGCACATACATACGCATGTATTTATGCATACATATATATGTACATGTATGTGTATATATGTACATACATATACATGCATGTGCATATGTATATATGTATGTATGAACATACAAGCACATACAGATATATGTATATGAATATGTATGTATATGTATATGTATGTGCATATATATATATGTATATGTATATATATGTGCATATATATATATGTATATACATAAATACATATTTATATGTATAAGTATGTATATAGATACATACATGGATGCATGCATGTATGTATGTATATTTGTATATGCATATGTATGTGTATATATGCACATATATATACATACATACACATATGTATGTATACATATACATATGCATGTGTATGTGTGTATATATATATATATACATATTCATATGTACATATGTATGCATGTACTACATATACATATATATATACATATACATATACATATACATATATACATATACATATACATGCACATGCATATACTTATGTATGTGTGCACATACAAAAACTTACATATGCATATATATGTATATATGTACATATGTGTGTGTGTGTGTTAATATTATTTAGAAAATTTGGAAAACATCTTTTATTAGTTTTCCAATTTCTTCTTTATTTTGGAAAACTGGAAAATTCATTTTCTGTTTTTTATTTTAGAAAACTGACGAAAATAAACACGATCTCCATTTTCTGTTTTCTGTAGAAAATTTTTCTGGAAAACTGGAGCAGTTTTCTGTAAGTAAACAGGCCCAAAGATTTCTTAAATTGCAATAAGTGTTATATATTTATTTTATTCAGTAACATTTTTTGAAATATCTATATTCCTTTTAACACAAAAAAAAAACATTGGCTTATAAAATACTTCATTTTATAAATTATTTTATTAATAGTCATTTAAAAAATGTTTTATATTTACTCTCATCTTTTATAAATAATGATAAATATAAATTATTTTTCTAATGGTAAAAAACTAAATTTAGGATTAAAAATTAAATTTAAAATTTTTTAAAGGAAAAATTTTTTATTTTGAATTTTTTAGGGAGTAAAAAATTGAATTAAATAGTTAATAATTTTAAAAATATTGATAATATAATTATTTGAGGTGATAGACAAATTAGGTTTAGGTTTCTCTACCTTTTCTCTTTCCCTCTTTCTACCTGCTCTCTACCTTCACCAGGCTCCCCCAGCTGCTCCACCTCTCGTCACTGCCCCTCAATCTGCAAATTTTAGCTCGCTGGTTTCCGCCTCTCCCCATTTCTACTAGATACTCTCTTTATTGTCTTCTGTCATTTCTCTCTTCTTGAATTATTTGTCTCTCCATAACTTATCTTTCTTACTTCTTTATGCATTTAAATTTTCTTTTCCATCTTCACTACCCCACTCTTGATTTAATTTGTCTCTTGATTTAATTTGTTTGTGATTAACTAAGGTTAAATGTAGTTTGATTTCTTTTTCTTTTTATGATGATTTGAGAAATTGTTATAGCATTTTGATGCTTTATATGAAAAAAATACTTGTATTGTTATCATTTTGGCATAGTCATTGTGTAAATCATTATGCATATAGGCTTAATCAATCATGCCCACCTAATATTCGACAAAATGCTACAATGACACTTAACATCCGTTTTTTTTTCACTTTTTCCTCAAATTAACTTGTTTTAATTGTTTCAATTGACCCTATTTATCACTATTTTGCTATCTCTCTATATTTTTCAGTCACTCGTAAGTTTTGCTTCTCTCTATGCTCTCTTTCTACTCTCTAATCCTTTTCTTCTGCTTTTAGTCCCTGTGTAATTATTTTTATTTTTTTCCTTTTCTTCTCTTTTAAATTACAAATTAATCTATCAGCTAAAGCTCTGTGAAGACTTTCTTTACCACTACTACTACTGGATACTGTATCAACATTAAGCAAAACCCACCATTTTTATATTTATATCATTTCTCTCGTTATATTTATATAATTAAGCCTTTGCCTTCTTGAGATTATATGGTTACGAGATTTTAGATTATTGGCCGATTTGTTTCATTACCATAATTTGCATTGCTTAATAATATGGCTAGTTTGCAAAAATGAGACAGAAAAATTAGTTTTTAAGGTGACAACTGCTTTGAATGGACTAATAGAAGAACATAAAAAAATTGGAAGTGGTTAATGTTGATCAAATTGTAGCCTACTACCTAATTTTGATGAAATTGATGATGATGTTGATGTATAATTTTTGAAAAATGAGGATAAAGAGCAAGTTGTATCTCAAAGAGATTTGAATGTTTATTTGATTGATAAATTAGTAAAAAATTCTCCTGATTTTGATATTTTGAGTTAGTGGAAGAATAATGAGCCAAATTATTCAATTTTGGCTAAAGTTGCTAAAGATGTCTTGGCTGTTTAGTGCTTGATTATAGCTTTTGAATCAGCTTTAGCAGTAGAGGAAGGATTTTAGATAAATTTAGAAATTATTTCACTCAGATTATAGCCAAAGTTCTCATTTGTTGCCAAAATGGTTGAAATCGACCTCACTTTTTGTTTCAAAGGCATTAACCAAAGAATTTAAAAAATTTAAATCAGATAATTATTATATTCACGTAAATTTTTTTAAAAATTTTACATTTAATGTTTATATTTTTTTGTGATCTAATTATTTGAAATCTATGTTATTTTTTTTAGATATTGCTTAAGATTTTGAAATTAGTGTTAGAATAATGTAGAGAAATACAGTCGAATGTTAATTTTTAAGTAATTTATTTTGACTTAAAATTTAATTGTACTTGTTAAGAAAATTTAATTTTATTTGTATTTATTATTGCATGAATTTATTTTACAAAATTTTAAAAATATTGAATTATTCGAAATATCGAATTGTGTTGTACTGTATTGTTTAGTACCGAAAGAACCGAAAAATCGTATCGAATTACCCTGAATTTTTATAGAATCGTACCAAATTATCCCGAATTTTCAAGATAATACCAATACTTAATTTTTAAAATATCTTCAATTTCAAGACAATATAGAGATTTGTAAATTTTCGAATTGTACCGTACCGTGTACACCCTTAATCATATACATTCCTTTGAAGGTTTTTTGGTTCCTTCCTAGCATGGTTACCCATTTAGGTAGTATTTGTTAAATTGATACATATAAAAAGTTTTAAAATAAAACTAAAATACTTTCTAGATCAAAATATGAAATAGTTAAAATAAAATTGAAAAATATTTCAAAATATTTTTTTAATTGTTAAATTTTTGGGATGAACTAAAAACATATTTTTCCAATTTTTTAGTTATTTTTTATCTGAAAAAATAGGAATACATATCTTGAGCCTATGTCAAAATATACATATCTTGATTTTTCAAGATATAGGTAGTTGAGAAATCACATGACTTTTTTTTTTGGATTGGTCCCTTTTTTTTAACAAAGCTTAAAAAAATAAAAAAAAATTGGAATACATTTATTTTCTTTTCATTCCGACCTTTTCAAATTTAACAAACGCTATTTTACTAGTTGGAACATTTATTACTCCCACCATTTTTATATGTTTGACGTTTAAGGTAAATTGCCAAGACCAATAATCTACTAAATAAGCTATATAAATGATTAATTTATCCTAATTAATCTCCTCCTAAAATCCTATTTCCCATACTAACAATCTCTCTTCCTAATTATGTAGCTTAGTTATACGTTTTTCATTAATACTAAATCTTATCCAAATACATAAATCTGACACCATATATTTTTTAGATGAATTTGTTTTACTGCCAAAAAAAATTCCTCCAAAAGTTTTGATTCAAAATTTTGAAAACTCTCGTTGTTTCGTACTATTTAAACATTTTACTGATGTTTGTATTAACTATGCTAAAACATCAATATAATTTTAAATTTATTGAAATTTACTGATGCTTGTATTAACAATTCTAATCCGATTTTTAATATCAATGTTAGTCCAATTTAAACTCTTCAATGATTGGAATATCTTCATCAGAAAATTTAATGTTGGACTTAAATAATGAGCCATATGAAGAAGAAGAAGAAGAAGAAGGTACACATCTTTTGGACTTAAACTTGGAGCAATGTGTAGAAGAAGATGATATTCATGATATTACTCACTTGGAAGAAGGATTAAACCAAGAAACATCCATTGACAGTATTTTCTTACTTTTTCTTTCATTTATTCTTTGATACTAAAATTGAAAGCTCTATGTGCATTATTTGTCATAATTAAAGACTTTTTAGACATGGTTGAATATCAAAGAAAAGCAAATTCATTATATAGTGATTGAAAATTCCAAGAGTATTTCAATTGAAATCACAAACTACTTTTTCAATATTATAGAACGACAATTGCTTTTTTGTAAATAGTTTTCGGTAATTTAGTTTCCTCACATTCTAATTTTTCTTATTCTATGATTTTTCCATTAGTATACAGTTTGTCAATAATATTTCTAGCTTTTAATTAGAGTGTAAAAATGAGCATCCCTTTCCAAAAGGCATTTGAGATTGATTAGAATATAATGTTTGTTAAAATCATCCCTTTTCATAAGGTTTTCTAATTCTACTTATTGTAAAACTAGCATCTACACTTGACATATTAATTGTTAAATTATGGTGATGAATCAATAGCTAAGAATGATATATTAGATTTATTTCGATTTTTTAGCACTTTAACTATACAAAATCGTTGATTTATCAAAATCTATATCAATTGTTTTCTTGTGGTATTTTATTTGTCGATTTTGTGTTTTCTTATTGTCTGTTAGTATGTTGTTATTATAGTTGCTAATAATTTAGAGAAATACTTCTATAAAATTCTAAGTATTTTATAATCTGACACAGGGGATTGTATCAAGAAGAAAAAAAATTAAGTGATGTTGAACAAAGAGCTATACACGCTATGCTTCAATAAAAAAGTGTTGATAAAAAATTAAAAAAAAAATGGGTGACAAAGGTGATGGCATCTATTTTTTTGGTTCCCATTAGTACTGTTCAATGGATTTGGAAACAATCAAAAAGCTATTTACCTAGTGATGTACCAAATAGAAGAACAGATTGACTATGCTCAAATTCGTGAGATTTCTTTACATCAACGGACAATTCTTGAATCTTTAGCTTGTTCCTTGAAGATTAGCAAGACTAAAATATTTAATTTGTTAAAGGAATGAGCTATACGATGACATTCCAATGCTATCAAGCATTTTTTTAAAGAAGAAAATAAAAGATCTCTACGACAATTTTGCATTTCTTTGCTTGAAGAAACAAGCTTACCACATAATCCAATATTCAAGGGGATGTATAACATTATACATATTGAAGAAAAGTGGTTCTACATGACGAAGAAAAATGAGAACTACTACTTGTTACCTAATGAAGAAGATCCTATACATACCTGTAAGAGCATAAATTTCATTGGAAAAGTAATGTTTTTAGTTGCTATAGCTTATCCAATATTTGATGCACAAAGAAATGAAGCATTCTCTGAAAAAATTGGCGTATTTCCTTTTTTCACATAAGAACCAGCTAAAAGAAGTAGTGTTAATAAAGCTGCAAGCACATTGGAGACTAAATCAATAATTTATGTGAAAAGAAAAGTTATGAGATCATAATGAATTGAAAAATTAATACATGCTATCAAGGAAAAAGGGTCAAGAGATAATATAATGCATCAAATATATATTTAGTAAGATAATGCAAGGACACACATTGATCGTAATGATAATGAGTTTTGTGAAGCAGCTAGGCAAGACTGATTTGATATCCGATTAATGTGTCAACCTACAAACTCTACAAATTTGAATATCTTGGACCTTGAATTTTTTAGTGCTATTTAATCCTTACAATACAAAGAGTCTCCTAAGACAGTTGATGAGCTTGTTTATGCTGTTGTTACGTCATTTGAGAATTTTCTTACGGTTAAGTCTAATCGTATATTTTTAACATTACAGCTTTGTATGATTGAGATCATAAAAGCAAAAGGTTGCCATAAATACAAAATTTCACATATTAACAAAGCAAGTTAAAAAGCAAAGGCGAGCTTCTTATTCAACTGAATTGTGACCCTGTATTGGTATAATATGTTATGCAATTTTTAAGTTAAACTAGTTGTAACATCCTTATACCATTGTATTGTACGTATAGTGATCGAATGTCATAATGATAACAATTGTAAGTTATATTACACTAAATAGTCTGGTATTTTTTTTCAAGATACAAGTAACATCCATCAATGTACAACATATCAATAATATAAACATAATTATACCTAACAATACTCTCATACGACTTATGAATTATACATTTGTCTATATAAGTTCTCTGTATACCTATTACATCCATATATATGCCATGCCATGCGTATCTTCTCATTTTTCTCCCAACCTTGCTTAAATGTCAGCATAACATCAACCACTTTAAACCCTCACTAAAAGAAAAATTCATTTTTTTGACTGAAATTCCTAACGAAATTGAGTAAATTTTCATAGAAAAATCAATATGCCAATGGAATTTAGCAACAAAAAAAGTTGTAGGAGAATTGGTTGTAGGCACCGTTGTCAACAGAAAATATTTCCATCAGTATATTTACCGACAGAAAAAATCATCTATAGTTAATTACGTCGGGAGGTGCAGACCGAAAAATTATCATCAATTACGATATTTACCGATAGAATTATATTTTTCGTCCGCAATTTTACCAACGGAAATGAGTATTCTGTAGGTAAATTTAGCAATAGTATATTTCCATCGTTAAATTTGCCTTCTGTTAAAAAACATTGCGACAGAATTATCTATTACCATTCCATCGCTATAAATATTATATATTTTTAATAATTATCTAATAATTCGCGACCCTAAGGGTCAGGTGATGCTAGTAAGCCATTATGAAAATATGCATTACTTCAAAACCTCACCTATAAGCAAAATACCACCATAATTCCCACACAAGTTGGGATCATAACAACTTTCAATCAAGATTTCATCTTATAATAATAAGTTGCAGCCATAATCCCTAATTTTAACAAATTTCTAGCTAGCTCAAATTGCTAATAACCCAAAAACACAGGATTTATTTGACAATCAAGCCAAAAGGGGAAGAAAAGAGAGAGAAAGACAGAAGCATCTTGCCATAAGAAGATAACAAAAAAGCAACAATGAACAATCAAGCAGAAAGGAATTCAATAAAAGTCATACAGAAGAATTATCATAACAAAGCAATTGCTAAACAAACCCTAAGCACCACATTGTAACTTGAGAGAGTGAACGCTCAACAAATTATAACTCTGAATACCACTAATATGAACAACTTAGGAAAATCCCTCAACTGCAAACAAACAAAACACAGAAAGTTTATGCAAAAGTGTTTTTGAAAAATATATAATTTTCTGCAGTAAAATTTTAATTTTCTAGTGGGTCAGTTTGTTTTTAGTATTTTGAATAGGGATGTGCACCGATCGAATTCGGATCAACCCGACTCGAACCTAATTAACCTGAAACCCGAGTTATTATATTTATTCTCACCCGATCCGATCCTACTAAGATGTCGTATCCTTACCCGATTAACCCAATAATTTTCGGATCCCAACCGACCCACCTAAAATACCAGAAATTTAATTTTCTTTTAATTGGTTAAACTAAAATTTAAAATAAAATACAATTAAACACCATAAAACATATTTTAAAAATACAAAAGACCAACAATTTAAAAATTACAACATATATTACAAAATAATTAAACACTAACAATAATAAAAATAAACATCCACAAATAACGCTAACAAAAATAATAAAAATAAACATCCAAAAATAAACATCAAAAATCAAATTAAACATCCAACGATAACAAACATATATCAAGAACGCCATCATCTTCTCGCTTGAATTTCTTCATGTCATCCTAATTTATAAAATATGAGAAATAATTAATTATAAAATTAAGAAAAAATAGCAAATAAAATAAAATTTAAAATATATTTAAATTAAATTAACCATACTCATTAATCCACAGTTATACTTTCTAAATATGATGATTTCCCTTAATTTATACTTGATGATATCTTTTGACTGGCTTAAACTTCACTTTGATTAAATTTCTCCAACTCTACAAATTAAATAAACATTTATAAAATAAAAAAATACAGTAGTATAAAATATTAAACAAAAAAATATAAAATACATACCATCCTCAAGTTTTTCAATGACATCTAAATTTTCTTCAATCTTTATGTGTTCATTACATCCTCGAAGCCAATCCTGTGTGCATATCAAAGTTTCCACAATTTTAGGAGTCAATGAACTCCTAAATGGATCAAGCGCTCTTCCACTAGTATTAAACGCCGACTCTGAAGCTACTGTAGAAATTGGGACTGCCAGAATATCTCTAGCCATGTGAGAAAGGATAGAAAATTGCTCTGAATTCAACTTTCACCATTTTAGCAAGTCAAAATCCCTCTTATAATCTTCAAATACGACCTCATTCAAGTACAAATCCAATTCAGTTTTCTTATCCCCTGCAACACCACTTTCTACTCTTGCACGCTTAATTCTTTGTTTTAAAATTCTCCTTTCCCCAACATCGAATCTAGAGGAAATTAAGCTTGGTCGACTTTTAACACCAACAGTTGAATCAGGCTGAAGCTTTTTTTTATATTCATCAAATAACTCATACATGTCAATTTTCAAACCTTCAAATAAATGTTTCCCCTTTTTATCACCATAAATGACAACAAAAACATCCTCCATATATTCAAAATTTTCCCTAGGATTGAGGACAGAAGCAATGTAAATGAGTTTATTCATCTTGTTGTAATCTCCCCAATATTTGTCAAATTTACATTGCATTTTCAATCCCATTACTTTCAACTCATCGTCAGTGCTTGATTTCCAATCAAACATCTTATCATAAAAGTCGCTAATTTCAGTCCAGTATGTGTTAGATGTGACATAAAGCGAACCAGAAACACGCAGGGTAGCTACATAAATTTGTTTGAGCATATTTGTAATTCTTTCTATGGACCGCCAATCAACCCAATTTGGTGCACCATGTAAATTGTTGTTTTCAGGCATCAAAACATCCAATTCAATTTTGTAAGATGGATCAATACTTTCAAAAACATCAAACACCTTTTCATATTTCAGTGCTGTGCTTAACATAAAAAATGTAGAATTCCATCTAGTTACCACATCTAAACATAATGACGTTGACCACTCAACTCCCTCAGCAATGCTACATTCTTTAAATTTCTTTAATCTAGCAGGAGATGATCTAACAAATTTACAAGCATTTCGAACCCTTTTAATAGACAAATCAACATTTTTTAAACCTTCTTGCACAATAATATTAAATTATGTGAGCAATACATCTGACATGCATGTATTTGCCTTCTGAAATAGCTATCCCTCTTGCTACAAACTTATTTTTTACAGTTGCAATCACCTTGTCATTTGCTTTTGCATTATCAGCTGTAATGCAAAACACTTTGTCATAAATTCCCCACTCCTTGAAACATTTTTCTAAATCCAAAGCAAGCATCTTTCCCTTATGACTACCAACTGGACAAAAATTCACAATTTTTTTGTAACTTCCAATCATTATCAATAAAATGGACAGTCAAAGCCATGTAATTGATATTCTGTATAGAGGTCCATGTATTAGTAGTTACACAAATAGTTTTAGCATGCTCTTTAATAAATGCTCTCAATGTTTTTTTCTCATCATTAAACAACCGGTTAACATCACGTGTCATAATCCATCTAGAATGGACTTTAAACCAATGACATAAACTAGCAACAAATTTCTTAAATCCTTCCCCTTCAACAAAACTAAATGGAAGTTCATCAAGTATAATCATTAAAGCAAGACACTTACTACTATACTCTTGATCAAATTTCCAATTACTCAGTGTTCCAGTGGAGCTGGATGTACCATCAACATTAGATGTTGGTTGCAAAGACAGTTGTATTCGTCTTGCTTCTATACTATGTGGATGCTTTTTACAATTATTCATGTGATTCTTAAGTGTAGTGGTACCATGTTTTTTTGGATCACAATAAAATTCTTTAGCACAATGAATACACTTGCCTTTTCTGACGCCTTGTACATCATAAATTTGCATGAAATGCTCCCAAACAACAGATCTTTTTGCAGGTACCTTTCTTTTCTTGGAGACCATTGCAAGAGTCCTTGACTCCTCATGTGTATTAGTGGCATCTTTGGGTGTATTGGCCGTCTGCTCATGTGTAACAAGCAACTTAAATGGGTCTGCTGAGGCGATATCTTCATCCAATTCAATTTCATTCGATTGAGACATCTACAAATTTAGTCAGAAAAAATGAAATCAAAACCTGAATTTATTATAAATATAAACATTGAAATCAAAACAATAAAATTATTCATGTCTCAAACAAAACAAATTGATTATTAACAATTTGATAAAAATAGGAGCAGAGCAACAACAATTGCAACATTATGATATACCAAAATGTGATATGGAAATGAATAATTTCATGATCATGTGGGAGCTCTAAAAGGTTATTTTTCATTTAATTAGATTTTTATGCAAATTCGAATTAATAGGTTTGGATGGTTATATAATTAAAAACATAGATAGAAATAGAAATAATTGATGGATGTAAATGGAGAGACAGAAAGAAGCATGATAGGTTATTTATTACTACTCTGCTAAGTAAAATACAATTAGTTGTAGTTGAATCAGTCGATGCCCACGCTACCAAAATCAATGTACTCTTTACCCCCCAAAAACAACAAATCATGCTATTTACATTCTGATGTAATTGATAATGTGGGTGACCCTAATTAATTATCCTTGATTCACTTAGCAATGCTAAATTCTAATTCAATTTAATACCCCTGTACTACAAGCATATCATATTTTACCAGAGTTTGGTTCCCAGTGTTTCAATTCAAGTGTACTTTGTGACATCAAAATTAATTGGAATAACTTACATTTTAATCAATCCTTCCTAGAACTGGCAAACATGGCAGAACAATTAAACATTAAAAAATACTATAGTTTTATCTCATTGTTTGCACCATAAATAGCCTTCAACATTCTTATATGATACACCAAAGTTGCATACTTGATTTTTTAAGTCTGGGTTGGATTTGTCATCAAACAACCTTACTGGAGAAATTCCACTGGAGTTAGGCACTAAGTGGAGTACATGCATTAAACTTATCAAAAAACCATTTAACAGACAAGGATGAGTATTTTTCAATAATCACTGAACACAAGGATGAGTATTTTTCAAAATTATTCTAAAAAACAGATAATAGTATCATTTTTGTCATTGAGCTAAAAATTCAATGATCAAGTGACTTGCTGATAGCATAATGTGTAAAGAAATAAACATTATATTTTTAGTTTACCATATTCAGTAATAGTGAAGCGCTGTGAAAGGATTGTGAGATACTAAGAAAACTATGGAAGAATAAAATTAGGACAAGGTTTCCTATTGTTGATAAAAGGTTGTGTTACTGACATTTGCTCGACGTCCAAGTTCTTGTTACTGACATTTGCTTAGCTTTTAGATCTAAAAAGGGGTATTGTTACCTCTTGGACGTCGAGCATGGAGGAGAAGGCCGGTGAAGCTCCGGTGGGTGGCGGCGCAAGGAAGGGCGACAAACCACTCCGAGCTAGGAATGCAGAAAAAAAATAAGAAGAAAAAAAATTAAGAAGGGGGCTGCTGGTGTCGACGTCGCGTGGAGAGGGAGGTAGAAGCCGCTACCAACGGCAGCTAATGGGGCAAAACGGATGGCAAACAAAGGCTTGAAGGTCGGAGGCTGGAGAGAAGAAAAGAGATCGGGAAAATGGAGATGGCAGATCGTGTGGGAGGAGAAAGAGGAAAGAGAAAGACAAGAAGCAAAATTGAATGGCAAAACGGCATCGTTTTGTTTAGGGTTGGGTTTTTTGTGCCAAATTCCCACTTTGGTCCTTCCTAAATAATTAAATTATTTTGTTAAACACCACTCTATAATTTCATGCCAATTGGTCCCCACTTGAATATTTTAAACCCCATCCTATATTTTAAAATTTTTCATATGGTTTTTAATTTATTTCAATTACCCTATTAAATGAAATTTTCGTATTAACAAAAGATTCTAATTCAGAAGCAAAAAAAAATTTTAACATCAATTAAGTTTGAAATTAAGGAAGTTAATAAAATGAAAAATTAATATAGGTGCTGACAACCAGGACAAGACATCTGTAAATTGTTAAATTAGGCAAAATTGATAACTTTGATTGGAAAATTTATTGAAATGGATATATATAAATATAACTATTTGACATGAAAAAATAACTAAATTAAGCGTGCAAATAAGGAAATCCAGGTTCTCAATTTATTTCAATTTTCCTATGGAATGAAATTTTCGTAGGTAATTTAACGACGGAATTTTATTTCCTAGGTAATTTAACAAAAGAATTGCCATTCCGTAGGTAAATTACAAACAAAAAATGATCCCGTCTGTAATTTCCCTAAGGAAACACAATTTCGTTGGAAAATCACCAATGAAAAAAGGATTTCGTCGGTAAATTACCCACGGAAACATTTTTATCGGTAAATTCACTATAAAATCGTATTTTCGTAGGTAATTTCCCAATGAAAACATTTTTCGTCCATAATTTACATATGGAAAAAAGGATTCCATCGAAAAATTACCGACAAAATTAACATGCTGTCGGTAAATTTCGTATTCAATTTTAACTATGAAATATTGACGCCAATTTAACGATGGATTTTTCGATGTTATCGTTAATTTCCATCAGTAAAGTTTGGTAGAAAAATTTTCCTTCATTATTTACGACAGATTTGTTAACTCATTGCAATACACATTTCTTTTCAACAATTTTTCCTACGGAAAAATTTTTTTCGTCGGTAATTAGCGATGAAAATTTTTCTGTTGGTAATTTTCTGTCGAGAAATAGGATGTTTCTTGTAGCGCCTCCTATCTTCATTGTAACACCCTATCACCTCTATTATTGTACTGGCGCACTATAAGCCGGAAAAGGTTTTTTTCCAAACATTTGTTTAACCTCAATGTTCTCCCTAAAAACTTAAATTCAAAAATTCTTAAGACAATCGCCACCAACTTATAACTGTCTAAAATACTATGCACTTAATAAAATTTTTACAATATAATGGCTGTATTTTGCGCTAGCCTCCTGAAAAGCAAACAACACTCAGTCTCTCAGAGGCACAATAATATCATATAAGCATCAGTTACTCATTATCTCATCATATTTCACACCATATCTGCCATACCATCCATTTCTAATACATATCACATTCACATTTGTATTACACATACATTCATTAATATCCATAATATCAATCCTACATATCCAAGCATTCCAAGTTTACAACCAATACAATAGTCCTTTATATACCTATTTACAAGAAAAATTACATAGGTACTATATACATATATACATACATACATACATATATATATATATATATATATGCCACAAAATTTTAACTCTCCAAATTAGTCAAAGAAGTCTGAAGCGTGTACTCATGCTCCCGCTCCTGTGAACCTGCACGTAGTCATAACTATGCACTGAGCACTGACATGCCCAGTGGTAACTAACAATTTAAATATTTCCTACAATCATCTTACATAGTTCAATTATGCAAAAATTATCATCTTAAAACTTTTAAAGCAAAACTTAAACAAATCATTAACTTTTCTTTTCAAATATCATTTTAATCTTAGTACATTTTTATCCATCTAATACTTATCCCTTATTGCACTATACACTTAATTCAGAACTTTCACTTTTATTCAATTTAGTCCCTTTTTATCGTTTAATTACGAATTTAACCTTATTATGCTTCTTTTTTATCTTTAAGCTATTAATTAAGGTACTTAACCTCAATTTACACTTATTTGAGCATTTTTATGTAAAATTATATTTTAGTCCTTGTTGATTATAAAACTTTATTTTTAAATAGTTTAACCATCAATTGACTGTTTTACCCTTAATTAAGCAATTCTTAATTAATTTGCTTAATTTTTTACTCTTTTGGGAAAAATTACCATTTTGCCTCTAACCTTCTTTTTTCTTTCAAATTAGTCCTTTTTTACTTTTAATTAGCATTTTTCACATCCTTTTATATTTTAACATTTTACGTGCATTATGTCCCTGGTACAGACTTGGCAGAAAATCTCAAATCGGATACACTAGACGTGGATCTCACAGGATCATAATAGACAGAGAAATGGCCCTCAAGGAACCATTTCTCACAGAACAGATGCAGATACAGACAGAAGCTATAGAGATCATGGATCATACCCATAGCAAAGCAAGTTGCCATGACTTATACCGCGGTACAGATATCCCTATGGCCAGCCAATTATATCCTGAGCTAGTTTTTATTACCTGATTATTTCTAAGGGCATTATTGTACATACTTTTATTCAATTTCAATTATTTCAATTACTTTAAACACTTTTTCATTCTCATAAATTTTATCAGTTGATTTTTTCATTGCTTTTACACGTATGGTAATTTTAATTTGCATTAATTCACTTTATTACACTTATTTATTGAATTATTTTCCAATAATTCAATATTTCTCTTTGAACATTTTCAATATTTTATTTCTTATTTAATTACATAGGGTACATAAATTTCCTAAAAATTTATATTCACATTATTTTATATTTACTACCCATATTTACTTAATTTATGAATTATTTATCTATAATTCATAAATTTCACTACTTGCATACCTATTCATTAAACTTAAAAATTCCCAAATTAATTTCATAAATCTTTTAAAAATTCATGGACATTAATTATTTTATTTATGGTTAATTTGGGCTAATATATATTAATTTCATGCAAAAATCAACTTATTTTCCTTAAGCAAAAATTTCGGCCACTATACTTATTATCCTTAAAAATTTTCCTACCTTGTTCTAAGCATTCAATTAATATCATACATAGTTCAATTTTATTTTTCTCACATTAATTGCATTATTTAAGCTATTTAGCAATTTTTTCCCTAAATATATAAAGGAAATTAATGCAATTAAATAGAAAATATTAAGATTTATTAGCCACATACCAATTTCTCTTGCTCAAGGGTGCCTAAACTTTTTTTTTCTTTGCCCTTATCCCTTGCTAGCCTTTCTTTCTCTTCCTCACCTACCATGGCCGGCCAAAGAAGCTTATTAAATCTTATTTTTTGGTCCTCAAATGCAGAATTTAAGCTCATAATTAAATTCTACACCTCAAAAACTATAAGAAAGCACTAAATAACTAATTAAAACCAACAAAAATCAATTACTTACGTCAAACCCTTAAGGCTTCAAAGCTTGATTTCTTGGCTTTCTTTGCCCAAATCAAATAATTGAGGCTATTAAAGTGATCTAGAGGGATGAAATTTTAGATTTTACGTTGGAAAACAAGTGAGATTTGGAGTGGATTAAAGAGGAATCAAAGGGAGAGGGAGAAAGCAAGGGTTCGGCCTTGATGAGAGGGAGAGCTGGAAATTTCTGGATTATTCTCAGATTTTTTCAGCTATTTATACCCCCTTAATGGGCCCAAAGATGAGCTAAAAATATGGGCATAACCCAATTAAATTCAAAGGCCCAATTTATGCCATTTAAAGCCCAATCAAAATTCTCTCACTTCCAACCTTCAAATCATTACAAAAATAATTTTATCACTCTTATCATATAAAAAATAGGTAGTACATAAATTTTTGGCTCAATCTGATTCAAACTTATCGGTGGATATGTATCCTAAGCTTTCCAATTAATCATGCATGCACACACAAACATACTTGTTTTCATGCCATTTTAGTGCAAATTTTCTTATTATGCTTATTATCATTTAATTTAATACTTATAAATGTTTACATTTCATTTAACTCCTTTTGTATTCTTCTCTTTATTAATGTCTTTACTACTGTGATTACGGGGGTATTTTCGAAAATGGGGCGATTTGTTGAAAATTTTAGAAAAAATGGGCTACATTATACATAATTCTAATTTTGAGGTGCTGAAAACGGGCAAAGTGGAGTGTCGGTATTTGACTGTGTGGGTCCCGTGTGTTTGACTGATTGAGATGCTAGAAATCGACACTATTTATGCCGGTATTTGACTTCGTGGGTTCCATAATTGCCGAAAATCGACAGTATGTAGTGCCATAATTTATCTTTGTGGGTCCCCCGATTATTAGAAACTGGCTCTTTAAATTGCCGATTTTTGACACTTAACATATTTTGTGGAACATGATCAGACCATGTAGCTAGATTGATGTGTTTCATGTGGGCAGTTATATGGGAACTAAATAGCTTTTTTTTTTAAGTAATGTATAATTTATTTGATTTCGTGAAGAGCAAGGGCTGAAATTTCTTTTTTAGTTATTCTTTTTACTTTTTCCTGTGATAATATTAATCATTGTAAGGGAGAATGAGCACATATAATTCAACTTCTAAACCCACTTGCTTACTCAATCCTCTAATAATAATCAGTAATTTTATTTTGATTCAATATTATTTATAATCTAATTAAGCTTAATTGTATTGGTTGGGTAGTGTAGGTAGAGATTGCATTAATTTTTTCAATATTGAAAAATAAAATTAATTAAATAAATATTGCGTTAATTTTTATTTTGATTCAATATTACTTATAATCTAATTAAGCTTAATTGTATTGGTTGGGCAGTGTAGGTAGAGATTGCATTAATTTTTTTCAATATTGAAAAATAAAATTAATCAAATAAATATTGCGTTAATTTTTATTTTGATTCAATATTACTTATAATCTAATTAAGCTTAACTGTATTGGTTGTCCCCATAATTTATTTGATGAATCAAAATAAAATCACTGATTATTATTAGAGGATTGAGTAAGCAAGTAGGTTTAGAAGTGGAATTATATGTGCTCATTCTCCCTTACAATGATTAATATTATTACAAAAAAAAGTAAAAAGAATAACTAAAAAAGAAATTTCAGCCCTCGCTCTTCACGAAATCAAATAAATTATACACTACTAAAAAAATGCTATTTAGTTCTCATATAATTGCCTACATGAAACACATCATGCTAGCTACATGGTCTGATCATGCTTCCACAAAACCTGTTAAGTGTCAAAAATCGGCAATTTACAAAGCCGATTTCTAGCAATCTGGGGGGCCCACAAAGATAAATAATGGCAATAAATACTGCCGGTTTCCAGCAATCATGGGACTCATGAAGTCAAATACGGCATATAACAGTACCGGTTTCCAGCATCTCAATCATTCAAACATGCGGGACTCATACAATCAAATACCGGCACCCCACTTTGCCAGTTTTCAGCACCCTAAAATTAAAATTATGTTTACTATAGCCCATTTTTTCTAAATTTTTTAACAAATCGACTCATTTTAAAAAAATCCCATGATTATGTTGTTATTGGTGACATTACTGTAATTTCTTTTTCTTTCTATTTGAACTATTTTCATTTTTATAGTAGACTATAGATTACTAACATTATTACTATTGTTTTTTTTTTGGTAACATTAATACTAACATAATTGTGATTTATCTATTCATTTATCTTGATACGTTATCAATTTTATTACTCTTATTTAATTAATACGTTCACTAGCTTTCCTTAGTTTCTTACTACTCTTATTATTATTATTATCATCATTAATGTAGTTACCTTCAATTCTGTTATTATTAACACCATTAAATTATTTAATTTAATTATTTCCAATTTATAATTTCCTTTGCATTATGGTTAACATTTACATTGACTCTGGCATTATATCTTTATCCTCTTTACCTCCATTATTATTCTTGTATTACTACACATTGGTTTTATTGACATTACTAAATAATTTCATTAACCTTTGCTTCACATTATCATATGATATTCTTGTCTTTTAAATCAGTATCTCATTTAGTCATAATAATACTAGGACTATTATTGTTTATTGTTGTTTGTATTTACTTTTAGTAAGTAATTTCGTTAGTTACACTATAGATTAAAATATTATTATTATTATTATTATTATTATTATTATTATTATTATTATTATTATTATTATTATTATTATTATGTTGGTCTCGTAATTTGTCCATAATTCTTTCCCTTCTTTTTACCTTTTTTATAATTTTGCTTATTTTAGTAGATTATTAATTTTATTTACTTATAATTTTGTTCCACTATTACTTAATGTTATTTACATGTTAACATTTAAGGTATACTTATTGTTTTATTATTCGTTACATTGATATAGCTATAATTCCTATTTACATTACAATGTCATTTTTATTCACCTTTACTTATTATTATCGTCACCCATATTATTATTAATAAAATCATATTTATTACTTGTTTTGTTAATAGTATCACCATAACTATTAAAACTGGGTTACTATCAAGTAATTATGATATTTCAAATAGTATTATTCTAGACCTTACTAACTTTATTATTTTTATTCCACTATTATTCTCATCATTCTTCATTAACATAGCTACGTAAACTTGCATGGGCATGGTCCCTCTAACATGCATTTAAATACTTTTCTATATACTGTAATATGAATATGGCCCTCCCATTAATTTTCTAACGTTACTATTATTTACCTTAAATATAATCAATACCATTGGCATTATTATTCACATAGCTTTCACTACTACATTATTAATATTACGAGTACTTTCATCAACATTGTTTTCCTGAATATTAATATTATTTTCTAAGGTTATATGCATCTACCCATAAGATGTCATTCTTATTTTTATGCATTTTGTACAGTGGATCTTCCATTAACTTGATGGATTATTACTTTATCCATGTTTTCATACCAAGTTAAGTTGCATGTGTTTTTCGGTTCTTCAAGTGCTTCGCGTTTCTACATGCGCACATTTTTCCTTTATATTACTTATGCCAGACATAATTTATTTTCCCAACTTTTATTTTATTGCCATTAGCATTCTCTTTACCGGTTTAAATACAATGATTATTAACGTTGTGGACTTAACTATAACATTTATTGTTTTGCCTATTATTTTATTTAACTCTCATGTCCCTACCTTTCTTATAATTATACCTTTTATCCGAACTTTTAATTATTTTGCATTTTGGTTCCTTGTTTAATTTATTTATAGTCAATTTACAATTTAATCCTTCACCTTTCTTCAAATTACGATTTTACGCTCCATTTTTCTCAATAGTTACAATTATAAACTACTTTATTAACTTTTATTTCTAATTCATTATTTAACATAGAGAATTACTGTTTGATCCCTGCATTTTACTTTCATGCTTAATTACCTTAATATTTCGCATTATTACTATTTGAGCACTAAATTCTCTTGAATCTTCACCATTTAACCTTTTCTCATTAGGTCTTTTCTAATAAATTCCTAATTACTCATTTTAATTCAATTTCTCTAATTTGCATTGTACTATATTTTACTTCAATTAATTAATCCTTTAATTAACCATATTATTACATATTTATATTTATATGTTAATCTCTAAACTTTCATTTAATTACAATTGTGCCCTTCCTTTGTAGTTAATTACTATAAAACCATTAGTTAATTACATTTTTACACTTATTGCACTATTTGTCCTAAAATTACCATTTAGTCCTTCAAGTATCATTTTTCATTTTTTTATACTAATTTACATTTTAGTCCTTATTATTTCATAAATTTACACATTTTATCATTTATTTAATTATTTTTCTATAATTATTACTTAAGTCCATTGTTTAGTAAAATTTGCCAATTTACCCTTAAACTTCTATTTTCTTCCATTTAAGTCAATTTCCACTCTATTTCCTTAATTAACCCTAATTTACTCCTTTTTATTCTATTTTTACCATTTTGTTCCTTATTTTTCATTAGTTTACAAATTTACCCTTCAATTCATTTTATTTACAATTTTACCACTAGTTAATTCTTTTACACTATTAATTCATTATCCATTTGTAAAATTTCAGTTTAATCCCTAAATTTTATTTCATGGAAAATTTCACATTTAATACTCAATTAATTTCTTATTTTAGCTACTTAACCCTTAGTTCACTTAGTTTATCATTTTTTTTTCATTTTTTACCCCTTTTTCCCTCAACACTTGACAAAATTACCATTTGACCCCTAATATCAAACCGATAGAAATCTCTGAACTAGATACATGGGATCAATACATTTAAAGTGATCTTGCAAGACCATCCACACATTTACATTTTAACATTTTATTCAGTAGGCCGTAATTGGCCTATTAAAGCGAGTCATCATGACTCGCACCGCGGTTATATATTTAGTATCCCTATGGCTAGCCAATTATATTCTGAAGTAGATTTCACTACCACATTACTACTAAGGGCAATTCACTCGTTCATTTCATTAAATTACTATGAAATACTTAATTTATATTTAGTTCACATTATAAATTTTTCACAACACCTTTCCACCAATAAAACATTTTTACATTCAAGTCATTCTTTTTCCATCACTACATTTCCCATCCATTCACTATTTAATATTAATATCACTTATGCCATAAATCCACCTTAACATAATACATTCCACCATTTTCGTCTTACACATAACACAACTTTACATATTACATTTCAATATTCCACCATTTACATATTACATTTCAATATTTTCAATTACACTACTTTATTTTTAATCCTTCTTCATTTTATGCCATTTTACCTAATTAATTTAACTAATTACACTATAGTCTATTTATGTTTACTATTTGGCCTAGGTTACAATCCTTCCTTAAATATTATTTTTGTTATTTCTTTAATCATTAATTTAGCCATATTGCATATAAATCACTATGATTATAACATTAATTTATATGTAGCATCAAAGTATACCTTAATATATCTAATAGACTAAATTCGGCCTACATAGTACTCTTAATGTACAATTTATTTCTTTTCATTTTAATCATCCTAAGTCTCATATTAAACCTTCCAAAACATGTAAAAATCACACATGATCGGTGTTTAACAAGTGTACTAGATCGGCTAATAATACAAAAAAATATAGATTAAGATCCCAAATATCATACCCAAGGGAACATGGATTGCTAAGAAGAATATCTATGTATGAATTAAATTAGTTTGGGATTATTTTCCAAATGTTATCGATTTAAAGGTAAAAATTAAACTAAATAAATAATTAAATAAAATAAAAGCTAAAATTAAACTAACATGAATTATAAACAAAATGATAACTAAAATTCTCTTGCTAAATAAACTATCCACCTTAACTTTCATTGTAATGACTTAAATTCAATAGAAACACCAGTGATTATGGAAAAACTAGTAATAAAGCCAGATATCTCTATGCAAGAATATCATTCTTAATATTAAACTCATAGACAAGTCTAATACTCAGCATAAAAATCCAGTTTAATTTCCTAAATATTCATTGAACTCTTTTGCAATTAAATTCAACTCCAATTTATTCTTAGTTCCTCCTCTCTCAGTTTTAACCAATATTATCAACACATAATTACCTTAAAAGCAGAAAATAATCATGTATAAATAGTAAAGAGTTAACCTAAGAATATGCAAATTAGTGACAGTGCCTAAATCAATTTTCAGTTATTGAATTAATAAATCAATAATTAATCTTAACACAATCAAAGATGAGAATATATTTAAAACTAAGAAATAATCAATGATATTAAAATTAAAAATCAATCAAGTCATCATAATGAAAATAAAAGGTTCAAATATCCATTAGCAAAAGAAAGAAAAACTACTTCATAATAAAAATAAAAGAACAATAAAAAAACTAAGCAACAAAAAACTATTGTACAAAAATAACTAAAGAAAAATAGAGAAAAAACTAAAGAAAAATCGTAATTAAAGCTTGTTGTGTTTTCTCAGATTGATTCTCTTATTCGTGTGTTTTGATCCTTTATTTATAGGCGTTGAAGAAGAATCCTGCCTTTCGTAGCTTCCCAATCATAGCAGAAAAAGGATTCTAGCTAAAAAGAAAGTTTTGTCAAACTTAAATACTTGAATGCATTGCCGTTTAAAGATTGTCTTATTAGGATGCACGGCCATGCAGGCTTTTTCTTCTTCCCTTGCACAGCTGTGCCTAGGCTTATAAAGCCTTGCATGGCCAAGCAAGAAAAATGCTTTTATGATGCATGACCATGCAGGGATTTACTGCACTCACGTAAATCTTCAATTTTTGCTCTGTTTACACAATCTCTTCATACGCGGCTGTTTAAAATTTTATGTACGGTGGTGTTAATTATCTCTCGACTGAATGTTGATTTTCTAGCTTTAATTTCTCAAAATTATGAATTTGACCCATAACTTTCCATTTTTTTTCAATTAAGCTCATTTTTCTTCATTTTGGCCTTGAAAAATACCAAAACTTACAATTAACCTTTAAAACACAACTTTAAACAATTAAAATAAAATTTAACTAAATTAAAGCTAAATAAACTCAATTAAACACCTAAAAATACACTAAAAATATCATATAATTCACAATTATCAACACACATACAATATATACATAGCCTTAAATTTATACAAAATAAATAAAAAGAATAGGATATTGTATCTGCTAAACTCATTTTCTTGTTCACCACACCTTAATCTCCATTTCCTTTGCCTTCCATCCTTAAAACACCATCTCATTTCTTATGTTTCATAAGTGGCCGAAAATAATCATCAAAGAAGCATCCATTAATTCACTTCTTTTATGCAATATAACTTCATAAATAGAATCTACATACCCAATTTCATCTAATAGAACCCTTGAATAAATTTTAATCCACCAATTTCTCTTACCTCAAATTGAGCACATAACCTTGAATCCTTAAATTTTCTCACTTTTCTTTCCTCAAATAAAGAATAAAGATCACAATTAGCTAGTAGAGGGCTGAAAACTGGTAGATAAGCTTGGATTTAGGGAGAAAATTGAGTAAAAAATGAAGAAATCAATGGAAAGGAAAAGAAAAGTAATTTGGCCAAGAAGAGAAAATGAGAGAGGAGAAGAAGGCTAAAGTGAATTTTGGAAAATCAGATTTTTTAGATATTTTTGGCTTTATATATCCCAATTCAATGGGCTGGGTTGGTTCATTCAAGGTGGTTGGACCTAATTTAAGCCCAAAATTGATCTTAAGCTTATTTTATACACTCTAAATTATTTTTCTATCTTCTCAAGCTAAAATTCACTCAAAATTAATTTCATAATTCTTAAAATAAAAAATCAAGTCACATAAAAATTTTCATCCCAATCAGAGTTCATTTTTAGTTTGGTTCACTTAAATTGATTCGATTAGCCAATTTTCGATGTTATCGTAAAGTCTCTTTTTTACTGTCAAATGATTTTACATACAATTTAGGGTAGATTTGGAAAGCTTGATAATTTTTAGAGATCATTTTCTATTTTTAGAGTTCTGGTCAAACTTTCAATCAATTCGGGCACACTACAAGAAAGTGTTAAAATAGCAACAGAATTTTTTTTGTTGCTACAATTGATTGAAGTTTTTAGCTTTAGCAATGGAATAAAAATTGGTTGTATTCTATCGCTAAAAAGGAGAAAAGTTTTAACTCCAAAAAATAGCAACAAAATATTTATACCATTGCTAAATAAGGCACCAGGAGTTGGTAGAAAAATTTTGGGATAAAAAATACCATTGGAAATAAAATTTTGCAACTTTAGCAATGGATATGAATTTTCATTGCTATTTTTTATCCCAAAATTTTTTCACCATCTCCTGACGTCGTATTTAGCAATTGTATAAATATTTCATTGCTA
Source organism: Excoecaria agallocha (assembly GCA_037975025.1). Classification (NCBI taxonomy): domain Eukaryota; kingdom Viridiplantae; phylum Streptophyta; class Magnoliopsida; order Malpighiales; family Euphorbiaceae; genus Excoecaria; species Excoecaria agallocha. Next base: position 52,803,269 of record CM075813.1, read on the forward strand.
ATTTCTAACCTTAAAGAAATTCATTTTTTTTGTTACCAACGGAACTTAATTTCTATTGCTAAAATTGCAACGAAAAAAATCCCTTTTCGTTGCAATTTTGGCAACGAAAATTAAGTTATATTGGTATTTTCAATTTACCCTAGATATAAATAGTGCATTTACCTTCTCTCCCTGCCTCTCCATTTACCTTCCCTCTCCCTCTTCCTCTTCCTCGCCCTTGCCCTCTGCCTCTCCCTCGCCCTAGCCCTCTCTCTCTTCCTCTCCCTTGCCCTCTCCCTCTTTTTCTTCCTCTCCTTCTCCTGACATTTACTTCTTTCTACGCTTACCTTAAACTCCTTGTGCTTGTTATGGAACTATTAAGGTATTCTATGTTTCAAACTTTCTTCTTCTTTATTTTGATTTTTCAGATTCAAGATTTCTTGCCTTTGATTTTTGTTACTTCAGTTTGCACATAGAGATTGTAACGAGAAGGGAAACACGATTTGTGATATTGGAAACTAGTTAACAATATATGAGTTTTTCTAATTTTGATTTAAGAAATAAAAAGAAATTGATTAACTACTGTGTATTAGTTTCCTTCATTTTCTCAGTTTTTCTTATGGATGCAGCGTTCCAATTTTTTTAAATTTAGGTTCATGATCCATCTTTTTATAATATTTTTTCTTTTCATTCATGATATTTTTGTTACTGTTTGGTTGTAGAGAAAATGAAAGAAACTAAAATGTAACTTTTGATGTTTGATTTTGTGCTGGTTTCCATGATTTTCTTTTCTTTTTTCCTATTTTTTTCTTCTTGCCTTCGCTTGCACTTAAGGGAATCATACAGGCCAAAGTCAATGATCTATTTTTGTAAATTTGCAAATTAAAGTCCTATTTATGTAGTAAAGACTTAGCTTTAATATAGTAAAGTTAAATTGTTTTAAAAAATAACCTCCTATATATCATTCAAAACTTTGTTTTCTTAATTAATTGATATTAAAATTGAAATGTTTTAGTATATAATTGAAATGGAAGGTAATCTTGTTGTAGTTTCTAAAGTACTTACTGTTTAGCTTGTTTAATGTATTTAAGGATCTTTGGGTGATTCATCTGGTTATAAAATCCATAGGTGTTTTATGTATTTATTCTTGCTTTCTGCCTATAGATAGTGTATCTACTTATTTGAAATGACTCTTCAAGTAATTTTAGACAACTATTTGTTTCTAAGAAGACAAGTTGTCGTTGTTGTTCCTTCTTTTTCTTTTTCCTTTTCCCCCATTTATGATATCTTATTTGGCACAAGGAAATAATGAACTGTTATTAATTCAATTATGTTATTTTTTGAGTTTAGTCCATGTATGCCTCTCTTGTTGGTGTCCTTGCAAACATTTTGATTTAGTTTTAAAGAATCAACCCAATGATGTGGGAGCATCCAAGCTAAAATAGAACAGTAAAATTCTTTTTGATTTTGTTCGCTTTATTTAGTGTGCTTAGGTCTATTTGGTATTTGGATTCTTGTTTAATGTGTCTTTTATTCTTGGAAAGGACTATTTCTTAGTCTCCAATTGGATTTATCCTAAATTGTGCAATTAGGATAGCAGTTACAAAAATAGTAGTATTTTTAGTCATAATTTTAAATTTAGAGGTTACTTAAAACCAATAATTATCTATTTTTCCAATCTCAATCATCGTATTCAAACCCTAATTGTTTATATCTGATTGCCTTAAATCCTTCTTTTGTATCATATCTACTGTCTATTTTTCTTTAGAATCTTGACAAGTTCAGTAACATTCTATTTATAAATTTGTCAAAATTTACCATATAAATCAAGTGCATAGAGATTTACCTTGCATGTGTAGATGGTTTTAATACTGCTAACTAAGACTTTGGTGATATTTGGGTTATTTTGGTTGAAAATTAATTAGGTATAATTAAAAGAAAAAAAACATTTGAATTGGACCAAAATTGAATTTCCAGGTTATAAAGAATAACAAGACTTGCTTTTTCACTTGGTGTTCTAAGGTATAAACTCAAGCTTTCGATCAGCACTTCAACCATGTCACGGTCGCAGACAATGTGAAAGTTGCCATGAATTCTCTAAATTGAATATTGTTTTTTGGAAATAAAACATATATACGCATTATGAACTTAAAAATAACTCAAAATCATTAGGTAATTAAACTCCTAACCAGTTCCAATCTAATGAGGAATCCTAAAGAGGAACTATGCTTATATAGATGCATATAAAACTTAATATGTAACAGTATACTTTAATGATATAATTGCACTTTTCTTACACTTAAAATGATATTGTTTATTTGATTTTTTTCCTCCATCAGACTCCTTTAATCCTTTACTAAACATGTCTCGGGTTTATTTATGCAGTAATAGTGAAGGGAACATAGATCCAAATGGTGAGATATGGGATGCTTCATATTGATGGAGCTGTATGGTTATAGCCTACAAGAATAGTAAATTTTAGAAGAGTAAATTGGCTCCAATTGAGGTAACTTAAATTTTCTTGCTCTTATCCTTTTCCTTTTTTACCATTTGCAATATACAAGATAATGACATACCTCTTATGTGTTTATATGATCATATATCTTATAATGCTATTGATTTCTTGGTTTCTCATAGGTACTAAAAATGTATTTGTTATAGTCTCGGCAAACCGGGGGATTACTCAGGCTCACCAAAAAATTACGTTTTTTGGATAATCCAAAGATGTTTTTAGCTATTTTTCTTTGTTGGGTTTTTTATTCTTAGGTATTATTTTGTTTATTTTATGCTTTTTTTTGTTTGATCTTCTATGACTAGGGCATAAGTTTAGCTATAATTAGTAGCTTCAATTTGTTGGAAGTTAATTTAGCTTAGTTGTGTTTATATTTATGATAAACCTATTAAGATTGTTGTGTTCTTTTTCAGTTCTATTTGATTGTTCCTATTGAAATTGGAGGCTTCTTTGTGTATTGTGAGTGGTGTTTTTTCCCCTTATTATGGAATGAATTATGGTATTAATGATTATTATGTTTTAGTTGGTTTGACAACCTCTTTCCAAATGTTCCTGATGACCTTTGGTTGTATTTTGATGAAGCAATGCTTAGTTTGCTAGGTGTTGTCCTGACAATGTTAACTTCTTAAACTATTTTTTATTTACTAGTGTTTTTTTTCCTCCGGTTGAGGATACTGTCCTAAATCTGCATTAAGATAATGTATGGACGATTGAACTGTTTATTTTAAGAGGCCACTGTTTTATGGCTTAAGATGGGTAATCTATGTTATAGTCATTTAGCTATGTGGCTTGATGATGTTTTTTCTTCTTTGCTGTTGTTGGGTCCATTGGCTTTGGGGGTTAATTGGGGTAAGATTATAATAATTGAGTTGGACATGATCAGCAACCATTCTTACTTATATTGCTAGTACTCTCGAGGACCCAGGGTTGTCTTCTAGGAATGTGTTAAAAATTTGAGTTAGCTTTGTGCTCATAGAAGTTGTACCTTTTAACTTACCTTTGATATAAGTTGTAAATTTCATGGGGATGGCTTTGACCATTCAAATATACCGGATCATTGACACATAAATGCATCCTATATTTGTAAGTTTTATATGAATGCAATTTGATGCTGTCTTTTTGGATTATATCACCGAGTTTGGTCTATTTGTTCAAAAATCTAACTGATTAGCAGGTAGTTGGGTTTCACCCAGATGCTTACTTTGAATATTATATGGTAATAATGTGAACTCAATTTTGTAATTTAATGGCAGTGTAAAAAAAATGCATTGTTAATTGGGGTAAGATTCTAATAATTGAGTTGGACATGCTCAGCAACCATGCTTCCTTATATTGCTTGTTATGCAGGCAAATTTTTTTGGTAGGAAGCCTACATACCCTGAAGTATTTATGCACACCCACACAAAAAAGCATGATAATCAGACATTCGTCAATACCCGTTGCAGATAACTCAATGTATGTAAAATTTATACATCAATATTAATTATTTTATGAAAATATAGCTAATTAATTGTAACTATTATAATTATAGGAGAAAATATAAGAGACTCTCATTCAACGGCGGCAGAACTCTGAAAAGGTTAATGAAAGTTAGATATTTCTTGAAGCAGTTGGTGGTAAGAATAATCGTGAAAGGATTTTTGGTTTAGGTTCAATTGCAACCACTTTTCATTCAAATTCCTCTACATCATCTGCAACTGCTTGTAGTAAACGGTGTGAATCTTTTGAGAGAGTCGTTCAATTAGAGACCGCACTCACCATGTTGATGGATACTGTAACATCCTTACTGTAATAGTTTTCCCGATTCAAGCATTTGATCGAAAAAAATTTTTCTTAACTTAACCTTTAATTATTCATTAACTAATAATGCTTATCCAAATTTGTATACATAGTCCACCTTATCGATGACATATAACTGTTCAATTTTACTATTTATTTTACAAAAATTTGATAATATAACGGCTATATATTGGACTAGCCCCCTGAAAATCAAACAATAACCATAGCCCCTCAGGGGCACAACAATTATAATTAAAATAACCATTTCATTCATACATTCTCCATCACATCTCAACCATAAATAAACCATCCACTAGCAGTCAAATCCATATACATATACAATCCAAGAACTATTACAAATCCAATTTTAAGCTTCAAATATTTATAGTATACATGCCAAAATAAAAATATAGCTTTAGTCCTTCAAATTCTTCATCCCCAGTGTACTATTGCTCTTTATCACATTCAGTACCTGCACGTAGTAAATTCTAAGTGCTGAACATTAAATATTTCCAGCGGTGACTAAAAATCATAAAATTTTTCAAAACAAGCATAATTGCACCAAAAAGTGCAAAATTTTAATATTTCTTATTAAAAAGCATTCTTATTCATTTTTAGCAGTCTTTTCACCTTAACATTCAAATTTTTGTAAACTTTACACTTAAGTCCTTAATTTTCAATTAATTACGAAAATACCCTTTTGCATTTTAATTACAAAATTGCCATTATTTTCACCTTACATTTGACTTTTCGCATATAAAATAATTAACTGAGTTTTACTTTATTCTTTTTACGTAAAATTATATTTTAGTCTCTGAACTTTACAAAACTGCATTTTTGACCTGTTTGGACATTAAATTATCATTTTATCCTTAATAAATATTTCTTAATTACTTTTACTCATTAAACACACTTTTTGAAAAATTACAGTTTTGCTCCTAAACTTTTAATTTATTTCAATTAGATCATTTTTCACTTTTAACTTCACTTTTACTTATCGTTTACATCTTTTTAACTTATTTTCACGTTAATGCCTCTAGTACTAGGGATGCTCACTGGGTGGAAAATTTCAGATCCTGGCGGGGACCCACCCCGTTAGGGACGGGAAATTCTCGAATTTTCCTCCGCGGGGACAGGGACGGAGGAAAAAAATTCCCGATATATATTTCATGGTGGGGACAAAAAATGGGGTATCCACCTTGCGGGGATCCTCGCCCAACAAAAAAAAATTTAATTTTAAAATATAATATTTTATAAATAATTAAAATTAAAATATAACTTAATTTTATAATTATAAAGTTTTAAATTATACTTAATTTTAATTTTATGAATGATTAAAATTTATATTAATTTAAATTATGATTGATTTTAAATTTTTATTTATTATATATTATATTTTAATTTTAATTATTTATAAAATATTATATTTTAAAATTAAAAAAATTCTGGGGATGGGGTTCCTCGGGGGGGATTTTCTCCCCATTATAGAATCGGGGATGGGGACGAGGAATCCCCAACCCCAGTAGGGCAGTGCGTGGGGTGCAATTCCCGATCCCGTCCCGCCCCGTAAGCACCCCTACTTAGTACAATTCTGGCAAAAATTCTTAAACCAGATAGACGAAATGTTGATCTCATAGGGCCATATACAGACTGAAAAATCATCTCAAAATACCATTTATCACAGAATAAATAACAGAACAAACAGATATTATTGAGATCAATAATCCTACCATAGAAAAACAAGACTCCATGATTTGCATCTCGGTATAGATGTTTCTATAGCTAGCCAATTATATACTGAGTTAGATTTTGACTGCCTGACTATTGCTAAGGGCACAATTTCACTTATTTCAAAATATTTATCAAATTTTTGATACTTTTAGTAGTCTTTTCTTTTTAAACAGTCGGTCAATTACTTTTTCAGTACTTTTTACATAGTTTGTGAATTAATACATTACAATTCACCATTTCTCATCAATTTATAAATTAATTCACATTAATTCAATATTTTTTTCTTATACATAACCAAAATTCTTATCAAAAATATTCAATTAATTTTTTTAAATTCTATAAAAATTCATGGACATGTTATTTCATGCTTGTAATCATTTTAAGGCTTAAAAACATCAAAATACATAAAATACACACTACTTTTCCCTAAGAAAGAATTTGGCCAACATGAGAAGTCTATCATATATGCTCTTTAAAATTTATTTAAGCATTCTAATAAACTTATTTAAGGTCCAATTACACTATTCTAATATCAATTTCTAATATACATACATTTACCAATTTTTTCCTAACTTACCTAAAGGAAAATTATGCTAAATAATGGAAAATAGCTAGATTTGAAGCTATTAACCTTCTTTTCCTTGCCTTATGCTTATCTAGACCTCCTTTTCTTTCCTTTTGGCTTTGGAAGATTGGCCTTCTCCTTGTGTACCTACCATGGCCGGATTTTAATCTTATCAAAACCTTATTTTTTTCTCTTTTCCTAAAATAAACATCATAAATGAAATCTAGGCACCAAAAACATCAAAAAACACTCTTAAACAAATTTAAACCCTTAAATTTCTCATACCTCAATTTGACATCTTAACTTTCTCACTTGATTTTCTTGGCTTAACTTCCTCTGATAACAAGATAGAGGCTTGATTAAGAAACTAGAGAGGCAGAATAATCTTTCTTATACTTAGATTGAGAGAGAATATGAGAGAAATCTTGAAAAAAAAAGAGGAATGGTGGCTTAAAAAGGTTTAGGCTTGGAGGAAGAAGAAAGGAACTGAAGGAGATGATAAAAGCTGACCAAACTCTCTTTTTCTAGCAAATATTTAAGGTGGCTAAATGGGTTGGGCTTTAGTTCAACCCAATCCCACTAAATTAAGCCTGAAAACCCAAAATAAATTCCATAAAGCTATTCTTCTATAATTCTCTCATTTTTTAAATTCAAATCACTCCAAAAATTATTCCATCATTCTTATATGTTGTACACAAAATTTCAGACCAATCGAAGTCCGTTTTAGATCTGATTCAATTAAATCGATTCGATTCAAAATTATCAGTGTTACCGAAAAATTTACTTTTTTCAACCAAAATATTCTAAACATTATTTTAGGCATGTATGCAATTTTTAGCAATTTTAGACTTCATTTACTATTTTTAATGGTCCGATCAAACTATAGTCAAACTAGTTAACCGAAAATCGAACAATTTCGTTTTTCGTATTTTTTACTTTTGGAGGCCTATTTGATCTCAAAATCACTTTCAATTTCAGCCTCGTATTACCCATGATAAATATTTTTCGATAGTCAAATAAAATATTTTTCATATTCGGATGTATTTTTCAGCCTGTAAGCACTGTTCACTATCGAAAAATATTGTTTTTGGCTAACCCGATATTGAGGTCATTACAGATACTGTAACCTAGCTAAAGAATCGGATAGACGAGTAGGAAACCAAGGGCTCATCTCAGCAACCAGATCATCCTCTTTCACCTCCACCAACTACAAAGCTTAGATTTTTAATATTTAGTTATTGATATTAACTTTATGTTATTTTTGTTAGGGTTTTCATGGATTCTTACTTTATAGTACTATAATATATTTTCAGGATTTTTATTGTTATGCATTACAATTTTTATATTATATTATCAATAAAAATATTTTCTTAAATTGCATTATGAATTTTGATTATATTTATTTATAAATAAAAAATTTGATTGAAACTAAAACATTATGCCAAGCTAGCATAATTTTACATTTTTTTATGTTAAAAATAGCAATGAAAAATCAAATTTCAAATAGCAATGGTAAAATATTCGGTTGCTAACTTTTTCCAATGGAAATTGGATTTGGTTGCTATAAATAGCAACGGATATTGAAATCGGTTGCTAAAAATAGCAACGAAAATTGTAATGCCATTGATAAAAATAGCAACATAAATGGTATTTCGTTGGTAAAAATAGCAACGAAAATGATATTTTGTTGGTAAAATTAGCAATGAAAAAAGCAATTCCGTTGATAATATTGACCAATTCACCGAAACATATATTGGTTAGTGTTGCAAGCCAAATTGTATGCCCTAGTCTCTAAAACTTAATATAGAGTGAAAATGGTATCGAACACAGGAAATCTGAGGGTAATTTTGTATTAATTAAATAGCTGGTTGGATAGATAGGCAATAATTAAAATGGAGTTGAATTATTCTAATTATCCTAAAGTCTACAAAATTGCATTCAAATTAAACTATTAAAAAGATCAAATGTTAATTACATGTATTAGAATTACAAGCAAAAATCATTTAAGAACTAAAATACATCCATATATAACTTGATTGGAGAATTTGACCAAACATCTTTAAAAGCAATTCTCATTATCAATTAAATGTATTTTTACTTAGAGTCCATAAGCATTCTCATGTCAATATGGAGATAAACAAAAACCATTAAGTTCCATGTCAATTATTTAGCCCCTCAAAGTGAAATTCTTATCTCTAAGTGATTCATAAAACTTTAAGTGGAATCAATTATTTTTCCACCAAGTTGCCCAATTCTCATTGTGAACTATTTGATTAATAAGTTACATATAGTGATCAATTATATATAACACAAGCAAGCACTCGATTGAATTTAAATCAATCATATATTGACAAATAAAAGTAGTTCTTTAATTAATTTCATGTTGCAATCTTAACATATGGAGACTTAGCCAAAATACATATTAAAAATTAACAAAGTTGTACTAAAGAACGTTAAGAAATTAAATAGAAAAAAAGAAGAAGAAAAGATGTAGATGAGCCCTTCAATCCTTCTTCGAAATGAACTTCGATTTTTGACTTCACCTCTTGACTATTCTCTTGTTCTTTTGACGTTGTCTTCTAGTCATCTAGTCAAAATTTTTTCATCCTTTTTTCCTGCCTTTATCCTTTAAATTTATAGATAAATTGCACCTCCAATCATGCCTCTTAGTAATAGGTGTGAGGGTGAAAAGTTTTTGTGAAAAGATTTGATGAAAAGGCAAAAAATCATGTTGGTTGGGAACTGCTATCTAGGCCGACTCATGTCACTCATCATAAGTCATGCTCCTTGGTCTCTGTAACGATACTTGAAGCCTATCACGATTCGTCCCTCCTCTGCTTCCATAGTCACTAGTTGGATACCTTATCACGAGTTGATCAATCTCTTTTTTTTTCCTTTGCTTCATCATGACTCGTTCCTTCTCTTCACGTCTCATGCCTATTCCTCAATATAACGACTCGTGCAGTGTGTCATGAGTTGTGCTCTTTTCTTTCTTTGCCCTTACTTCATTTCTCCTCTTCTCTATAATGACTCTTGCATACCATCACGAGTCGTGCTGCTCTCTACTTCACTTTTTCGTTCACTTTAACTGCAACAAAATTAAAACGCATAAACTAGATATAACACCCAAAATTAACATATTTAGACACTTTTAGCTAATAAAATTAAAGAAAATATGTATCAAATATTAGACCATTTTACATGGTAATGGTTAGATTTAATAATGAAAATTGAATTTTGTTACTAAATTTAGTAACGAAAAATAAATTCGGTTGCTAAAAAATACCAACTGTCAAAATTGTAACCGAATATTCTATTGTTATTTTTCGTTGCTAATTTTGATTAGCAACAGAAATTCAATGTAATGGCCTCAACACCGGATCAGTCGTAAATAGTACTTTCCGACAGTGAATAGTATTTTCCGAACCCGAAAGCCAAAAATATTTTATTGAACCATTTGAAAGGAATAGTCATGATGAGCCTATGATTGAAATTTGAAGTGAATTTGAGGTCAAATTGGTCTCCAAAATTCAAAAATACGAAAAACGTAGCGAGTCAATTTCTCTGGTAAGGAAAGAGACTTGATTTTTTATAAATAATTAAAAATATTAAACGAACTCCGAATATTGTCAGATTTTGTGTGCCTACATGAATTTTTATGTAAAATATTTTGGTAATGAGAATTGAATTTTTGGGTGACACCGATAGTTGTCGAATCGGACCGATAAGTTTGAATCGTATCGATAACGGACTCCGATTGAGCCAAAAATTTGCGTACTACCTATTTTTGATGTTTTAAGAATGATGGAATCAAAATTGAAGTGATTAGAAGTAATGAAGAGAGAGAAATTGGATTGAGCTTTAAAAAGGCCTAAATGGACCTTAATGTTTAAATAAGTAAAGCCCACTCATTAAGCCCAATTTTGGGTCCATAAGAGTGGAATAAAAGGGGCAAAAATCTGGAAATTTTTTCCAAAATACTGCAACTTCCTCTTCCTCTTTTAATGGCTGAATTCCCGCTCTTTCTCTCTCTCTTGATTTCCCTTCATATCTACTTCAAATCTCTCCTAAACTCCTAAATAAAAGATGAAGTTCTCTCTCTCTAGGTCACCTTAGTAGCCTTAAACAAGTGATTTGAGCAAGAAAAGATAAGAAATCAAAGGAAAAAAAGGAAAAGAGGTAAGATGGACTTTAAGGAATTAAGTAATTTTAATTGAGTTTTTGATGTGTTCTTATAGTTTTTGAGGTGTATAAGCTAATTATGAGCTTGAATTTTTTATTTGAGGACAAGAAATTGAGGTTAGGAAGGCTAAAGAATTCGACCAAGGTTGATAATGGTGAAGAACAAAGTTTTGTTTTGTGTTAAGAGAAGAATAATGAAGCTTAAGGAAGCTAAAGCTTGGAAAAAGGTAAGTGACTATAAAATCCCTTAATTTTCCATTTATTATAAATTTTTCTTAATTATGTAATTAAGGTGAAAATGTTTAAAGTTGTTAATTAATGCAATTATGTTAGGATAATTGCAATTGGATTAGAGAAATGATGAATGAAAAGTAAAAATGAAAGAAATAAAAATATTTAGGAAGAAATTTAATTGTGGCCGAAATTGATAATAAGGAAAAATGGTGAGAAATTTGCATTTAAATGATGGATGTTGGCTTAAAATAATTGTAGACATGATAATTGATCTTTATAAATTTTTAGAGAATATTTAGAAATTATTTGAAAATTTTAAAAGTTATGTATAATGTATGTATTGAATGAAAATTATGATTTATTGTGAATTAAATGATTATTTTGATGAAAAATGACAATGACCAATAAATAATGCATAAATGAAATTTATTAGAATTTGTTAAAGTTATTGTAATTTTATTGGAATTTTTATGTAACTATGTATAATGAAAATAATTGAATTTTTAATGCATTATTGTATAAAAATGACAAAAATGATGAATTAATATGAAAGTGAATTAATGTCAATGACAAGAAATAAAAAGTCAACCAACGAATTTTTTGAAATAATTATTGAGTCATGAAAATAAGAAGAATAATGAATTATTGATAAATAATTCATAAATAAATGAAAATAATGGAAATAAATTACTACGTAAATAAAGAAAAGATAAAAATGAGTTTTGAATAGAAAAAGGACTTAAACGAAAGAAAATAAAAGTTTTGGGACAAAATGATAATTTTGTCAAAGTAAGTAATTAACGCATAAAAATAAGTAAGAAATACTTAACAAGGGTAAAATGGTAATTTCGAAGGCCTAACGGTCTCGAAAGATAGAATTTCCATGGTTTAAGGACCAAAATATAATTTTACTCGAACATGATAAAATAAAGAATAAAAGATGAATAATGAAAGAAATTATAAAATGAAAATAAAAATGAAAATAAATGATTATAATGGCAAAATCGTAATTATGTATTTGAAATGAACAGTTTGCTAGAAAAAGTCAAATTATGCTTGTTCGAGGCATAAAATAATAATTAATATACATAGAGTTCCTAATTACATAAAAATTAAAAAATTAAAGATGTGACTAATTTATCAAAATAAATTAGTCAATAAAAAGTATTAAGAGAATAAATTATTATAAAATTAATTCGCCGACGAAATAAAAGTCGGCATATCGAATAATTGAAAAATTGGACTGAAAAAGGAAAAATTATAAAAACGTCATATCTAAAAGTATTGAAAATGATTCATAAAGAATTATATAAGAAAAATAAAAGAAAAGTCAGAATTTGTATAAAAGATTGAAAAATCCAAGTGTTTGAGTGAATTATTAAAGAATAATTCACAATAGTGACTTGAAAAGATAAAGTGAAAGAAAAGACGGAAGTTACTGAAAATTCTAAGTATCTATGTGAATTATCGAAAGATAATTCACAAAAATGATCTGAAAAGATAAAGTTAATGAAAGGACAAAAAGTTATTGAATATCTGATAACACTAAAAGAGTGTATTTGATCAGAATTTAATGTACAAAGGAATAAGAGAAAGAGATTAAAGATTTCTTTTAATGTTTAAAAATGATTGCAAATGTGATTGATTAATTTACCCTTAGCAATAAGCAAGTATTGTTATTCTTGTTTGGATACAATTGGCTAGCCATAGGAACATTTGAACTGTGGTACAAGTCATGGTGACTTGCTTTGCTATGGTAGGATCATTGATCTCTATGGCTTCTGTCTATATCTGATATCTGTTCTGTGGAAAAATGATCTTTGAGATCATTTTTCAGTCTGTCTGGGACCTTAGGGTCCAGTCTCGAGTATCCTTTTTAGAGTCCTGTTATATTGCACTTGGGACTTATTGAAATGAATAAATCAGTATTGTTTAAATGAATTGAATGTAAGAAGTTATAAAAAAAATGATTCATGAAAAATAATTCGTTTCGAAGAAAATGGAAAAGTTGAATAAATATGTGAAGTTATCTGAAAAGTGTGATTAGTAAGGAAAAAGAAAAAGAGAGGTTTTATAAGAATAAAATAATAAATAAAGATTAAGTCATGCTTTTATAAAAGAATATTAATAATAATAATTTAAATTGTATTTTGATTTATATGAAAATGGTAAATCTAAGTAATTAGTAATTTCTGTACCAAGTACTAGTGAGAAAAGTGTCAAGTTTGAAAAATAATATTAATTTTCTATTTTAATGTCAAAAAGTGATAGTACCGACATTAAGTGGAACTTAATGCTTAAGTAACGTATTCCTGAAAGATATGTTGAAGGAAAGTAAAACGATAAAAAGGCATATCATTATTCAAATGATAAAAGACATAATTTTAAGCACATATTTGAACATAAATGATTGTATAAAAAAAGGAAGAGAATCTGACTGCAAAGTGTCCCAAAATAGCAGTATCGCTTTTCGATAAAGCTTATAAGCCTTTAAATAGTAATGTATTTAATTGATAAAGGTTTAAGTAAAGTAAAAGAATAAATAGCAAAAAAGTATAGTTAGAATACAGATTGAATAATTGATCAGTAAGATTAAGAATTAAAATAGTTTATTTTGGTGCTCTTAAAGACGCAAGTACCAATACATATTGCTAATGAAATGATAATTACATTGATGTGGCTAAAAGATAAGACAAAAGTAATAATAAAAGTAAAAGTTACAGTGAAAAATAACATAAGGGATTAACAAATCTGATATCGATCCACCTAAGAAAATACTGTAAAGTAAGTTAAAAGTTTGAAACCCAAAGGACAATGATTACTAAAATACAAGTTAATAACATAATTAATGTTCACCGAAGTAAAAGAAAATGTTTAATGAAATATGAATACTAGAAGCATAAATTACGAAATTATGCTCCATGTTGGGAAATTCTTGAATTAGTAGTCACCACTGGGCATATTTAATGCTCAGTACGTAGTGTTTACTACGTGCAGGTTCTGGAGTGTTGCGGGAGCACAGTACATTGAAGGTCCAGATCGGAAGAGAAGATTTTTGTGTTAGTTGATGTAAGCTTTTGGCATGTATATACTTAGATTATTAAGGTAAAATTTTGAATGGTATTCTAGTTATATGTTTATTTGTCTTGAATGTATGGATTAGTATAAGTTTTGATTTGATTATTAATGTTTGTTTTTAATTGTTTATAAGACTGTTATTTGATTCTGAAATTTTAGTAAAAGTATTTTTCAAGTGGTTTGAATTGTTCAAAAAAAAAAACTTACCATCGTCAGATAAGTCTCGTTTTGATAAGGACTATTCCGAGAAGGGTGTTACATTCAATAAATTCGGTTGCTAATTTTTGTTTCTATTTGATAATTTTCTTGTAGTGGCACTATTTGAACAAAAATCGTGAATTTTTCTTTGTTTAGACTTTTGAAAGCCTATTTGATCTTGTTTTCATTCCAAATTTCATCTTTAGGCTAGTCGCGACTAGTATTTTCGAAATATAAAAAAAAAGTTATCCCAAAAACTTCAAGGGAGTTCACCTACTTTTGAATTTCTCTAGCATTTACATGTGTAATCTTATACTTCTGATAAATTTCGGTGCAGTATTTCTAATACAATTGCACCCAAAATACTTTTTTCATAGCTCATCAACTATTGAGCCTTTAAAGTTACTCCGGTATAACTATTTTCAGCCCAGAAAATACTATTCATGATAGTTACAATTTTTTGGCCATTATACTAGTTGCCATTAGTAGAGATGATTTTGCTTTTGTATCAAAACTATGAATGTGACTAGTTATGCAAAAATGATTTTGTTGTTACTATTTTTTTTTCTTTTATCCAAAACCTAATATGTGTTGCATATAATTTAAGAGAGTTCGTAGTCCTTTGGATTAGCTTAACAAAAATTGCTAGAAAAACTTGTTACAGAAAAGAACATCATCAATAATAGTCTTCGAGCGGAATTCAACCATGTGCAATGTTTCTCAAATGGATATAGGAAAATAAGCAAAATATTAAAATCTCAATAATTAAAATTGCAAACAATGAATTATGAATACAAATAATAAACTAAAGAATAATTGCAGATGATGAACTAAAAAAACAAAACATGATAAATTAACCTGATTATATGGTAAACACTGAACACAAAGCTAATGGTGATTTGATACGTACATAAATCAAATAAAAAATAATAGATTAATCTAATGATCCACTGACATTAGAAATTGAACTAAAATTTTGAAATCATAAAATACTCCACTAACATTGCAAAAGAGACTTACTACTCTTAATATAAATTAGGAAAAAATATTTTTAAAATCTTTCTAACAATTTGTTAAAGTTTCTTTTCCTCAAAATTGGCTTCTTCCCCTTTATTAGCAAACTTGTTCAAATCAAATCCATAATCAGCTGGTAAATTTAAATCAATATCAAGTGCAACCTTTGTCTTCTTCTCCATAGAGTCTTATACCTCACCTTCTTTTGGCTCCAAACCATTCTTCATTTTTTTTTCTTTCATTAGAGAAAATATGAATATCATCTTCCTCTTAAATAATTTTCTGCAAAAACTCTTCATATTCTTACTTAGAGACTGTAATCCTTTGTTTTCCTTGAATACATCATTCAATTAAGATGTGCAGATTAAATAAGGGTAAGGGTTAATTACAAAAAAGAGCTTTAACTATAGAATACTTTATAATTTTTGGCTATATCTTTAAATCTTGCAAAAAAATGCCTCAACTATAGGGTACCTTACAATTTTGGTTCTTCATCGCTATAACAGAGTACCAAAATTATAAGGTAGGCCCTTTTTTGCAAGATTTTAAGATGGGACACAAAATTGTAAAGTATCATATAGTCTGAACCTTAATTTGTAATTAACCGTAAGGGTAAATATGAGATAAACTAGCCAAAAGTGTTTCAAAACCTTAACATCATTTATAAAAGAATTTTTTAACAATCCTCAAATGTTAAATATATCAAAATGGAGGGAGTATTAGGTATTGGATTGATATGTATAGGCATTTATGACTATATACATCCCTTTAGAGGTTTTTTGGTTCCTTCCTAGTATGGTTACCCATTTACTGTAGTTGGAACATTGATTGTTAGGTATTAGATTGATATATAGGCATTTATGACTATGTATATCCCTTTCGAAGGTTTTTTAGTTTATAGCATGGTTACCCATTTACTAGTTGGAACATTTATTGTTAGGTATTGAATTAATATATAGGCATTTATGACTATATACATCATTTTGTAGGTTTTTTTATTCCTTTCTAGCATGGTTATCCATTTACTAGTTGGAACATTTATTTTTAGGTATTGATTGATGTATAGGCATTTATCTTGGAGAATGAGAGTCTACCAAAAATTGCATTATAGGTAAAGGAGGATACTAACCACTGAGAACTAAGCTTAGCTAGACTTCATTAAGTCATCGTCCTTGAGCTCAAGGTTCAATCTCATCAACGTTTTTACTTGCACTAACTATTTTGATAGTCTTAAAAGAGAAAATGGATTTTGAATGGTTTGTATTTCTTTAAAAGGCAAACTTGTGATTTTGCCTCTAGACTATGGAAAATTGGGTGATTTTACCCCCTAACTTCTATCAGCCCATTAGACCCTTGAACTCAATTTTATAATGAGATTTTGCCCCTCAAACAAACTGAAAGGGCACATATCTAATGGAACAAATAGGAGCGAATCAAATTGTGATATGTCATTTTTCTCTCTCCTACTCAACCATTCAGCTAGCAAAAAAACCTCTCTCCTCCGTCCTTTTCCTCCTCCTTTTGAATTTTTCAGATTGGACCTGGCCGATCTCTGATCAAGTTGAATTTTGGTGGACAATTAGAAGACACATATTTCTTCATTTTGAATGGTGAAGATCGTTTTTGGAGGTTTGAAATTTGTGGTTTTATTGCAAAAAGTGAATCATTTTTCTAGGTATCCAATACAACCACCACCTTCATTTTCTTTGACAAATTGGATAGTTATTTGTTGGTAATTAGATCATGTTGATTTTTGGTGAGTATGATCAGAACTCTTTGTTCTTCAATTTGAACAATGAATATTGCATTTGGATAATCCTAACCTTGTCTGATTTGCTTTGGACAGAAGTTGCAATCATGTGATTTCTCTCCTTATTCTTCATTATGTCTTTGTTTTATCGTTGTTTATGATTGAGCCTTTTGTTATACCATGTTGTCTCTTAAATTTATTCACAAAATCAAATCTTTCATACTTGAATTTGAGATTCAATTTTCATGAAGTACTTAGAAAATCGAGGAGGAGGATGAGAGAGGAGAGATTTTTTTTTGTATTTTTGCCATATCGTCAAAATGGCTACCACGTGTGTATCAATATGTTGCGTTCTCATTAGGTATCGTTAACTCCATTAGCATGTGGGCATTCCATCATAAAATTGAGTTTGAAAGCATAATAGGCTCAAAAAAAATTTGAAAGGTAAAATCACTCTATTTTCAATAGTTCAGAGTCAAAATTACTTCTTTTTTCTTCTTTAAAAATCTAAATTAACGTCATTGAAACTAAAAAAATTCAATTTAAATGATTTGAATGTTAGGAATGATTAAAGCATCCATAATTTTAATTGCCAATAAAGAAAATAAACTTTGTTGGTGACATCTACACAATTGTTTTAAGGCCAAATTAATATAAAGCCAAGGAATTAAAAGACTTAATTAATGAAGACCCTTGCCAAGTCATCCATACTAGTTTTTTTTCAATAGATTCACTAACAAAATTAAAGAGAAAGAAGATGCAACATACTATTGACTTATCAAAGTCGGTATTTGCCATTAGAGTGTGCATGCATTCAACACACAACGACGAATGTTGAACAACAATAATGTAGTGCAGTGGTGCAGCAAGAAGCAAAGAACATAATGATGTTAGGGATTTTGTTCGAAGAGAGAGAAGAGAAAAATTAGACAATGCATTGCTTTTTAAGGGTTAAGGAAAAAAAAACTTGTGAAAATTGTCTAAGGCTGGAAATTAATTGGGGAAGGGTTTAATTAGTGTTTAGGTTGGTATTTTTTCCCTTTTTTTAATCGCATTCTACATTTGCTTCTTTTTTTCTGTAAACTTTCAATTTTTTAAAACGTTATTTTAGACAAATTTTATTTTTTTATTCTATTCTATTATTAAAAAATATCATTTAAATTACTTGTAATTAATGCTAAATTCTCTATAAAAAAATAAAAATGCTAAACTTATTTTATATTCTTTTTTTTATTTTTCCAATTATATGTAATTTCTTTAGTTAAAAATTGTGTTATATAGATACTACATCATTACTTTTTAATCACTCAATATATATCATTTGATTAGTTATTAGTTTGTTTTTAATTATTTTTCAATATTAACACTAAATAAAATGCATATTATTGTTAATATTATGTTATATTAATAATTTTTATTAAAATAAAATATTTGTAACTTTCTACAGCCAGCTGCCAAATAAATCGGTAGCTACATTAGGAACATATTGAAATTATTTTAGCTAAGAAGTTGCTATTCAGTTTCTAAATTGGCAAAATATTAAACATATTTTAGCTAAGATAACATTCCATGGCTATTTTGTCGATATATTCATAAATTTTGATAAATAATTAGCTTCGCAACCATTCCATTTGCTAATTTCGTAGCTAGAGATGATCATGGGGTGAGAAATCTCCTAAAATTTTCTCTATGGGGGCGAAAATAGGGGAAAAATATTTTCTAATTTAGAATTCGGAGCAAGGACGGAGATTGTGGTCCCTGCCCTAAATTTCTCCTCTCCCAAAATTTAGTAATTAAATTTAATTATATTTATATAATTTAATTTTAAATTATATTTAATTTTAGTTTTGTCAATTGTTAAAATTTATATTAATTTAATTTGTAATTGAATTTATATTTTTTAATTATTAAATATTATATTTCAATTATAATTAATTGTTAAATATTATATTTTAGTTATAATCATATTTAAAAAAATATTTTTCATGCAGTGATAGGGATCCTTGTGGGGACGGGGGGGGGGGAATTTTTCCTTCGAAATACTTTCGGCAACGGCCCTGCCCCCACGCGGGGCACTGGGTAGGGAGTCATTCCCCGTCCAATGATCATCCCTATCCGTAGCTGTTATATTTCATAGCGAAACTCTTTTAGCAACGAATAAATTTCATTCCAATTCCGTAGCTAAGATTGGTGCCAATTTCTAGTGCAGATTTGTCCCACTTAATTTTAGCTATAGATTTCAAATTCCATCGCTATATTAATATTTAGACATTTAGCTACAAAAATTATACATAGCTATATTTGGTGCGGACAAATCTGTTGCTAAATCCATAGCCAGATTGCCCCATTGTTGCTATTTTTTTAGCAATAGATATGAAAGCAAAATTTATTACCAAAGACATGCTTGAAATAAAAGAATTAAATTTATAGAATTCATTTGTAAATAAATTTTTATGCTTGCAATAAAATGACCAATATATAGAATTTGAAAATAAATTCCTTAATTTTATACTTGAAAAAAATGAATAAAAAAATTATTTCTAGTTTATTTTTTAAAATATCTTCAATATCAATTTAGTACAAATAACTAATATAATATTATGTCTATAAAAATTATACTAAATATAGCAATAATTAACTATTCCTTTTTTTTTGTTTAGTGTGTTTCCTTAATTTTATTTTTCTACTAATTTTACATATATTTGCCAAATAATTCAGTATCTAATTTTTTTCCACCATACCAATACTGAATTTAATGATTAAATTTCGAATCTAATGATTTAATGAGAATTTAATGAATATATAATTAATCAAATAATAATTCAATCAATATGAATCAATTTATTAAATTTGAAATTTTTACAAAAAAAATTAATTTACAAAATATAAAAATAAAGATAATACCGACCTAGTAAAATTGGTTCAGAAATTGAGGAAAATGGAGAAAGAAATGTTAAAAATACATTATATATATATATATATATATTATAATAAGGGTATAAGTAAAAGTATAACTCAGCTTGTCAGTTAGTAGTATATTAGTTAGTTGTGAGTTAGTTAATTAGTAAGTTGTGTTAAAGCTGTGTCATTTTGTTTTCTTGCTAGTCTAGTTAAGTAACGGTTATTGTTAAGTTAATTAACTCTAGTTGATTAACCATAGTTAGCAAGTATTCTTTTCTTCTATAAATACAATTAGCTGTTTTAGTGAAATATAAGAAGTAAGTAACAGAGTAATAAGAAGCTATATTCTTCATTGTTTTTCGTTGAGTGTTGTTTGGTTGGATTTCTTCTTTTCTGGATTTGTGCATTGTATCAGAGCAACTCATAATCTAATTTGAGGTGCAGACAACATGGCGAATCTTGAAGAACCGGCAACAGTAGATTCATCATTGAATGGTGGAAATGTTGGAAGTAATCAATCGAGAGGTTTCTTTTTAGAATGTGATGAAGATCCTTTGAGATTGCATAGTTTAGATCATCCTGGTATGATTCTTGCAGCCAATCCGTTGACTGGTAACAACTTCATGAGTTTGAGTATGTCAGTGATGAATTCCTTAGAAGCTAAATAAGCTAGGATTCAATGATGGTTCGATTAATGTTCCAGAGAGCAGTAATGAATATAAAAGATAGAGGAAGGTAGATTGCATGATTAAGCAATGGATTTTGAACTCTATAGCCAAGGAGATAGCTGATTCCTTCATCTACAATCCTAATTCTAAAGTTCTTTAGGACATATTGGAGGAGAGATTTGGAGATAAGAATAATAGTCCTCAGTTGTATCATATTAGACATGAATTGAGTTTTACAAAGCAAGGAAATAGCTCTTTAGGGGTTTACTACAGCAAACTTGCTAAATGTTGGGATGAGATGAATCGACTTGAGTCTCTGCCAATTTACTCTTATAATGGTTGTAAATGTGAGATGAATAAGAAACTAGAATGTATTGATATAAAGCATAAGGTTCTGTAGTTGTTGATGGGATTAAACCAGTCCTACGATAATATTCGTAGTCAGATCTTAGCTTCTAAACCATTACCTAGTGTAGACAAGGTTTATTCCATGATCTCTAGAGTTGAGAGGTAGAGACAGATTCAAATACAACATCCAGAAGTTCTAGATGCATCTATAATGATGATACGATGTCAAACTGGAGCAAAGAATAACTGAAAGAAAAAGGAAAGAAAAAAAAGATAAATACTGTGAGCACTGCAAAACTAAAGGCCATGACAAGGAAACCTGTTTCAAGCTTCATATATATCCTGACTGGTAGAAGGGGCTAAAATAAAAAAAAAAGAAATGTAAAAGGAGGCTACAAGAATAAACAAATCAATATGGTAGAGTCTCTTCTTGATGATGCAGATGAACCGAAAAAACACAAGGATGGCAGTTCAAAATTAACTGTTATAATCCAGCAGGAGCTAGCAAAGTTACTGAAATGCAAACAGTTGATCGATGTAGAGTATATTAACTTTACAAAGGCATAATTTGTAGGTAATTCTACTATCTACTCTTTTCACACGAGAAAGAACCTTATGGTTGTTGATAGTGATGTGTTTGGGAAATGGATTGTGGATGCCGGAGCTTCTACTCATATATGCAGTAGGAAGGATGTTTTTCTTGATTTAACTGAAGTTACTAGGCCGACAATAATTCATCTTCCTAGTGGCGAAATTACAAAAGTGAAGTTTAAAGGAAGTGTCCAGTTTGGCTCTACGTTAGTTTTGAGAAATGTCTTGTATATTTCTTCTTTCACTCATAATTTACTGTCAGTGAATAAACTCTCAAAGTTTGCTTCAATAATGTTCGGTTTTTACCCAGAACATTATGTCTTACAGGACCTGAAGACTAAGAAAGTGCTAGCAGTTGGAAAGGTTGTGAGCAATTTGTACATGTTGGATGTAACGCCCCAAAAATTCGAATTTGATTATAGTTGGTTTTGATACTAAGTTGTAAGGATCAATTAGGAAGATTTCAAAATAAGTTAGTATTGTTAAAATTAGTAATAATAATAATAATAATGTTAAAAAGGTGAAAATTAAAATAAAGAAAGGTGTGGTTGAAATTTAAAGAGGAAAAAAGAGAAATAATGGGGTAAAAATAAGAAAGAAGGTTGGGTGTGTGGTTAAAAAAAAAAGAAGAAGGAAATAATATATGTATCTATATATATATAGGCATGTATACCACTTTGTTATCGATCAAGTATATAATATATGGCACACTATAGTGTTAAGTAATATCTTGTTCACCTTGTTAAGATTATTTGAATGATTACATGAAAGTAAATTAGAATGCATATTATGTTTTAAATGATGTATAGGTATGAAGGAATTATGCCAATCGTCTTTTGTGGTAACAATTAATGATGAATTGCTTACTGAGTTATTAAGTAAGATGTTCTGTTACTTATGCTTGTAATTTATTGTTGAATATAAGAACTGGAATTTAAGGAAATTAAAGGTATCAACTAGGAATATTATTAACTTTGTATTTGTGTAATTGATGTTACGTGTTCAAAAGATTATCTTTAGAATCTGTTCCCCACTAAGCTTTATAGCTTAGCACGGGTTTTATTATCCGTGTAGGTAGCAGGATAAGCTTATTTTGGGTTAAGCAGCTGCTATGGCTCAACCATCAGAAGAAAGGATTTAGCGTGGACAGATCACCATCGAGGTTTACTGATGTGGCGAGACGATTTAAATGTAAATTGTTCTTTACTTTGGAATGTTATATCGGTCAAAGAGTGTTATATGTAATATTGAATCATCTTAGAAAAGATGAATAATAATAATGAGAATGGATGTATAAGATGTTTAGTGAAATTATTTTTGTAATGTTGTGCCCCGGATGGGCTAAGAAATTGTCTGATTTGCAGGTGGGTTAGATAAGTTTTTAGACGTTATATTGTCGGATTTTTATTTGGTAATCAGTCACTTGGACAATTATAGTTTTATCGGCTTACTTAATTTATAAGTATTTCTTTTTGGTCAAGCCTGGAGTCGATGGCATAGTTGAAAAAAAAAAATTTTGGGTTACCACATGGTTCAGTCAATCTGTTCAGCAAGGGTGTTACATTTAGTGGTATGAGAGCAAAGGTTTAGCCGATCCTAAGATCGGAGTGAGTATGTAAGCGAAGAAATTATTACAAGTAACTTATGTACATGCCATATGGAATGAGTCACTTTGAAAGGGGCAAGTTTGTTGTTATCAGTTTCTTCGGATAATTTAAGTATAAAGAAATAAGTTGGTGATTGAGGACCAGAGTTAAACTTTTAGTCATCTCGATAGTTATGAGATAATGCTTCTGGGTGATTCCGTTAACCTAGCTAGTACATACTGCCACTAATATTGTGCATTAGTCATCCATGTGTAAATTTGTGTTTCAGTCCATACATACATACAGTTCAGTCATGTGGCACATGCTTCATAGTCTACATATGCATTTGTTATTGCATTTGTTATTGCATAGTCATGCAATTACATGCTTTGTATTCGATTTTGTTAGTGGCAGTTTTGTTATACTAGTAAGAGGTTATAGCTGAAACCCAGCATTGATTTCGTCAGTTGTATTGAATAAGGGCCTCATTGAGATAAAAGAGATGCTTGATTTCTATTAGTTATTGAATCATTCAAGAATAGACAGTAAACATGGATTTGTTTTTTTATAAGGAGTCTGTATGGAAATCAAATATCAGAGTTGAGTGAAGGGGATCAGGATAACCAAGAGTTTAGAGGAGTGATGTGGTTAGTGATTAAGGGGTTAAAAAAAACAAAAAAATAATAGAAGATCAGTTATCATTAGACAGAAGATCTGTTACTTGATGAAAGACTGCTTATATTTTGGATTGATGAAGTAATCAATTAAGGAACAAATATATGCTCTATTATAGTGACTTGAGTATATCATGACGTGAAGGACAAATGAATAGCAGTAACTACAGTTTTGTTATTCAGATAAATTTCGAGGATGAAATTTTTTTTTAAGTGGGGGAGAATTGTAACGCCCCAAAAATTCGAATTTGATTATAGTTGGTTTTGATACTAAGTTGCAAGGATCAATTAGGAAGATTTCAAAATAAGTTAGTATTGTTAAAATTAGTAATAATAATAATAATAATGTTAAAAAGGTGAAAATTAAAATAAAGAAAGGTGTGGTTGAAATTTAAAGAGGAAAAAAGAGAAATAATGGGGTAAAAATAAGAAAGAAGGTTGGGTGTGTGGTTAAAAAAAAAGAAGAAGGAAATAACAATGAAAAAATAAGAGAAAGGGAGAGGGGATCGGGGAGTGAAGGAAGGGGCGGAGGAGAGGCGCTGCCGCCGATTAGCGGCGCTCTCACCGACGATCGGCACGGCTGCCGCAACCTCAGCCACCGGCTACCTCCCCCTCGCCATTTCTTCTTGGCAGCGCCGTTGTTTTCCCCCCTGACCCGTGTTCCTTCTCTTTGATCGGATCGGTTCTTTTTCTTCTTCTCTCCGGTACCAGAGGCAGCGGTTGGTGTCACGAAGATTACCGAAAAGCTCCCCGTGGTGGGGCGGCTCTTTCGGTGCCCACCGATCGTCCTCAAGCGCCGGCAAGGAGTAGATCGGAGAGGAAGATGCCGATGGGTTTGGAGGTAGATCCCGACCAAATGGAGTGGCGGTGGGGCGCGTGAACAACACCAAGGGACCACTGGTGACTCCAGCTACAAGCAGATGGCACCGATGTATCTCCGGCGGAGCTCCGGCGAGACTCCAGTGAGGCTCCGATGGGGCTCCGAATAGGCAGAATGGAGAGAGCATTTTGGGTTTCAACTCTATGGTATGGGAACTATGCTAAAATTCTAATTTCATGTATAATATTGAAGCATGATTTTGTTAAATTTTCTGAGATTATGATAGTAATAGGGTATCTGTTCTTGCATGCAAGCCATTAAGGTAGTGTTGAGAGATAGTAGAGTTAATACAGTAAAAAAAAATTAAGAATTGGAATTATCTTAAATGATAGATTCAGGAGATTAAAAGGCTGTTTCATGTGAGTGTTTGTACAGACTTGTAAGAAATTTTTGATCCTATTCTATATGCTGATTCAATTACTAGTATGTAACTAAAAGACCTGCCAATGCCTGATTCCAGGTGCCAATTGAAAACGCCTATCAATTTTCCTAGTATAATACACTCAGTTACTTTTGATTATATTAAAATTTATGTGAAATTCACTTTTGGTAAATATTGGTTGTTTCTTGTTAGTTTTATTGCAAATCAGCCTGGAATTATTAATTTGCATTACTTCCTCCAAAAACAAAACTCTTAGGTTGTGTTAATTGTCCCTGTAGGGATTATCTGTGAAAAATTTGCATGTCATGTAATGTTAAACACAAGAAGGAGATAATTTTTATTTTAAGAGTATAGTGAAAGCCAATTATTTGACCTTGCATGTCTACTCTTTTGGTTGTAAAATTGGTTTACTGGAAAAGGAATGATGTCTTGTCTTTTAACTGTTCTCTTTCACTCTATTAATTATGGTTTAAATACAGCTTTTAGTTTATAAAAAGGGGCTTAGTTGGTAATGGAATCGTTTTTGTCTTAAAAAAAATACTTGTTTAACTTATAATGATATAATTCTTGAGTATTCTAGCAATATGATCTGATTGGAAATATTAGTGATTATAAGCCTATTGTTTAGTTAGTAAGGAGATTTCAAGGTGAAAGTTTGAAAAAAAGAAAAAAAAACAGGGTCCTCGGGTGCTGTTGTCAGTTTCTGTCCTTATTTAAAAGTAAAATAATAAATAGTTTAGCCAAAGTATCAATTTTATTAAGATTGTTCTTCAATAAGTTCAACTTGATATATGATGACGTAATGATATATGGAATTACTCTAGAATTATAGGGTTTGATAAAATTGATACTATAAGTAATATGTATGTTTTAATAATAAGAATTAATATCAAATAGTCGTAGTAGCTACCATTTCATGATTTCTAATTTAGTAAAAGAAAGGTGACTAGGATATAATGATTAAAGTCTAAATAAATTAGTTACATGTACAGTATTTGATCAAGTCAAAAGGAAAAAGAAGTTACTCTTGGAAGATAGTTAAAGATAACTTAAGTTTTATTCTCATTTCTTACTATAACCTTGTAGAAGTATTGGGTTCTTAATTATTTTAACTTTATATATGCTATTATCTTTCATGATGCATTATGCTAAAATATTAAACAAAGAAGTTACTTGACACGTAAGAGATCGTGATAGAGTAAAAAGATGATTAATTGGGATTTAATAGACGATAGTTGAAAGTTATAATGTTATAATACAAAGCAAGTAAGAATGTAACTAATATAGTGACAAGCTATTGGTATAAATGTGATTCATTTATCTCTCTTGATACATTTTTGTCTGGTACGTGAATATTCATTATGAGCATTATTACACTAAATGGAGTGGATATAATGCTATGTTATGCTTTTAGAATGGTATGAGAAATTGATGTTAAAAATGTTATGCTTTTATACATGATTGCCGTGGTATAGGACTATTTAAGATGATATAATTATATGTATGAGCATGATAATATATATATATATATAGACGTCTCTGTTAAGGGTAATATATTGAATACCTGTATTGAATATAGTATATCTGATGATTAAATTAAGTATAGTGGAGCATGGGAGATGGTTATGATGAACCATACAGGTACGTCTTTCTATCGTACTTATGTGTTTATAGGCTGATTCACGCATTAATGATTTAGACAATTGTATATGAATTCATTCTTATAAACATAAAATAGTTAATATGAAATATCAGGATTAGCACAAGTATTGTCAATACATGGCTATTGTGAATGTTAAAATAATTTGAAAGAATCTATATAAAGTATATTCCTTTGATGACTGAAGAGTAATTTAAAGATAAATTGTTGAATTATTGTATAATAATTCATGACATAAGTGAAAGATGGTTCACAAACTGTACAAAATATTGAAAGTTCTAAATAACTGTATTTTCTGAATTGAAAGGAAATTGAAATGATGAAAAATTTGATAAATGTTTTGAAAGTAAGTGAAAAATTGTGCCCTTAGAAATAGTCTGGCAGTAAAACTAGCTCAGGATATAATTGGCTGGCCATAGGGATATCTGTACCGCGGTGCAAGTCATGACGACTTGCTTTACTATGGTAGGATTATTGATCTCTATAGTAATTATCTGTCTCTATTATATGTATCTGTTATCTGTTCTGTGGAGAAATGGCCCCTTGGGGTCATTTCTCAATCTGTTGTGGCCCTGTGGGGTCCACATCCCGTGTATCCAGTTTGAGTATTTCTGTCGGCACTGTACTAGGGGCATTAATATGAAAATAAGTTAACAAGTGTAAAAGATAAGAAATGTTATAATTTAGAACTAATTTGTATAAGAATTATCCTCTTATATATGTACAGCAACTGGATAATAAATTGAAAGTTATAATATTGTTGAGCACGTGCTTCTTTAAATCTATATAAGCATTATGTATCTATATATATATAGGCATGTATACCACTCTGTTATCGATCAAGTATATAATATATGGCACACTATAGTGTTAAGTAATATCTTGTTCACCTTGTTAAGATTATTTGAATGATTACATGAAAGTAAATTAGAATGCATATTATGTTTTAAATGATGTATAGGTATGAAGGAATTATGCCAATCGTCTTTTGTGGTAACAATTAATGATGAATTGCTTACTGAGTTATTAAGTAAGATGTTCTGTTACTTATGCTTGTAATTTATTGCTGAATATAAGAACTGGAATTTAAGGAAATTAAAGGTATCAACTAGGAATATTATTAACTTTGTATTTGTGTAATTGATGTTACGTGTTCAAAAGATTATCTTTAGAATCTGTTCCCCACTAAGCTTTATAGCTTAGCACGGGTTTTATTATCCGTGTAGGTAGCAGGATAAGCTTATTTTGGGTTAAGCAGCTACTATGGCTCAACCATCAGAATAAAAGATTTAACGTGGACAGATCACCATCGGGGTTTACTGATGTGGCGAGACGATTTAAATGTAAATTGTTCTTTTACTTTGGAATGTTATATCGGTCAAAGAGTGTTATATGTAATATTGAATCATCTTAGAAAAGATGAATAATAATAATGAGAATGGATGTATAAGATGTTTAGTGAAATTATTTTTGTAATGTTGTGCCCCGGATGGGCTAAGAAATTGTCTGATTTGCAGGTGGGTTAGATAAGTTTTTAGACGTTATATTGCCGGATTTTTATTTGGTAATCAGTCACTTGGACAATTATAGTTTTATCGGCTTACTTAATTTATAAGTATTTCTTTTTGGTCAAGCCTGGAGTCGATGGGATAGTTGAAAAAAAAAATTTCAGGTTACCACATGGTTCAGTCAATCTGTTCAGCAAGGGTGTTACATTGGATGAAGATGCTTTTTAAAGAAGTGCAGGGGTCTTTAATGTAGAGGCTATTTTCCTGAATAATGCAGAATTAGATGAGAATTGTAAAAAGAATAATGGGGTAATTTCCTCACTTGTAGGCATAAGAGGCTTGGACATCCTTCTCTAATTGTGATGAAATACATGAATTGTTATAAAGATGGTTTTGAAGAAAACTGTTGTGAGGTTTGTCCATTAGCTAAACAAGCACAGGCTTCTTTTCCAGTTAGTCAAATTGTTGTTGAATTCATGTTTGAACTTGTGCATGTTGATATTTAGGGTCTATATAAGCAACCTTAATATCGGGAGCTCATTATTTCTTGACTATTGTGGATGATTTCAGTAAATGTACATGGACCTATTTGATGAAATATAAAACCCAAATGTACAAGATATTTTAGTCTTTTATAACCATGGTTAAAATCAGTTTACAACCAATATCAAAATAGTTCGGTCAGACAATGGAACTGAGTTTGTTAGCTCCAGTTTTCAAGATTTGTTAAAGGAGAATGGCATTCTACATCAAAAAAGTTGTGTTTGTACTCTACAACAAAATGGCATTATGGAACGAAAGCATAGGCATTTATTACAGGTTGCTAGATCTTTGCTGCTACAGGCTGGTTTGCCTAAACGGTTTTGGGGAGATTGTATTTTCCATGCCACTGACTTAATAAATAGGTGGCCTACTGTGGTTTTATCATGGAAGACTCCCTATGATCTACTGTTCAATAAAACACCTTCTTATGCAGCTTTGAGAGTTTTTGGGTGTTTATGCTTCTTAACTATTGTACAACCACACAAGGATAAATTTTCACCAAGAGCTACTAAATGTGTGTTCTTGGGGTTTTCACCAGGACGGAAGGGGTATAAGTTGTATAATCTCGAAGAAAATTGTTATGTTGTCTCTAGAGATGTGGTGTTTAAGGAGGAAATCTTTCCTTATAGGATGTCAAACGAAACAAGAATTGAAGTAACAGGTTCATTACCACTTGTTCCTGTTTCAACTGATGTTTTTTATCTTGTTCCAATGGCACAACAGGAAGTTCTTTCAGATGCACCTGCAACCCCAGCTTATGAAGGACCTTTATTTAATTTTAACTATGATACAATAGTTTCAGCTCCTTCAGTTGAATCAGATGCTACTTCTGACGATGATGCTGTCATTCCACATGGGGAAGATAACGTTCAAGCTAATATCTAGTTGAGAAGAAGTCATAGAAGCAGGCATGCCCCAGCTTGGATGACTGATTTTGTTGCTAACAATATTTGTCATTCTTCAGGTGTTCTACAGAATTTACGGGTTGATGACAGGCAATACACTCCCAAGAAATTTCCTTTTTACTCCTCACCTAACTTCACTGAGGATTATCTTTGTTTCTTAATGAAGATAAATAAATGTCAAGATCCAAAGTTTTATCATGAAGCGAAAGGGGTTCCTGAGTGGGAATGTTCAATGCAAGAAGAATTAAATGCCTTGGAGAGAAATGGGACTTGGGAATTGACATCCTTACAACCTGATAAAACTACCATTGGGTCAAAATGGGTCTATAAGACAAAGTTAAAAGCTGATGGTTCCATGGATAAACATAAAGCTCGGTTGGTTGCCAAGGGTTATAACCAAGTTCTGGGGTTGGATTTTATAGATAGTTTCTCACCAGTAGCAAAGGTAGTCACAGTGAGGATATTCATTACACTGGCAGTAGCACGTAATTGGAGTCTTTATCAACTTGATATAAACAATGTTTTTTTGCATGGTTTTATTGATGAAGAAATCTATATGTTGCCCCCTAGTGGATACAAGAAAGCTAAAGATGGAGAGGTTTGTAAGCTTAAGAGGTCGTTGTATAGGTTAAAACAAGCTTCTCGTCAGTGGAATTTGGAGTTAACATCTAAGTTGTAGACATTTGGCTTTCAATAATCTGCTAATGATCATTGCTTGTTTGTGTATTGCAAAGGTTCTGTGTTTATGACTATTTTGGTTTATGTCGATGATATGTTGTTAATTGGAAATTCAGAGGAGTTGCTTGAAAATGTTAAACGATTTCTTAATGATCAGTTTACCATTAATGACATCGATCATGCTAAGTATTTTCTTGGCTTGGAGCTGGCAAGATCCGTTGCTAGGATTTATGTGAACCAACGAAACTATGTTCTTGATTTACTTCTCTTTGTAGGTTTGTTAGGTCGTAAACCTACTGCCACTCCTCTTCCAAAGGGATCGAAGCTTTCTTTTGCCAGTAGCACTGCCTTACCAGAGGAGAAATAACAATAATTTTGGAGGATAATTGGTCAACTGTTGTATTTGGGTTTTACTAGGCCTGATCTTGCATTTGCTACTCATCACTTGAGTCAGTTTGTGAATTAGCCCATAGATGTTCATTGGGATTGTGTTATGCATATTCTAAGATATTTGAAAGGCTATCCATCTTTAGGTATTTTATTCCCTGCAGAGAATGACTTTCTAATACAGCCTTATGCAAATGCTAATTGGGCTATATGTGTTGATAGCATAAAATTAGTTAAGGGGTTTTGCATCTAGTTGGATGGTTCTTTGGTTTCATGGAAGTCCAAGAAGTAAGTGACATTCTCCAGGTCATCCGCTGAAGCTAAGTATAGGAGTATGGCTGCTGTAGTGTGTGAACTTCAATGGATATCTTATCTTCTCCACAACTTAGGCATCCAATCGTAGCTTTCTATTTCCTTGAAGTGTGAAAATAAAGTTGCTCTTCATATCGCAGCCAACCCTATTTTCCATGAGCACATAAAACATATAGATATTGACTGTCACATTGTGAGGAATCAGTTGAAGGCTGGTTTCATTGATGATACACATTTGTCTACTTCTTTGCAAGTGGCAGATTTATTCACGAAAGCATTGAATGGTCCTTTTTCCACAAGCTCAAGTTCAAGCTAGGCTTAGTGGATTTTCACCAAGCTCCATCTTGAGGGGGGAGTGTAAAAGTATAACTCAGCTTGTTAGTTATTAGTATATTAGTAAATAAGCTGTTAGTAATATATTAGTTAGTTGTGAGTTAGTTAATTAGTAAGCTGTGTCAAAGCTGTGTCGTTTTGTTTTCTTACTAGTCTAGTTAAGTAACGATTATTGTTAAGTTAATTAACTCTAGTTGATTAACCATTGTTAACAAGTATTCTTTTCTTGTATAAATACAGTTAGCTATTTTATTGAAATATAAGAAGTAAGTAACAGAGTAATAAGAAGCTTTGTTCTTCATTGTTCTTCATTGAGTGTTGTTTGGCTGGATTTCTTCTTTTCTGGATTTGTTCAGTATCATGATCTTTCAAATTTTGACTCAGGAATTAATTTGCAAATTTTACCTATTTTGATAGAATTTGTTGAAAATATAAAGAATTTCATGAAATTTAATTCATGGAATTCAATTTCTATTTTTTTTTACATTACAAGTATGAAAAATTGGAACTACAAGTGAATCTCATAAAATTTATCCATTCCAAGCATAGCCTAATAGTAGCATATCTTATTTTAGCTACGGATATGAGTTCATAGCTAAATTGCCTTTTTTTTATTGTCATAAGCTCAACAACATTTTGTGGCAAGGTGAGGACTTCAAGGAAGCTAAAGTTTGTTAATAAGCAGTGATTAGAGTGTTACAAGGCTTTTTTCAGACAAAAGCACTACGATTTTTTGTTCATCAATTTTGAAAATAAACTCGAACCATTTAGTTTTCACATGCCATTAGCTAGAATTATTTTGGTTTCTCTTTGGTTTAGTCAAACTGGATCAAAGTTGTTGCAGGTCCTTTTGTTTGTGTTGCAGCCGAGTATTGCCTGGTGTTGTATATGACAATGGCATGCAACCTTAGTTTCACGTTCCCACACTGGAACAATGTAACAGACGGGATAATTACATTTTGCTATAATTAGTAATGAAGATTGACAACCTGTTCTGCAAATGATTTTGATCACAACTGCTAAATGAAATTATACCATCAAAATGATTTCATAAAAAAATATCATTAATTAACAGCTTCTTATTCACAACAAAACTAAATTCCAACAATTTCAGTACAAATTACAGTATACCCAATCTACTACAATCTTATATATTAATTAATGCCAACCACCATAGGGTACAAATTCATTGCCTCTCGAACTCTGTCTCCTAGCATATTGAGATATTGTTGTTGAAACATTGGTACCGTTAGGCCCTGTTTAATTGGTGGTATGCTATGATTCATTAATGTATTATTTTTTAAAATAAAATATTTGGAAGCATAATTCTTCTTTTAGTATTGTACAACATGATTTTTATCCATAATTTTTAAATCATGATTTTATCTAATTTTAAAAATCACCAATTTGGTGATTCTCCACAATTTTCATTATTTACTTTTACTATTATGACCATATTACTTTTACTTTTTATTATAATTAATTTTATAACTACTCACTTATCATTACTCCTACTACACTTCATTCATTACTCCTAAATATTAACTTCATTATTTTAGAAAAATTAATATTATTTTTTATAATATTAAAAAAAATATTTTAAAATATTAATAATTATGGAAATATTTACATTTTTTAAAAATAAAGGGTAATTACGTCGTTTTTATAATAAAATTATATAATATTATATAGTTGAACCAAATAAAATATATTATAAAATTACATACTATCATAGTCTTTCTAAATATCATATTGTTAAAATCATACTGTATTATACTATACAATACATTATAAAATCACAGACTACCACCAACTAAACAAGATCTTAAAGAAAAATGCTTTTGGCCAGGGGTGGAGTTACGATGGAGATGTGCACACCCTTAAATTATATATATATATATATCCCTTAATTCATTTTAAGCACTATCTCAACTTTTAATATCACCCATCTCAAAATTAAATAAATGATAAAATTTAATAATAAATTAAAAATTTTAAAAATAAAAAAATTAATGACAACTTATTAAACGAGTCAAATAATTAATTTATAGCATTTTTGGCCTCTTCACCCCTTTTTCTTTGTTTTCTCATTTTTCTTTTACACAAAGCATATTGTTACCTTCCCTTCCCCTTTTGCTTTTATTTTTTGTTGCAATTTTTGAAGTCTTTTAAATTTAAAGTGGGATTAACAAGTTTTTTTTTTATCATTTCAATTGGCACTTATAAGAAAATTTTACTTTTTCTTCTAAATTTTAATACCATGTTTATTAAATTTTGCCCTAATTTATTTTTTTTATTATTTCATAGATTATATACACTACAAGAAAAAATAATTTAGCAATAAAAAATAGCAATGGAAAATTTATATTTTCCGTTGCTAAAACAAAATAGCAACGAAAATTTCCATTGCTAATCTGGTGGTTGCTATTTTTTTGCAACGGAATTTCATTTCTTTAGCAACGAAAAATGAATTCTGTTGCTAAATTCAACCAACTCATTTTCGGTGAATTGGTAATTTTTAGCAACGGAATTGACTTTTTCGTTGCTAATTTTAGCAACGAAATTTCAATTTTCGTTGCTAAATTTTAGCAATGGGAAAAAAATTCAATTGCTAATTTTAGCAACGGAAAAGTAAATTTCGTTGCTAATTTTAGCAACCAAAAGTCAATTTCATTTTTTTATAAGCTGCGTAATTTTATTTCAAACAACAGGACGCGGAATAGCAACTCAAAGAATAGATACATACTGACAAACCCAAGAATAGAGTGCAAAAACAAAATCTCTACCTAAGAAATGAAACAATAAAGACATGTGTGATTAAAAGTTGTTGTGTTCACTAGGAGAGCAAATCATTAAAATTAAGTCTATATTTGCATGGAAAAGAAAAGCCATATCTCACATTAAATTAGGTGAATGTGCAGTAGGAATACATATAGCTTCTTTGATTTAATTAGATCAACGTATGAAAATAACATATGACACACTAGTTGTTCATACAAATTAAAGCACAAAAAAAGGTAAGCAAACCACCAAACATATGTAAATAAGCAACAAACACATATAATTCAATAGATTATGGATAAAATTAACAATTTATCATCAGAAATATAGATAATAAAAAACCCTAAATTAAATTAGAATTTGAGAAGAAATGAAGAAATCTAACATAAAGCCTAAATGGATTATTTTTACGGTACAGACTATTTTGGTCATAACTTTTGCTACAAGTGTCAGATTTCTTATTATAATATGTTTTCGAAAAGCCCGTTTTGAGATAGTCATTTCTTACAAAGCAAAGCTCTTTTAACAGCATTTTTTGGGCCCAAAAAATAAAGTTTAGGTTGTCATTTTTCATTTTAAAATTTTTAGGATTTTTCAGGGACATTTGGTCTTTTCTTGTTTTCACTCATATAAATTATTTTCTTTCCCTAGTTCAAGTGAAAGGAATCCATATCTTAATCACATAATTTAATAATAAATATAAATTTAAATATAATTATTTTTTATTTTTTATTTTTTATTAAATCTATGAAAAATCCTAACCACTATCTTTTATATACCAAAACTATGGACAATTCCATATCATAAAACACAATCTAAATTCATTGTGCACAGCAACTGATTTTATAAGTATTCAAGCTTGTATACTGCAAAAGATTATTTGCATGAATAACAACCAAGGTAAGTTGATGAAACACAATATTTGAAAAGAAACACATTGCATAGTTCTCGCAAATGCAAAAAGCCAAAAAATGAAACTAACCTTCTCATCAATCCACATCAAAGAACTTAATTGATTATTTAAAATTTGAACAACCACATCAAGTGGAGTCATCCTATCAATTGTATGAAGTTTCCCACCCTAAGCAAATCAAAAGATGAGCATCATCTCGTATTAGTAAATACCGAAATGCAGACAAGGTATTTTGAAAATACCTCCCCTTGATAGGTCTCAATTAAATTGCACATATTTGCAACTCTCTCTCTTCATTACATGCACACAAACATAAACAAACAAATATCCACATTTATATGTCAAGGTTGCAGATGCAAGCATGTTTTGACAAATTTAAAGAAAACAACACATAGTATAGGGAAAAGAGAAAAGAGTAGCATCTAAATATATCAGTACCTCCTCAATAGTTTCCCTATTATTTCAGATGGTAATTTTGGTGTGGAAGAAACAGCAGCACTAACACTTGAACGTGTCCTATATAATAAGCAAGAATATGAGATCATAAATGCAGGCATTATCCATCACGAGGAAACTTCATGTTCATTCCATGTCTCCAACCAAAATGTATGCAATATATAACGAAAAAAATGCACAAGACAAACGAAACCGAAGCTAATTCACAGGTAAAAAACATATGTAAGACTAGTATATGCAAAAGGGATGAATCTGGGGAAGAGTAAAAGAGAAGAAGATAAATAAAAACGGAAGAAACACAAAAGATCAAATAGAGAAAGACTTACCGATCACTGGAAAGTGGCAGATCTGATTGGACGGCGAGAAAATGCAGTGCTTAAAGATAAGAAGAAAAGTGGCAGATCGTGAACAAAATGAAAACGGAAGGAAGAAACACAAAAAATCAAGCATAAAAATACTTACCGGTTACCGAAAAATGGCATATATGAGGAAGAACAAACAGCAAGAGAAAATGCAAAACGTGAAGAGAAGAATAAACATGGCAGATTGTGAAAAAAATAAGAAAAATGACAACGAAATGAAGAAACACAAAAGATCAAGCATAAAAATACTTATCGGTCACCGAAAAGTGGCAGATCTAAGGAAGAACGGACGGCCACAGAAAATGACTGAGTGTGGAGAGAAAAAGAAAATGCCAGATCGTGAAGAGAAGAACATAAATGAAAAAAAATAGGGTTTTTTTCTTATTTATATTCTTTTTTAGCAACGGAATTTAATTTCGTTGCTATTTTAACAACGATTTTAAATTTAGCAACGAAAAAAATGTGTAAACTCTAAACTCTAAAAATTGTCTCTAAACTCTAACATGTGTATCCACCCATGTTTATTACTTCCTCCATTTACACATAAATACAGGCCGCTATTCATTAAATTATTTAACAAAATATATAACTACAAGAAAATAGCAAAATAGCAATGAAATTCATTCCGTTGCTAATTTAGCAATGTAATACCAATTTCGTTGCTAAATAGCAATGAAAAATCAATTCTGTTGCTAAAATTGATTGAAGTTTTAGGGATTTAGCAATGGAATACAAAATGGTTGTATTCCATTGTTAAAAAGGGAGGAGATTTTAGCGCCAAAATATAGCAACGGAAATTAGCAACGAAAAATAATTTTCGTTGCTAAATATGGCGGCACTTAACAGCGGAAAAAAATTTGGAATGGAAATTAGCAACAGAAATAAAATTCCGTTGCTATTTTATGTTAAATTTAGTGAAGGTATTATTTTTTGCAACGAAATATAAAATAACAATGAAAAATAATTTCGTTGCAAAAATAGCAACGAAAATTGAAATTTGTTGCTATTTTAGCAACGGAGTTTAAAATCCGATGCTATTTTAGCAATAAAATTTATTTAAGCAACGAAATTTTATTTTCATTGCTAATTTTCATCCCAAATTTTTTCTGCTGTCAAGTGCCGCCATATTTAGCAATGAAAATTATTTTTCGTTGCTAATTTCCGTTGGTATATTTTGGCGTTAAAATCTCCTCCCTTTTTAGCAACGGAATACAACCATTTTGTATTCCATTGCTAAATCCCTAAAATTTCAACCAATTTTAGCAACAGAATTGATTTTCTATTGCTATTTAGCAACAAAATTGGTATTCCGTTGCTAAATTAGCAATGAAATGAATTTCGTTGCTATTTTGCTATTTTCTTGTAATGATATATTTTGTTAAATAATTTAATGAATAGCGGCCTGTATTTATGTGTAAATGGAGGAAGTAATAAACATGGGTGGATACACATGTTAGAGTTTAGAGACAATTGTTTATGTGTAAACGGAGGAAAATAACCGAAAGTCACCTGGAATTTTCGTAAAAGGGAAAGTATAAAACATTTTATTTGTTAAATTTCTATATTTGTTAATTGAGTGATGATTGACTATGTTTGTTAATTTTGTCTGAGTAATTTTGTGTAAGTTAATTTTGTCTAAACAATTTTCTCTATGTTTGTTAATTGACTGATGATAGACTAAAATGAAATGTCTATGTTTGTTAATTTTTTTTCATTGATATAGTATATGAATACATTTTTTAAAAGAAAATCAACTTCTAATCAAACTTTTTCGGGATCTCTTGAAACTAATTTTGAATCAATTTTTTCGAAACAATTTTGAGTTGATATTTGATAGTATTAACAATGAGCTAATTATTCAATAATTTCAAAATATGAAATCGCATTGAGAACAATTATGAAAGTTATATTTTTATTTGATCTTAAATATTATATTTTTTCAATTTTAAATAAAATATATTGTTATAGTATAATTTGCAGGTATTTTCAGTTTTTAATTTTTTATATTAAAATTATAATGGGTACCTCCACTCAGCCACTGCTTTTAGTTGTATGAGATGTTAAGGCCTATAAACATAACCATTAACAAATGTGAATAAGACCAAGGAAATGCGAAAGTATGTACCTGAATAACATGTTTGGCTGAGAGTATAAAGGCAACAGGTTTTCAGTGCAATTTTTGAGCAAATGTTTAGCTGAGAGTATAAAGATAACCATTAACAAATGTCAGTAAGACCAACTATATTACTAACATATTTTGAGCAAGAGAGACGAATTAATTACCTTACAATTATCTCTGGTGCTTGCTAATTTACAATTATCGCCTTTGGCCACTAAATCTTCATTTCTTCATTTATTTTCTTTAATTATAAAATAAAACTTTGTTAATGCCACATAAGCAATTTCCGGTAATTTTTATAAGGAAATAGGATAGAGGGAAAACGTTGCAAAGAAATATTAACTTTATGGATTAAATTGTTAAATTTTGAATCATAATTGGGTTAACCCTGAGTTTTTTTAGTTTTTCCTGATTTTTTTTATTTACAATTTTCAATAATATAAAAAATATAACAACGGAGATCAAATACCCATAGCCAGATTTAGGGTTTTGCATTTAGAAACAAAGAAAAATGGCGTCATTTGGGTCTCTAAAATCTGCTATCTACGACAGAGAAGAGAGAAAACAGTACTTTCTCAACCTTTTTCCTCTTCCTCCACGTTAATTAACATTTGTATCCCATATTTCACATCTTCATATTCACATTAAATTCTTCCATGGATTTATTTACAGGCAATACCAAGCTCATATTCGGGGCCTCAACGCCTATGATCGCCATAAGAAATTCTTGAACGATTACGGTGCGCTTCACCTATTTCCTTTTTTAATTTCTCCTTTTTGCTGTATTTCGGACATGATGGACTTATGCAAATAGGGAGCTTTTTATTTGTGGAATCCTTTGTGTCCTATAGCAATTGGATGATGAACAATCTCTTCTATTAAGAATTGAAGAAGGCTACAATCATCCTTATATTTCATTTTTGCTTTGTTGGTTACTAGTTGTATATTTATTTTGTGCCGTTACAGGATTCCATTCTGATTTTTCCCCCTTTTCTTTTTGGTTTTTTATTTTCATGGGTGAGTACTTATGGGTGCAGTTAGTTTCTATGGGAAAGAAAACTCTACAAATGTGAAATTGCCGGTAAAAACGGATAGGGACACCCTAAGAGAAGGATACAGGTATGTCTTGTTACATAAATTTGATTGCTGCGTGTATAATTATCGGTGCGGTACTAGTTGTCGGTTTGCTTCTAGTTAAGCTTTTTTTATTTAGTGTTAAGAGTGAGGAAATGGTGCACGAGGAACCTTTATGGTTTGAGCGAATTGGACTTGAAGTGGGAAGATTTTCTAACATATACTTTGTTATCTTGATCAACCTTATGGAATTATTAATGATGGAAACTTATTTTTATGTATAATCTTTTTCCTCCTCTTACCTGATGCAAATTTTATCATTGAAATTTGTTTCTTTTTATTGTTTTAAGATTCATACGTACTGAGGAAGATGATATGGATACATCCTGGGAGCAAAGGCTAGTGAAGCGTTACTATGATAAGCTTTTCAAAGAGTATCCTTGTTAAAAGATGTGGTTTCAACTTATTTTAACTTATATATTCATTTTTGGGTTTAATTATATTGTATATTGCCTCCACATTATGATTAGATGTACTCTTAAAAAAACCTTGTCCATTGCCTTATATCTATTTAAAGATACTGCATAGCTGACATGTCTCATTACAAAAGTGGCAAGGTATGTGCTTATCCAAGTTGTTTTCAGTCATGAATACAATCATCTTGAACCGCTATATCAGGTTATATTAATCAGTCTCGTATAACTATGAGATAGCCCACTCAAAACTTATTCAAGATCATTTCAAATTTCGTTAGGCTCAAACTTGTTTTTGTTCGTATGACATAATAAAAGTGTAAATTTGTTGCTGTGATCTGCCTTCTTATTCTTATATTGTTAGGATATAAGTTTGAAAATTTATAGTCCATCTGTTTCTTATATTTTCCCCTATACAGCCCACATTTGAAATTTATAGGACATACAAATTGTTCTGTATAAGAATCCTGTGAAAGTAATGGTAATTTGTACTGATCTGCCCTCTCCTTTTCCTATATAGATAGGATTTGCAGTGTGTGCTCTGGGTTTTCCCTCTTTTTCATGTTACTCTCCTGCTAAAATTATCTTGAAGAATAATGTCTATGGCAGAAATGTTTTTTCTTTTTCACTACACCTTAACCATTGCACCAATCTAGTTTTTTTTTTTACTCCACCTTAATCATTGCAGAAATCTCTTTAAAACTGCAGCAAATGAGTATAGATGATCAGTTGTGCAGTTATCTTATCAAATTTCATTATATCTGTATTAACTTTCTCTAGTTTTGAAGTTCTCCCTTAGATTGGTTTGAGATGGAGGACAGAGAAAGAAGTCATATCAGGGAAAGGTGATGCAATTCTCTACATTTTTTATTTTGTTGCAATCTGTTGTCATCCTCAATGATTTTATTATTCCAGGAAGTTGCATCATTAGGAAGTAATTAATGGAGTCTCTTTGCTTTCTTCCTCTTATATTTTGTAGTGCCATATGCTTTATATAATGGCTAGTAGACAAACCATTTGTTGTATTGTTGTCTTGTTTTGACACTAAGAAGACAACTATAGGTGGTGAAAGATATTATTCTGAAAGCTGCCTTTTCTTTTGTGGTAAAATATTTATTATGAGCTTGGGACTTGTATTTCTATAGGTCCATTGTATTTTGATACTTGTGGTTTAAATATTAATATATTTTCAGTTTTGTTATCAGTAGTTGGGGGTTGGTATAATTTTTTTTTTTTTCATTTAAAACAAATAAATTGGAACAGAAGGACCTATGAATAGGAAGTAATATATGGCTTTGGTTTTTCTTTCACTAATCTGATTATAGTGCAGCTGAATTTCTATTTTTTCATCATGCTTCTACAGAATATATTCCTTTTTTGAAAATTGAAGTTGACTTGTGATCTCTTTCTGTCAGGGCAGTTCGTATGTGGAAACAAACATTGTGATGAAAAAGATAGATTGGCTAGCTATGAGGTGAGCTTTTGTAGTTGGAAAGCCACATTATTTGGCTTCTGAACAAATTGTTTCGTTGTATGAAATCCTTGTATTATTGTTTTTGTTTTTAAAAGTAACATAAGAAAATAACGTGTGTCGAGTATTTCATCTGTAAAATATCCAATTACTAAGGCTTAGAATACAGTTCGATATTGGGACTTAATAGAATAAATTGATAAGTTGAGGGGTCAAATGATGCATCTTTCCAGGTTGTAGATCATTAAATTTCATGAGCTTGTTTGTTATTGGGTATCTTTCTCTTTGATTTATTTTATGGTTGCTTTAAACCTGGAGTTTGCAGTTAAGAACTTGTTTTGATGGATCAGTTGGTTTTATCTGCTATCATTATTGATAGGTCACATTTTTCTACTGCTTTATTGCAGGTGAACTTTTCTTATTTTGAAGCTGGTGAAAACAAGCAAGCCCTTGTGAAGTTGGTGACTTGTGGAAGGTTGGTACATGGGAAGATGTCCACTGGATTTCTCTCTCTCTCTCTCTCGTGTTAGGTGTTCTCAGCATTTTGTAAACACTGAACTACTGAAAGATGTCTTTATACCCATTTTTTATTTTTTTATTATTTTTAGTTGCATTGCTCAACTTTGCTAATTAGAAGCCTGCATCTACTGCATGCACTTTTCTCCAAAATCTGGTTGTGTCGACTATGGTGCCCTGTGCTTCCATTGACTAGCTGCCTAGGTTTTTTTAGTTATTATCTAGTGAAAATGTTCACAAGATGCTTGTCAGAGACTTCTTGTTGAGATAGTGGTGATAACAATGACTTAGCTGTCAGTTGGCATTTCTCAATTTGCTTATTTTGTTGTCGCCTAGTTGCATCGCGCGACTTAATTCATTTTGTTAGGATTTTGTAACTTTTAATTTGACCAAGAATTATCTCAGTGCACCATGCATTGTCTGCTCGATAATTATTATCTGCTTTTATACAATAATAGATATTGAGCTTGGTACAGCCGTTTGTGAATAGATATTATATGCTTCCAGAGAATTATCTCAGTGCACCATGCATTGTCTGCGTGAACAGGAGTTTGGGAATTTTTTGTCTGGACTTTTTGTTGGAATTCAGAAATGCAATTAGTGATACTATGTGTGTGCTTTTTTCAACTTCTTTTACTTATTTTGAGTGATTGTGAATAGATGTGCAGAAAAGCTTAACTATAAAAATAGGAAAGAGAAGGAACGGTTAGAAAAAGAGGAGAGAGAAGAGTATAAAAGAAAAAGGTATCTGCCCCTAGATTCTTTTTCCATGGAGACTTGAATTCTAATGATTATATCATGATTGCTCCAAATATGGACTGATAAACATTTTACTTTCAGGGAACCAGCAAAAGTTGATGATGATTCTGATAATGAAAGAGGCAAAGAGAAAAGAAAAAAAGGTTTCCTGGCAAACTTATGCTATTTTAACTTCATATTTTCTTTGTAATTTGGCTTTGATGGTATGACAACAAACCTTTGTATGTTTTGGTTTTGCTCAAATTTGTTTTCTATGTTCCTTTTTTTTTTTCCATGCAACTTCTAGTAAAATTTTCTCCCTTTCATGTATTTACCCCATATCAAGAGGAGCATTGATGTGGTTTACTTGTATTTAATTCAGTCTAGCTGATGTCAGTCTAAATATACATTACAAGTTTGATTCCTCTTGAATTAAGTGGAAATGCATGACACAGCTGTTTATAGACTAAGGGTGAGACGAATAGCTCCAGCTGTAGCACAGGTTTTGGCTTATAACAGGAAAGAGTTTGGGCCGTGGTAGTCTCTGCTAATTAATTGCGTTCCTTTCCACCAGTTGCAAATTCTAACCCAGTCTGCCAAAATCTATTTCAATCTTACATTGACCACCTACAATTTTATGGTTTTCCTCATGTCAACAGGTAAAAAGGCTTCAGTGTCAGGAGATTATAATAAAGCTGATGATGATGAAAATTTTGATGAATTTCTTGAAGGAATGTTCCCATAGCTGATTGCTGCTGCCTTATGCAGAGGTTAGTATAATATTGTGCTTGATGACATTGATTTTGAGAAGTATGACAAAATGATTGGAAGATGCCAATCGAACCAGATTTGGCTGAATTTGGACGATCCTGTCTTGAACCAGTGAAGTCATTTACCCTTCCAAGTGAAACATGTCTTTTTATTTTCTTTCTTTCGTATTTGAGGAGAAGATAATTGGGTGGCAGTGGGGTGGAGGGGAGAGAGTACATCATTTTGTTTTATTTTGGATTCAATCCTTGCCTTGCGATCTGGTACATGAAATCTGAATCTTAATGTGTCATGGGAGCTTGTGTTCCAAAAAGGAGGGAGAGTATAATTGGCTTCCACTTATTAGAGGACCAGTTATCAATACAATAAGCATTAACATTTACCTTATGTGCATATGTTGTCCAGTTCTCTGACTTTTGTACTCTGTTTGTTATGCTGATTGGATAAAATTATGTTTTATCAACTTGATTGTATGCTGATTATAGTTTGACAAGCTAAAAGAGTGATGAAGGAATTGGACCAGACTAGTGTGTCCTCTTTTTTTTTTTTTAAGTTTAATTTTGTTTAAGTAATGTGTTGTCCCTTAGGACTCGAACAGGAAATTACTTTCTTCACCTTTTATTATTGATTCCCTGAACCGACCGTTTTCTGCCCATTTGAATTCGTGAGAATATACAAGATGTAGAGGAAAAACAAAAAGCCGAACTTGTCAAGATACCGATTTAGGGGTGTGCATTTTTTAACCGAACTCAAAATCGATCTTCATTTTTGGAATCGAATTGAATTTTTAAAGAGAATTGAACTGAACTAATTAAATTATATTCAGTTGGTTCAATTAATTTGGTTTTGTGGTCATATAAATCCATAACAAGGTGGTTTTAAAAAGTGACGTTTCAGTCCTCTAGTTTTAAGTTTATGTTAACAAACTTGAATTGAATAACTTAATGTGAGTGGGCCAAAATTATAGATTTTTTATTTTTAAAATTCAAAAAAAAAATTAATTTTAATTATTTATTTTTTTTTAAATTGTTTTACATATTGGAAAACCGTATCATATTTTATACTTTTACGTGTATATTATAATTTTTTGTAGTATTTAATAATATATTATATCAATTATTACTATACTATTGAATTGACGAGTTTAATATCATTAGATGAAGGCAGTGCATGGTGGTGGTGCCAGCTGCTATGGTTGCGGTAACAACGGTGATGGTGATGACAGCTGTGTGATGGTACTGACAACAATGAAAATAGTAGCGGTGGTGTGGCAGCGGATCAGCTGAAGCAGCAATTAATTAAAATAATAAAAATCCATCTACAAATTCTCCATTTAAAAAAAAAAAAAAAGCGTCTGACCATCAAACAATTTCCGTGCACGACAGTGAAAACAACCAACTCCAAATTAACGGAATTACTTTAATGTTATCAAGAACTATAGGTTGGCAACTCATTAAACATATAAATGGACGAAATTAACAAAATTGGTCGAAGTCTTCACACCAATTTTGCTTATAAGAAGTCATGTATGATTACTTCGCATAGGGTAGACAAATATTTTATTTACCTGTGGAGATTTGTTTTATTATATTTAATTATTATTTATCGAAGTTTTGCTTCAGCCAATTGGGTGTGCTTCCATAAGTCTTCATATCAGCCAGGTGCCGTCTGCATAAAAATGTTTAGTGGATATGAAAAAAAAATCTATATCCTGCACAATCTCCTCCATGATTGAAAGATTCTAAAAAAGAAAATTTAAAGGGGTTAATTACATATGAAGTCATGGAATTTTGCGATTTATAATTAAATAATTTATAATAA
Organism: Excoecaria agallocha; assembly: GCA_037975025.1. NCBI lineage: Eukaryota > Viridiplantae > Streptophyta > Magnoliopsida > Malpighiales > Euphorbiaceae > Excoecaria > Excoecaria agallocha. The sequence goes on from CM075813.1 coordinate 52,848,139, forward strand.
AATAATTTATAATATAAAAATTATTAAAATTTTATTTTATTTTAATTAAAATAAAAATGATTTAAAAATTAATTTTTTATATCATCAAAGTGATAATTAAATAGATCATATATGATTGTCATATCAGTTTAATATCAATTAACTCTATAAATAAATTATGATTAGTTATTTTAATTTTTTTTATTTTTTGTACATATTATTTTCTTATATTTACATGATGATGTGAAATATTTTTTATCTGTTGGATCAATTTATAAAAGTTATTGATCCTAAAATGACGTTGTCATTATACGTGGCGTGCTTAATTGTTATTCGAATGATATAAAAAATTAATTTTCAGGTAATTTTTATTTCAATTGAAATGAAATAGAATTTTGATGATTTTTGTGTTATAAATTATTTTATTATGATCATTTGGTTATAAGTCGAAAAATTCGATAATCACAAACGTAATTAACTCAATTTAAGGAGAAGCAAAAAGAAAATAGAAAAAATCACTTTTTGTAGTTTACTGGTTTTTGGTTTTTCAATTTTAAAACGCTTTCAGCATATCTGTTAAAAACATAAAACTATAATATTTACTGAAAGCGTTTTGAAAATTATTAAAGTTCTTTTTTTTTTTTTTAACGGTCCTCAGTTAGAGTACAGTTTAATGACCACATGGGTAATTAAATAAGACTTTTTTCGAAGATGGACCTAATCCGACGATGGCTGGATAGCAAGCATATGGAAGTAGATGATAACATTCTTCCGCCATATGCAAGCGGAAGTTTTTGGCTTATCAAAAGCTTTCCCTAGTTAGGTTGTATTGGGGCATACATAGGCACCGTTATTCTACCCAATCCTAATCTAGGGTTATGTGGATGCTGTCATCTAATGGGCATGGACTGAGTATGAAGGCCCATAATGGGCTTTCAATAAGTCCACTGTTAATTATTAGTATCAATATACTCATGGTTTGTGAGAACAAGCTGTGGACGTTTGACTGTGCAAACCCTCAAATTTAGAATTTCTTTTGATATATATATACTAGGAATTCCTAATTTATTTTAAGTACCTCCTTTCAAATTTTAATCCAATAATAATTATATAATTTTTTTAATTAAATTATAAAAATTAAAATGCAATCATCAAAATCTATTTAATTAGAAAATCAAACAAATGGTAAAATCCAAATAGTCTGTTTTTTGCCTAAATAGAAAATTAATTTAATTTTAAAAAATAAATGTCAACTTATTTAACAACTTAAGTTTACAAACAAAGAGTTAAACATAATTTCCATTTTTTATTTTCACTTTCATACACACTTCTTTTTCCCTTTTTTCTTCTCTTTATTGCAACTTTTGAATCATTTCAAATTTAAAGTAGGATCAACAAATAATTTTTATCACTTCAATTGGCATTTGGTAAGAAAATTTTTCTCGTAATTTTTAATACTGTGCTTGTTAATTTTTGCTTTAATTGATTTTTTATTATTTAATAGATTATTTAGCTTTTGATAAGTTGAATGTGTATCTTAAAATTGATTTCGAATAAAATAAAATAGGTAATTTGAGTGATATTTGATTAAAATATTTTTTTTTGTTAATTTTGATTAGGAGTGAGCATGAATCGGTTAACCAATTCATGAGCAAAAAAATTAATCAGTTCATTAATATTGATTTTTTAAAATCACTAACCATTAACCAATCCATTATATTCGGTTAACTAATCCATCGATTTTAATTTGGTTAACCAATATTTTTCGGTTAACCATTAAAATTTATAACATAAAGTTTTATAAAAAAAATAGATCAAATTCAATTAAATTTCAAATATGTAAAATAATTTAATATAAAAATTACAAAACAAACATAATTTACAAGCTAAAATTCATGTTCTATAAATTAATAGTTAATATTATAAAATAGATTTGATATTTATTGAAAATTACTATATTTGATTCTAAGTCAAATAAAATGTTGGATAATATTAAATATTATAATATAAACTCTAAAATAAAAAAATGTAATTTAATGCTATTAAATAAAATATGAACAATAATATATAATAAAAAATAATATATATATAAAAGTTAATTGGATACTATATATAAATATTACTATATAATTAAAGAAAATGACATAATATAAATTTAGTTTAAAGTAATATATAAATTTTATAAGAAAATATAAAAATTAAGTTATATATATATATATATATATATATATATATATATATATATATATATATATATATATATATATATATATATATATATATATATATATATATATATATATATATATATATATATATATATATATGAACCGTTTAATCGTGGACTAACGGTTTTTTTTTTTATAATACCGTAGACTAACGGTTAACTGGTACTTAAAAATCTAAACCGTAACCATTAATAACAAAATTAAAAAATTAAAAATTATTACCGAGTCCATCGGATCGGTTAATTGTAAAAATTAATTCGATTTCGAATCGGTTTTGCGATTAATTATATTTTCGATTTTTTTGCTCACTCCTAATTTTGATAGTATTGAACAGTTAATTTTGATAGAAATGGAAAGCTAATTATTCATCGGTTCGTCAAGTACAGTTGTAAAAATTATATTTTTATTTAATTTTAAACATTATCCTTTTTAAATTTTAAATAAAATATATTTGTCATGATATAATTTATGTATTTTTAATTTTTTATATTAAAATTATAATTTGTGTTTTCGTTGATCTTGCTCCGCCACGGATGACAAGTCAAGTAGTATAACATGGGCTAGTGTCCAATCTTGTAAATGCTATAAATATCGATAATTTAGGTATAAACACATTTGCATGCAATCGGAATTCCACACCATGAAATTTTTACAATTTCCTATGCCATGTATTATCATACCATGTACTTCATGACATAGTTTAAGATATGAACAAATACATGATAATACATCAGCCCTGTAAAATTTAATTAATGTAAGTTAAATATACATGAGAAAGAGTTCTTATTGAATTATAGGGCATACAAACCAACCGCACTGCCATTTGTCCTTTATACAGCACAACAGTGTATAACTTTACAAGTACAGACATGTGCATTACACTTTCAAGAACTGGCTAATAAAATAGCGCATCAGATTTTGACGATATAAAAGGAAAATTTGAGATTTCTTTAAATGTCGATGAGCTTTTTGTTCTTCGCATTCATTCATCAAACTTGGAAAAATCGATTAGAGTAAGAGATGAAACATCAATGCGTCAATCATGACTGATAATCCGGAGAATAACATAAAAAGAAGATGAGATAGGAGCCGATTGGGTTGGTTGTGCCCTAAAACCTGCAAAAAAGTTAGTCAAGTCAAACCGAACGTAAGTATTCCGAAATTTAAGTCAGTAAAAGACTTAAAGAGAGAAAATAAATAGCAAGTCTCAAAAGTGCAATACTTGAATCATTTAATTAAGGATTGGGTTATTTATAAGGTATAAGTGAGAGAATAAGTCTATCAGCGGAGGTGCTCAAATGGGAGTAGTTGACACAAAGTGCATGGCCATACAATGATTTGACTATTTATACTTTATTGAGTATGTCAATACAATTGATACGGTGTGACTTGTCAAACCAATCGGATTGCACATCACACGTTTGATGGGACTTCTGTCATGTGAGTTTGATGAGATAGGTTTTAAGCCTTGAAACAAAATGTAAAAAAATAAAGAGTAAAAAAAATGCAATACTTGAATCACTTAATTAAAAATTTGGCTATTTATAAGGTATAAGTGAAAGATTAGGTCTATCAATAGAGGTACTCAGATGGGAGTAGTTGGCAGGCAAAGTGTACGGTCATGCAATAAGTTGACTATTCATATTTTATTAAGTGTGTTAATACAACGGATAGGGTATGGCTTATCAAACTGATCGGATTAGTTGACGGCTTGCAAATCTAATTAGACACATCACACATTTGATGGGGCTTCTCTCATGTGAGCTGTTAGTAAGATGAGATAGGTCTTAAGCCTTGAAACATGATGAACCTTAAATGATAATATGTATTATCAATGAGCATGTGTAAATATAACTTATTAAGTTTCATAAAAAAAAAACCATGACAAGAAATAAACACTCTTTTTTGCGGAAGGCTCAAAACATATAATTCTAATATTCTATTCTAATTTGTTATGAAAATCTATAATCTGCTCTGATTTCTTCTTAATTTTAGTTGCAGGATTTTCTGCTAAATTATGGCATGATCTATCTTAAGCAGCTGTATCTTTTATAATGCTCACCATGGATATCAAATTCAAAGTTTTTCGACCTCTAGAAAATTACTCCTCCAATTGATCTAATGATTGATTCCCTATCTATCGCTAAAAATTGCGTTTTAGTTTCTTTTTATTGAGAAAAAAAAAAGTAAAAATTCAACTTGAAAATTTCCAATGCATTAAAGCCTTTAAAAGCAAATAAGGCTTTAAAATAAAATAAAGTGTTATTCCTATTTTAATCATAATGTTGTGACTAGGTTGAGAAAAAAATTTGAATTTTTAATTAGTAGAAAAATATGTCATGAATTAAACTTAACCACATTAATAATTTTGAATTATAGTTTTCATTTTGAAAAATCAACAATTAACCGTTAGTTAATGATTAACTAATTTATATAAAATTTATATTTTATATTTTAATTTTTACATTTAAAATTTTCAATATTTTTGTATTTCATAAATATTAGAATGTATAATTTTATAAATATTAGAACATATGACTTTTTAAACTATTGTTATAAATTATAATATACGTAATTTTAGTAAATAAATGTTAGAATTGTTTTTTCATTATTTATTTATTATATGCCCACGATGGATGCTCTATTATTAGTTTCATGTTAAATATATTTAATTCTTGCAATTAATTATAAAAATTTTGCTTTTCATTGGATTTTGCTAACAAATATTATATTTGATTTCAATTTTTCATTTTTGAAGTATTTTTTAAACAATAAAATTAATCTTACAATGTATACTATTTACTAAATTTATAAATTAAACATATTAATGGATAATTAATAAATTAATTCAAAAAAATAAAAAAAAGATATAAATTAATTAAAAATAATAAATTAATTAATAAAATTGTTAATAGATAATATATATTCCCCACTGGCTGGCTGTTCCTTTACCCCCAAAATTCTGATTAGGAATCAAAATCGGATAATGTTGGAATTTTTGGCTTTTCGACTTCGCAGAGATCATATTGCTGTTTAGTATTATTGTTACCCATAGTACTTCCTTTTCGGAGAAAACGGGGTTTCCAAATACTTGGAATAATCAGATAAAAAACCGACCATGTAATAAAAATAAAATAAATATTTCTTTCTTTTTTTATCGATTAATTTTATTATTTTTATTAAAATTAAAAAATAATAAATAAATTTAAATTTAATATTAAATATATAATTAAAATTAAATTATTAAATTTAATTAATTTTAATTTTATTAAAAAAATAAATTAAATTATATTAAAAATTTAAAAATAATAAATAAATAAATTTTATATTTTATTAAAAAATAACAGATAAAAAATTGAAAGAAATAGTTATTTAATGATCAAATCAAAGTTCATATCAGTTTTCAAAAAAAAAAAGAAAAAGAAGCACATGTAGACGGGTGCTACCTGGGATGAGACAAGAATGCCGTGATCAGACGGTGCATTCACCGTTAAATATGATCATACCTCTACAGTTGCTGTGCTCCTGAGCTTGAGAGTTGACAATTGGCATACGTTAGGGTACAACATGGCAAAGCATAACTTTCTGGGGCCCATTTGATTTGACACGTACCCCGTTTGATCTATGCGCTGGCAGCACTCCACTTACATTACTTCATTTTTAAATTATTCTTTTTATTTTAATCATTTTTCTTTTTTTCCTCAACTATCGTAAAAGGGGTTTTCTTTTTTTTGAGGGAACATGTCTGGTGGATATTGTGACCATATTGCCCTTATTCTGTATTATCTCAATTACCAATTAAAAATTAGAATTAGTATTCTGTATTATTTGAATTATATTGTCATTATTATAATTATCATAGCAATGGCTTTAACTTCATAGTACCTTGACTTGGCAAGCAATGCAGGATATCATGAAAAAGAGAGTTGAGGTTGACTTCATTGCTTGTTTGATAATAACTTTGGAACTAAAACTTATATAATATGCAAAGTGCAAAGTTAGGTGTTAAAAAAAGAAAACAAGTACTCAAGTATTTCTAAAAGCTAAAGGAAACTCCAAATCTTGTGGAAGTAAAGTGTTTAGTTCCCCTTACATGTGGGACAACTTTGGTCTTTGTGTTTTTAAGAACTACGGAGTAGTAATTGTTAAGGCTTCAAATTACTAATTTCGGCATTCAGTTGAACAAATAAAAAACTAGTCCTTGTACTTGGTTGGCTTCTAACCAATTCACTCTCTCTGGTTTCTTTCCTTTTGTTATTAAAGAAGTTGATTTATATACTTTTTAGTATTTTGCTTCTTTTAATGATCATAAATTCATTGCTACTTTTCGTCTTGCAAGCTTCCGTTCAAACAAATTTAATGATGCATTTAAAATTCTCTCAATACTTTTTTCATTCTTGGGGTGGAATTTTTTATGAGTGGCTCTTGTTTTAATCGTTTTCTAATTTACTATTATTACCTATCCACTTATGTTATGTTTTAAATTCAATTTTTTAAATTATATAATTTTCGCTCTATCAATTGAGTTAATGGTAAATAAAATTGAAATAAATTTCATTCAAAAGAAAAAGAATTGTATACTTTTTTTTTTTCAAATATTGTTAAATGTTTTATAAGTTTTAAAATATTGAGCTACGATAAAAAAAATTAAAAAAGGCAACGTACTTTTTTATTCATATATTGGAGCAAAAAGTGTATAATATATAAATTAAAAATATTATATCTATATTAATAGTTATTATACAATCTATCGACCACAAATACATACGATTTATCAAATATTATATATCCATCGACAATTTGATGGTCATATATCAATTATTAACTATATGTAATAAATTTTAGCTATCAATTATATTTATTAGCTTAACGGGGCCTCACTCCTATTGAAAAAAAAGGTTTAATAAACATTAGGCCTAACTAAATATTCATTAATAATGATTATAAATAAAAAAAAAAGAACATTAAGATCATTGATATTTTCATAAAGAAAAGATCACTAACATTTTTAAATTTGTGAAAATAAAAAAAAAAGAATTGAGTCGTTATATTTATGTAAAAAAGGAAATTTTCTTATTAAGCACCTTATGCAGATTATGTTTTTTTTTGTTAAATATAAAGTAAATTAAATATATTATTTAAAAACAATAGAACTTATTCGTAAACATATAAAAATAAAAAGATGTGATAGTATGTAGGGATGAGCATGGATCGGTTAATCGGTCCATTAAAAAAAAATTTAACCAGTCCATTACTATCGATTTTTTAAAATCACTAATCATTAATCAGTCCGTTACATTCAATTAATTAATCCATCGATTTCGGTTTTTCGGTTTGGTTAAACAATATTTTTCGGTTAACCATTAAAATTTATAAAATAAAATTATTAAAGAAAATTAGACAAAGTTTAATTCAATTTTAAATGTGTAAAGTAATTTAATATAAAAATTAAGAAACAAACGTAATTTACTAATCAAAATTTATGTTATATAGATTAATAGCTGATATTATAACATATATTTGATATTTGTTGAAAATTAGAATATGTTTGATTTTAAGTTAAATAAAAATTTGAATAATATTAAATGTTATAAAATAAACTCTAAAATATAAGAAAATATAATTACGTGCTATTAAGTAAAATATAAACACCAATATATAATAAAAAAATAATATATACAAAATTTAATCGAATACTATATATAAATATTACTATATAACTAAAGAGAATGATATAATATAAATTTAGTTTAATATAAAAAATAATATATATAAAAATTAATTGTATACTATATATAAATACTACTATATAATTAAAGAGAATGATATAATATAAATTAAGGTATAAAAATAAAAATATAATTTAAATATATTTTAAAATATTATTTTATATAAATTTTAGAGAAAAATAGAAAAAATTGAAGATATAAAATATATATATATATATATATATATAATATATATATATATATATATATATATATATATATATATATATATATATATATATATATATATATATATATATGAATCTGTTAATCGTTGACTAACGGTTAATCGGTACCTAAAAATTTAAACCGTAATCAAATTATGCGTATTTTAATTTTTAAAATTGAAATATTGTGAAAAAAATAAAATTTTAAAATTGAAATTTTGATGGAAAAAAATTATTGTGGGAATGTAAAAAGATAAATAAAAGAAAAGGAAATAATAAAATAGGAGGAGAATATAGAAACTAATAAATGTGAATTTTTTTTATGATGTGTTTATGTGAAAATACCAACATTTTTATCCATTCCTGTCCCATTTCGTGTTAGGAAAAAGGGAGCGGAATGCAATTGACTCGTAAATTGATATTCGGTTGAATTTGATTCTTTTTATTGGTGCGTCGGATTATATTATATTATATATATCTCATTTAGGAATTGGGATTTCACCATCATCAAAATAATTAAAGAAATAAAAAACTGTGTCAGTGTCAAAAGCGGTAATTTGAACCCGACGTGAATCGAACACGCAACCTTCTGATCTGGAGTCAGACGCGCTACCATTGCGCCACGGATCCACACCTGCCCTTTTTTTATTAAAACAAATAAGAATTAATATTTCAAGGAAGAGTTTCTACATTCTTTACACAATGTTTAAATCCTAAAAATGGAAGAATTACAATTTATTGAATTAATTTCTTCCAACTGATATGCTTAGAAATTCTACAAATTTGTAGAGTTTAATTCTTATAAATGATGAGAGAGGGACTTTGAAAGAAGGAAAAAAAATTATAATTTTATATGCTTTTATTGGAATTTAAGCTGGTTGAGTGCATTCATAATAAAAAAAAAAGTAGGGGAGCAAAAAAAATCGAAAATATGATTAATCGTAAAATCAATCTGAAATCAAATCGATTTTTACGGTTAACCGATTTGTGAACTCGGTTACGATTTTTAATCTTTATATTTTTAGTTAATGATTATGGTTTAAGTTTTTAAGTATCAGTTAATCATTAGTTTACAATTAACCGTTAACCGGTTCATATATATATATATTTATTTATTTTCAATTTTTTCTATTTTTCTCTAAAATTTACATAAAATAATATTTTAAAATATATTTTTATTTTTATACCTTAATATTTTATATTTTTCTATAAAATTTATATAATATTTTAAACTAAATTTATATTATATCATTTTCTTTAATTATATAGTAATATTTATATATAGTATATGAGTAACTTTTATATATATTATTTTTTATCATATATTGGTATTCATATTTTACTTAACAACATTTAATTATATTTTTTTATATTTTAGATTTTATGTTATAACATTTAATATTATCTAAAATTTTATTTGACTTAGAATCAAATATATCATAATTTTCAACAAATATCAAATCTATTTTATAATATTAGCTATTAATTTATATAACATGAATTTTGGCTAGCAAATTATGTTTGTTTCGTAATTTTTATATTAAATTACTTTATACATTTGAAATTGAATTAAATTTTATCTATTTTTTTATAATTTTATGTTATAAATTTTAATGATTAACCTAGAAATATTAGTTAATCAAACCAAAAAATCGAAACCGACGGACTGATTAACCAAATGTAATAGACTGATTAATGATTGGTGATTTTAAAAAATTGATATTAATGGACTGAATTTTTTATTCATGTACTGATTAACCGGTCTATACTCAACACTAATAAAAAGCTAGAATAACATTCTCCAAAATAAATTTTTATGTTTATAAATATTGGTAAAATATAAAAAATAACAGCATCCGTTTTACTCGTCAGACTTCAATTGTTCACAACGATAAATTTTCTTTATTTTATTTTTATTTTTTAGGCGAAGAAAGGGAAAATGCACATTCTGATCATCTGATGTGCTTATATCTTATTCTCTTTCCATTATTTTTTTTTCAAGAAGCATCACTGTAAAAATGAGAATTCAAAATCATGCAATAATCCTTAGGAAATGCTGTAATTTAACATGGCTTTAGGTTATCCTGTTTTTCAGGTTGTTGAAATTTGTGAGCAGTGAGGAAATTAGTGATAATCTAATGCCTAGGCACCATTGGATGGTGCACATTCTATCGATTTGATGATAATACAGCTGTATATGCATCAAATCACATCCCAATTCAAATATTTTATCTTTTTCCTCCCATTATGTTTTTATATTATAGGGAAATGCTATAACACCTTCCTTTCATATTTTCGTAGCTAAATATCAGAAGTTATCCTGACCATTCATACCCTCATTTGAACAACTAAAAGCCCAACATTTTATTTATCAGAATATTATCATACATCCACGAAATACATAACTCTACGTAGACCTCAGTGGCCTCCTGCTTCTCTATTTTGACACCTGAACATGTTACAGTGTTGCTTGTTCCTGAAGTTGTTCCTGTTCAATATTCCAGGAAGTTTTGGTTAAGTAGCAGCAATTCACAATATTTCGATAAACAAAGAATGGGAATCTAATTCCAAGGATCAAGGAAAAAATCTAGAAATCAGGTAAGAGTTATTGAAGTGGCATTTTGTGATTCTGATGATTGCAAGATGTAATGGCTTAGCCAAATTTCATTCTAAAAACAGAAAGAGAGAGGATATGAATGAAAATATGACCATTTTCTCCTCCACTGAACTACTGAATCAAGAGTAGTAAAAATAATCTAAATTAACCCCCAATTCTCTTTGATGTAAAACAGAACTCCTAATATTGTCAGCTACAATTAAAGAATTCATCCAAGCAACATGCCAAGTAGCGTGCAATGCTAATGCTTCATTTTATATACAAATCCAATATAGTCAATCTTCTGTCCGACCATTAAATGTTGCAGATACCGTATCATGTATCTTATCCCCACTATTTGGTGCTACATCTAGCATCTCACAAATGTTCTCTTCATATATGATATTCAAGAGTTGACAGCAACCTTAATATAGGTTCCGAATCTATGCATTTACCTAGTTCCGATACCATTTTGAGAGAGAGCCTACAGTTCTCTCCGGTATATGGCACTTTTTTTTTTTTTTTTTACCGTAAGATCAACTAATAGTATCATCTAAAATACAATCTAACAGTCAAAATTGAGAAACACGGTATACTGGAGAGTACACTAATGGGACCCATTTCCATGTACCTTGCTGGTGCACCTGGCGCAACCATTTTTGCTTTACTTTAATAAGCATACGGTATCACGTAAAATCCCAAAGACTTCATCCTCCCTCAAAGTTATTACACCTTCAATGTCCTCATCATATAAATAACCAATCAAAAGAAGTCTGTAGTTTTTGGCATTTTTTTAATTGTAAATGCCCTGGTCCTGGAGTCTTGTATTATAATTACTGTGATAGCCTTTCGTCATACTAAATGATAAAACATTCAATTTCCATTAGAAGTCTATAAATTCCTCCTACCCAATCTAACCAACATATGCTTTCAGGAAGAAGGACAATCCAAAAATGGAGATTAACTTATTAAAGGAATAAAAAGAAATTAAACTGAGAATGAATTCTCACCTCTGTCACAAAGAACGCATGGAACCCATATGGAACCCTATAAAGTAATTCAACAACTGCAACAGGATCAGCTGACATTGTTTTCGCATCAATTACATTCACTGCTGATTTTCTGTAAATATATAAATATAAAAGTCAATTTAGCATAGTGTCTTTTGACTACTTTATAAAAGCAAATAGATGTCCATAACCATCCTCATATTCCTCCCAAAATTCGTAGGTTTAAGAGAAAAAAGTCAAAGGGAAAAAGGTAAGCCGTTGAAATTTGATTTAATCTGCAAGTTTAGTCCCTAATATCTGTTTACAGATCTGCAATTTAGTATTTGATTATACAGATAAAAAACTTATCATCACAATTTACTCCCTGAAACTTCAATTTCATTTTAATTCCTAAACTTTTAAAATTCAATTGCACTTTAATTCCTGAATTTTAAATTAAAGTCCCTCAAAATTCATGAACTTGTCATTGATAATAGTATGAGCACCAAATTTCTAGAACAGTGAGAAAAGTGTTTTATTAAGGTAAATCTCCAGTATAACAGAAAGAAGAATAAGCAAAGCCAAGAACCCAACACTCAATCAGAGGATAGAATCCATGTTTTCTAATGCTTAGCCTCATTCTTGAGTAATCCAGACTGTGTGAAAAGAATCTTTTTTTTTCCTTTTGGAAGAATGTGAAAATACAAAAACACATTCACAGATGGTAGTAGAGGAAAATTCTTATGCAACGGAGGACTTACCCAGTGTTTTCATCATGCACAAAGAATATCAAGTAGCCATCATCTTCCTCGGAAGTGGTGCCAGGCTCCCGAGGAACAAAAATAGCCTCTGAACCAAATCTTCCAGGTCCCAGATCATAGATGCCTTTCACATTTCCTCCAACTTCAAGCTTTGTTTTCCCAGACTGGGGTTCTCCATGCAGATCAAATTTGATAACTCCAGTGACTTTGGCAATGCTATCCAGAATGGTTCCATAAACAAATCTTTGTTTCCTAAACTCACATACGCCAAGAAGTGAGTATAAATGTTGGACAAGGATGCTTTTTAATCAACGTTCAAACAAAAGAGCAAACAAAATGTATTCAAACTAGGAACATCACTGTCATTTCACATTCAATATTTTTTTCTTCCTGGAAAATGTTTACATGATATTTCTGTGTCTCTATTCTACGAATACCTGCCAGTGTAGCTCTCATTCACCCTGGGAAAATCAACAGCAGATACCGAAAGTCTCTTTTGTGAAGCCACACCAGTTTTCATGTTGAACCTCATCTCATACCTGCTTAGAATAATAACATAAGAAATACATAGGAAAAGCTATTATAAATTTCATTAGGAATGTGTCAGAATTATCTTACAGCTCATTTGTGAAGTTCTCAAGTTTTTCTTTGACAGTCCCATTGACCATATCTAAATCTGGATTTTGGAGACGGCAAGTAATCAAAATAACTTCATCTTCCTCCTCCCAAGCATTGGCTAGTAAGAAAAAAAAAATCAAACAAGTCAGAATGCACAAATTTGAATTGGAAGCTAAATGCAAACAGAAGTCATCATGCATTTTAATTTCACTAAAAGAGGAATAGAGAAAGCTCTTGAGGAGTTCCAGATGAAAAAGGTTAATACTTTATCCTTAAAGAACTTGCAACTTTGTGGACTTCAGTAGCTACAGAGAGAAGCTAGTTACTCTTATTTAACCACAAAAACAGAACACTATATATTAACACACAGCACAGAATAATCTTCCAGATTTACAGAGAACCCAAATTGAAGACAAAGCCTAATCACCATCTTTAGTAACTGAAGTATAATAGTGATACATACAGTTGGAAATATAGAAAACTTTTAAGATCACAAAATGGGGATATTTCCGTATACTAAAGAGTTGCACAAGTAATTGAAGCTAGAAAGCTTATTGCTATACTGATATTTCCTCCAGTATTGCAGCTAAATAGGATTATGAAGCTTGATACAAATATCAGATCTAAATGTCAATTTCTGCCTAGTGCCACAAGCCAGCATAAGTGTAAGAACCTAAAAATATTTTACATGCAGGGGGGACTATGCTAGCTGCAGACAACCTGAACTCAAGCATGAGCACAATTTATTGGCTCTTAAATTGGATGAGAGAAATGTGATAAAGTGGCCATACCATTGTGAAATATGAAGCAATTTGGAAGCTCGAACCATCTGATTAAACTGTCATCTTTTGCGTACCGTGGGAGAACACCAAAACGAGCTCTTTTAGTTGCATCAAATGTGAAGATCAGCTTCTTTTCTTTTACCATTTCCTAGTGGAAAGAAAATGTTGGGAAACATAAGGCAATCATCAACAAAACACATCTCACTAAATATACGAAACTTTCAGAACCTAGCCTTGATTTGAGGATCTAACTCTCACTCTACATTAGTGCAAATCCAGTAAAATAAGGCTCTATAGGTTGTCAAGAAAGTTTTGTTTGAAAAAGTTAAGGGAAAATGAAGGAAAGAAAGATTGAAAAATCGTTTCTTGCTAATATTAAGTAATATTTGTGGCAAAACCAACACAATGTATTGAATAAATGAATCAGAATTAAGTGGATTACTCCTTTGCTGGATATTAGTTGCTGGTAGTGGGTAGTGATGAATTCTTTTCATGTCAAATGAGTCAACAGAAAGTAAAGGCAAACAAATAATATTCGATTCCCTTAAATCAAACAGGCTTGATTTAAGGAGTAAGCCAAGCATTTTCTGCCTTCAAAACCATGACCACTAATTAATATTTGCGCCATTAAAATTACATAGTTTTTGCTTACACCATAGGTTTTCCCGTTATGAAAAGAATTCAATTATCATAACATATTCTATTCATAGTATAACCAGAAACTGCAAGACTTCAAAGTTCATGGCCTACCAAACCTTTGGTCTAAAGTACAAAGGAAGATCCATAATAATTGCATAATTTTCAGTAATTGCAAAATCATGCATCATGATGGGATCTGATATTGTTATCGGTACTGGGTCATGCATGACACCATCCTTCGAAATAACTCTGTATGTGATATATGGGGGTTCATGTGCATAGCCAAAGGTAAACATCTCCCCTGCATTGAATGAATTCAAGTTTTTAAAATAATTTTGCCACATAGAAGTAGATGATTGAATTTCTTTCATGAGAATGGAAATTACCTGTGATTGGATCAACCTTTGGATGAGCAGTAAATGAATGTTTAAGTCTCTTGTCATAATCCAATAGGCCAACAGTTTGTAGATCTCCATCTTCCATAACTTTAACCACATCTGCAGGATCCAGTGGGGATAGGTTTTATTTCCATAAAGCAAAGCAAGAAGCATCCATAAATTGGTTGCCAAGAAAATACAAACTGAAAATATAGCTTACAAGGTTTATCTGCCTCTTGAAGTGCTAAGAGCTTTCCATGGTGATAAATAAGAGCTGTATTAGCTGGAAGAGTGTTACATAAAATTAGTTTCTTCCAACACCATTACCTCAATTATTAGTAGCACCAACACAGACACATAGGAGGCATCTTTGGTTGATGGAAAATAAATATATACCATGCAAAAGCTTGCATGTTTAAGGAGATTCCGAAGGAACTTCCTCTAATTTGACAGTAAAGCATAGCTAAATATCCTGAGCATTTCTCTACTGAGAAGCATAGAAATAGAGGGTCATTATTGGGAATTGCAACTACTTTTGTGGCCTGATCCTACACTTAGATGCATCATCTGACATCCATGGTGGAGGGGATTGGCCTTAAGGAAATTTATTGCTTCACCAGTAAATGATATCTTTGGAACTGCAATTTATAGAAATTGCACAACTGCATAATCCCGCACAAGATTCTCCCATTCAAGCACTGACAAACTAAACAAACTAACCTGTCCCATTTCCATATGACATGTCCAATACTTTTGTCTTTGCTCTCAGAATCTGCATGTTAACCATTAATAATCCAAACAGCCCCCTAAGATCTCCTACCTGCAAATGACAGTAACAAAATGGAACAAAGTTACTCCCCAAGTAGATATGATGGAGACTAAAATACTCTGATCAGCTAGTACAAACCCAGTAGATATGAGGGAGACTAAAATAATATAGAAATGAGAAACAACCAAATGCTACTCAAAAACAAAAACTCATACATTTTTGCAGTTAGATTTTATTGTATGACCTTTTAATTTGATACGTTCTTAATAGTAATCATATGCGGTACAGCCACAAAAAGTGGAAAAGAATGATAATCATATAATCCCTTGTAGGGTAAATCCAAATTAAATTGTTTAAAGCAGGAATGGAGTTTTCTCTTCAGCAACTATTATCAAGTGAAATTAGAGTTTCAGGTGACAGTAAGAGTGCAAGTTTAAAAGCTAATTTGCTTATTTGAGATTTCCATAAAAATCATAGCTTACTATTAACACAGATGAAACACTAATTCCTACTTGAGAGGTTTGATCAATGAAGATATACATGGAAGTTTCTCTCATTTGAAAGACGAAGTAATAACAAGAGAAGGTGAAAGCAGTTAAATATAAAGTGATAGACGATGTATCTTGCCTGTAAATTACATATCTATATCTCGGATAAATAAGTTTGCTTTTTTGCAGGAGGTTCAGTTTTGTACCTTCATAAATTTTGAAGCTCCAAAAAATTCTTCTTGTTTAAGACGTGATGTCCTCACATAGCGACGGACATATGTTGCTTTCCCATTTTTGATACGCATACCATGAATCATGCTGCAAATTATTTGATAAAAGAAGATATCAACTAATTAAATTTTAGTGGGTCAAGAAGGCTGATGAAATCAAAGCAGCCATTCAGCTTTCAATTTCCTGAGACAATTATGAATCTAGCAAGAGTAGGTAACAACTAAAGAGATTCCAAAAACAGTCACACCAAACATTTAATATGAGGAAACACAAGTTTATCGAAAATGCTATACGCAGACACATCAAAATTTAAATGGGAATCCAGGAAAACCAAGCAACTGAAAATTTCAAACTTATTTTAACAAAATTAGTATGATGGTTATTCTGGAGAATGGAAGGAAAACTGAAAATTTCAAACTTATTTTCACATACCCATCTCCATCAAACCTGCATGACAGCAAGAAAAGAAAAATTAGCAAACTATCACCTGATTAATATCTTTTCTTCCATTTCCAATGACAAGAGGAAAGACAGGTAGGACATACCAGTGGTATCCAGCAACAGGTGAAAACTTTGGGTTAGGACCAACTCTCACAAACTCCCCATTCAAGCAATCCTTTTTTTAAAAAAAAAACAAAATTAAACAAAATTTGTCAACATTAAATTTGACAAACAACCAACATCAAACTAGCAATTATTTAAAATTTTTATTATAGAAAATATATCCAGTTATTGTCAAATATTTTTAATTTTTGTTTATAAATTTGATTTACCATTTAACTACAACTTATGTATCAAAGATTCAAAGATGGCAGCCATAATAACACCTATAAAACAAACATTTTGAATACTGATATGATTCTATTCAAATCTTTTAAGTTTGGATATTTTATTCATAGAGTCAATGTTGAAAACAAATATGACTTGACAATTGATACTTGCATTAATCTTGTCTACCATAAATTTTCACCAAAAAAAGAAAAAAATCAAACTTCTTAAAAATATAAAAAAATACTGATTATCAAAAATATAAGAAAAATGACGTTTCAGAAATATAAACAATTCAATTTAAGCATGTCAACAAAGCTACAAATAATAATTAAAATAGCTAAAATTTAAAGATTCGAAAAAATTTTGCATGCCAAGATTATGTAATCGAATAAAAACAAAAGGAAATAAAGTTAAATACCGAGAAGATGAACTCACAGGAAGGTAACCTTGGACAGGAAGGTCTTTGACGGGAGGAGTTTCATCGGCAACAGGAGCAAAGTTACCGGAGAGATAATGGAGAGGCTGAGATTTATCATACATTAATTTGACGATCAACTTTTCAAGGTAGTCAATACAAGTGGAAACTATTCCTTTTCTCGGCGACGGATTCACTCCCACTATCCCATGCCGTGCTCCGGCGTCATTTTCTTTCTTCTTCTCTACCTCGACCATTTTTCTTTTTCAGTTATCTCCGTCGCTGCAGTGGACGGGTGGTATGTACTCGATGCACATTGTGAAGGAGATTATTTGTCTTTGTTGCCGTTGGTCCCGAGACTGCCACGTGCTCTTCTTTCTAATTCCACTAAAAACTTTCAAATGCATGTACAGTCATAATATATTGGAAAAATACATTATGGGTCCCTAAAATATTCAACCTTTCTACATAAGGTTTCTCAACTAAAGTTTTCAAGTCGAAAATGATTATTTATGAAAAACTGTCCATATTTTAAAAGTACCAAATATTTAGATATAAATTTTTAAGTATACTCTGATTAAATTAAATATTTGGTAAATTTTTAAATATAATTAATATTTTTTCAATAATTTTTTTATTATTTTTAAAAAAAGAAAAATTATAATAAATTTTTGAAGTTTGGGTTTGGGGAGCGAATGAAATACCGGCGCAAATTAAGAAATCCGGCGAGTTTTGGTAACTTTAATGGACTTCATCCGGGCAAAATTGAAAGAAAAATTGACATGTCCACATTTAATGGACTTCATCCGGGCAAGTGTTTAATTACCTACTTTTTTAACAATCATTTGGATACATTAAGTACCAGTTCCATCGTTATAATGTCTTTTTTTCCAACAATTGAAAGAAAAAAAATGGAATTTAAATTTAAAATATTTTAATGCATTTCAGAACTGATTTCTGATAATTCATTCACGCATAAAAGAAAAGATTGAATTTAAATTTAATTTGGATAAATATTAAGACAAAAAACGACGTGCTTTACCAGATTTACAACGCAAAATCCTTTTTTTTTTCCATTACTAGTATTTTCTTGCATTCAATTACTGGTGGGGAGTGTAAAAAATAATTATTTTTGTCCAAGTCAAGTTGAGGATTTTAAATTAATGGCAAATTTGATGAAAATAATCAATATTAAAAATAGTAAATAAAATAAATTTAAAATTTATAAAAAATAAAAATAAAAAAATTATTTTTGAAAAGAAGAGGTGTCATTCAATTAAAATAAGATTGAATTTGAGTTTAATTTAGATAATTGAACACAATTTATTTAGTTTGGATAAAAATAAATACAATATATTCAGTTTAGTAAAAATAAATTCAGTTTTTTTTAGGTAAAAGTGAATGTGGTGTATTAAATTTGGATAAAAGTAAATTAAATGTATTTAATTTTGTCAAAAATAAATGCATTGTATTCAATTTCAATGAAGTGATTTTTTCGTAGCTCAGTGGTAGAGCACCCAGATCTCCGATTAGTGGGTCCTTTCTTGCCGGATGTCGCTCTCTGGTAATGATCGTCCTACTCTTCCTCCTGACGTTGATTGTGTAAACCAAAAAGGTTAAACGTAGGGCAAATTTTTCCAGTACCTCTGGGTATAGAGATAGTGTGATAAATGGAACTGTGAGGGAGTCATCCATGGAGGATGTCATTGATTCAATGGAAGTCAAGGTGGATGCAGGGGATGTAAATATTGACAGATATGAAACCATTCCGATGGTGAACTTCTCTGATAATCTTTGCTCCAAACTTTCTACCACCCTAGGGAAGGTAGTTGTTGTTAGCCTTCTGGGGAAGACGATTGGATATAAGGCTTTGAGTGCCAGGATTCAATCATTATGGAACTTCACCAATGCTAAAATTCTGGATATCGGTAGGGGATTCTTTCTAGTGCAGTTTGCTAATGAGAGGGATTACACAAAGGCTCTCTATGAGGGTCCGTGGGTTATTAATGGAGCTTATTTACTGGTGTAAAAATGGAATTCTCGGTTTAGAGTTTCTAATGGTACAGTAAACTCTACCACAGTTTGGATTCGACTCCTAGAGTTACCTTTGCATATTACTCATGTAACGTTTTGACAGCCATTGCAGAGGCTATAGGATCAGTTGCAAAGATAGATTATAATACCATATTGGTCATCTTGTTTACCATATTGGGTTTTGATTTCTTTCTCTCACACAAACATACTTGCGCACGACAGAAAATGTTTTTCATCTATACATTGTTGCATTGCGAATGCTTGAATTGGATATCTTTTGATGGATCTCCATTTATTCATTCTTTTGAAAATCATTAAGGACCAGGTTAAGCCAATAACTGGCTTTGTCCACTACTGTTAATTTTGTAGTATTTATATTGTTAAAATTTTTGCCTTTGATGCTATTGATATATTAATTTTAATTCTTTTTTTTTTATGTTGGATGGTCCTTTTAAAGTCAAACTGATTGGATTGGTTTTACCAATCACCTGATCAGTTTATTAAGTGCTCCAGTTGTAAGAAAACTAATATATTTACTCTACATGTAATAATGTATTATTTATCCAAGCTAATTGTTTGACTGAAAGAATACCGCCTTGTGCGTTGGTGTAGGGGGATCGAACTGATAAGAGAGACACAAGTGCATTTAATACATGGAAAGATATCATCATTCCTGGCAATGTTGATGATGGGATGACCAAGAAGGGAAGTGTTGTGGTTCAACCTTTGCCATTATCGAAAAAGAAATACTTGGCAAATTATTTAGGCCGTGCTCAAGGAAAAACTGGTCGACTTAAGTTAATAGAGCTTGCAAAGCAATATCCAGATAAGGTATGCTGTCTTTTTTTATTTAATTATTCATTGTTATCGCCTTGTCTAGAAATTATAGTTAACTCAGTTGAACATGGGCAAAGACTGAAGTTCAAGTGCATATTCCTTGTTATAAATAAGTTTTTGTTTCCATTTGTTATATTTCTCCACCCCCACTCCCCTGTAAATTGGATAATGATGCATGCAAGTCAAAGTTTTAATGCACCTCGTTTTTACAATAATTGTGATGGATTTCTTCAAATCTTGATTTGAGTTTTGAAGAACATATTCTACATTGCTTTGCTCCATGCATTAGCAGTTATAAGAATCTGTCATTGAACTGGCAAGATTATATTCCTTGAGGCAGGCATCTTAGGCAACAGTTTTCCTACATATTCTTGCATGGTTAGGCGGAGTGAGATTTATGGGTGTACACATTCAAACTTACAATTATTATGTCGATGCTTATGCTTGTTTATAAAGTGATATAAGATGTGTATCCTCACCTTGTGAGCAGTTGGAATCTCCAGAGTTGAAGTTTAGTGGCCCTGATAAACTTGGAAGGATAGAATATTTTCAACACCTGAGGAATGCGAAATTCTGCCTTGCCCCACGTGGAGAGTCTTCTTGGACACTTCGATTTTATGAGTCATTTTTTGTGGTCTCTTTCTCTCTATTATTTGTGCATGCAAACACACGTGTGATGAAGGCTACTTGCGATAATGTCATATTTTTGTTGAACAGGAGTGCGTGCCAGTTATATTATCGGATCAAGCGGAGTTACCTTTCCAAAATGTGATTGACTACACTCGTATTTCAATCAAATGGCCATCTACTCGAATAGGCCCTGAACTTTTGGAGTACCTAGAATCAATACCAGGTCAAATTCAACAAATATATTCTGTTGATAACATACTGGATTGGGTAATAATATCGATGTTATGGTCTGTGTAACAGATGAAGATACAGAAAGAATGATAGCAAGTGGGAGACAAGGAAGGTGTTTATGGGCATATGCCCCTGAATCTGACCAGTGTTCTGCAATGCAAGGAATAATGTGGCAGCTTCAGAGAAAAGCAAGGCAATTCCACCAATCAGCCGAGACATTCTGGTTGCACAACTTAACCACTGTGAACAGAAACTTGGTTGAATTCTCAAGCTGGAAGCCTCCCATGCCTTTGCCGTGATTGCTATTGGAGTTATATATTTACACTTTCATATCTGCGTACTTTACATCTCCAATTCTTTTTATATCTGCTGTAAACTTTATGCATCTTTGTCAGGCACCATTCATAGGGTAAAAAATGTTAGCCTCGTTTTTGTAGCTTGGTAAAATTATATGCTATGTATACTGTATAGGCATCTTAGACGCTATACGAAGATTCAGTTGAGGATCGTTCTTGCATATTGTAATGTGACGAACTACACAAGTTTTTGGTCGGAATGACGAATTACATTACATAATTCTTTCATTATTATTTTAACTGGTACATTCAGAATCATGGTCTTGAATCTTCTTTGGAAATCAAATCATTATGCTCTCTCTTTTTGGTATTACATTATGCATTTTAACTTTGTAGTTTTTGATACTTGTGATGCGGAAATCATAAAAATAAAGAAATAAGATATAATGGATAGTTAAGAATTTATCCCTTAGCATATGCTCTAATAACAATTGATGCGAAATTCCATCCTATATGCTAAACTAGAATGACAACATACCATAGTATTTGAACATAAACAAGAAATTAATCCCCAATCTAAAGAATTTCCAAACAATAAATATATATGAAAACGCTTATGATAGATTGATTAAAATAAGAAGAAATAGAATCAAGCTTACATAATCATGCAATCCAGTCTAAATCTAATTCTTCATATAAAAGTAATAATCAATAAACAATTAACTCTCATAAAGTTAGTAAAGCCAAGTGAAATAATATCAATAATCTTTAATTAATCAAAAACTCTATATTTCTCTGTAACAAAGCTTCAACCTTTTAAATAGCAAAGAAAATTACTTCTATTGACATAAAACTCTCTAAACAACTAAAACAGGAGATAATCAAAAACTAAGTTTATCAAACCTTTACATTTGTTTAATTAATCAAAAGAAAAAGAAATATATTCAAACTAAACTTTTAAAACAACTAAAATAGAAAATAACTGATAAAGTCATAATTGAAGTTTATAGTGATTCGGGAGAGTAAGAATCCACTTCACCGAGTGGTTGCATGCTGCCTTTTTTGGGTGGCTTGCTCCACTCGGTAGAGTGAAAGAATCTACTCTACTGAATGCCCATAAATCATGTCTTGCGGTAGGGTACGTGCGCATTCAGTGCACACATATTTGAACCATCCGACTAGATGAATTGCTACTCAAACGTGTCAAATTACCGATTTATATTCATGTCTGATTCCAATTATATGTCAAATTGAACCGCTACAACAAACTCGCTAAACGAATGTGCCAAAATTCTTTAAAAAAAATGTCGATCCTTGTAATTCTTGTATGGCGAATACTGGATCGCCAAACTGTTAGGTCATGTTGATTCTCACATGTTCAATTCTGAATGTTTCTCGAGATCAAAGTATATACGCCTTCTTAAAAACTGACATGTGTGCGGCCAGAACCGTAGATTTTTATCAAAAAGAGAAATCCAAAATACGCGCAAGTATGTCACCACGTCCACAAAATATCAACATTTCTACGCAATTTGCTCAGCAGCACCAAGCTTAGCTAGATACCTCGTCGGGCATCTCAGGATTAAAAACAGAAAGGAAAAAAAAAATATAATAAAAGCATTCTTTTGAAAGAAAAAGAGTTGGGAATATTTGTGCTCCTTAATTTGCTAAGAGAAAGCAGATAACTGATATTCTCGTCTCCACCTGTGTGAAGGTGAGTAGGAGATGGGGACTACCTTATTCACTAGCTTTTGCTTTTCATGGAGATGTCTTCCCCAACAAATACTTCCTTCCACCCATTTGCTGGACCATTCTTCCCAAGAAAATGGAATATGCAGAGCTAAAGCAAGTGCAAAGCCAAGAGAAATTGGCCTTCTTCAGGGAGAAAACAACAAATTTTCTGGGTTTTTAAAGAGAAGATCAATTTTGATTTCTGTCGCATCCGTAATTTTCGGATTTCCAGGAGATGGATTGGCAGCTGTGAAACAAGGTCTTTTAGCAGGGAGGGTCCCTGGTCTATCTGAACCAGACGACCAAGGTTGGTTTTTCATAACTCTACTTCTTTATTCCTCTTTCTTCACTATAAAATCAAGATGCAACAGTTAATATATTGTTAGAAACTTGTTCAAATTGACTGGACAGCAAGTTGCAGTTTTATTGCTTAATTCCATTAAAATTGGTGATCATATGACCCTGCAATTTTTTTACGAAGTGAATGACCATTCATTATAAAAAATATGCTCAGGCAGGCTGGAGAACATACCGCAGGCCAGATGAAAAATCTGGTGGCCATGGTGTTGGATGGAGTCCAATTATCCCTTACACCTTCTCAGTGCCTCAAGATTGGGAAGAGGTAATAATCTTCTCTCTCTAACCAATGATTCATATAATCTTTGAACATGATCAAGCTGTTGAACACTGAAGGAAATCCCATTTTGTTTCCATTTGAGGCAGTCAATGGTTCAATAACTGCGAACTGTGTTTGTTACTTAAAAAGAGTCTTTCTTTTCTCTTTGCCTTTGCTCAAATTCTCCTCAGTAGCTTTTATCTTTGTAACAGGTTCCAGTATCCATTGCTGATCTTGGTGGTACAGAGATTGATTTGAGATTTGCCAGCTCCAAGGAAGGACGCTTGTTCGTCATTGTTGCTCCAGTTCTTAGATTTGCAGAAGGTGAGTTCCTTTTAATTTATCCTTGTTATGATATTCTTCTACTAGACAATGTCCTCGGTTGCATGAATAGTTCCCAAATCCCTCTTCTTCTCCCCTTGTTCTTTCAACAAGGACTGAGCAATTTGTTCCACAGATCTTGGTGACAATGCCACAATTGAACGTATTGGACCTCCAGAAAAAGTGATAAATGCTTTTGGACCAGAAGTGATTGGAGAGAATGTAGAAGGGAAGGTTTTGAGCATCAATGTTGCAGAACATTCAGGAAGAATGTATTACCAGTATGAGCTAGAGCCACCTCATGCTCTAATCACTGCAACTGCTGCTGGAAATCGCCTTTACTTATTCAGTGTAACTGGGAACGGTATAGAGTGGATGACTTTAGGTTATGAACCATGAATCTTACGCTATTACAACAGATAAGATAAAATTAACTGTACTTTGTACATGCAGGTCTTCAGTGGAAGAGGCACTATAAGGATTTGAAGAAAATAGCTGAATCGTTCCGTGTTGTCTAATGAGGCTCCTCTGTGAATTGAGATAGGCAACGTATGATGCAGATTTTGATAATTTTGTGATGTAATAGCAATACTGAACATATAAGAGAAGATGCTATGAACAGAATTACTTCTCATTAAATATATTTTTTCAAAGAAAATTTCAGAAGTGCCCCATAGAGATTAAGAGGAAGTGTACTTACAGTACGGTCAAGTTACTTTGAAAATTATATGTACATTGTTATTTTTTATGTAAACTTCACGCGTTTTTAGACTTCTCAATTCCATTGTAATTCAGAGAAGCTTAGATATCCATCCAATTGAAAAGCAGAGCAGGCGAAACACTCCTCTGTCTCAGGTGACAAAACTTCTGCACCTATCATTGGATGTGATTACAAGGAGGGGTGCAACGGTATTATGGCCTTTCGCCCAATGCTGAATCACATTCTTTCTCGGTGTTTCTCAGTTCACTGTCCTTTCCCTGGAAAGATGGTTACTGGTTGGCTTCATGATGACAGTTCCCTCACTGCATGTATGAAAACTATTGCTCTGCATTGATAAGTATGAATGAACTACATCCAGGAATCTTCGGGAGCCCTTTGTTCATCATAACCATCCTCGTTCTTTCAGCCTTCTCCCAACTATGAGAAGCAGCATATATGTTCGACAGCAGCACACAATGTGAATCATTGCCAGAGTCTACCCCGCAAGATTGTTTGTTAATCTCTTCCATTACCTGATTTACCATGTCCATATCCATGTGAACTCGGCAAGCTCCAAGTAATGCACCCCAAACTGCATCATTCGGTGTCATTGGCATTCCTTTAATCAGATTATGAGCATCTTGCAATCTTCCTGCACGCCCAAGAAGATCAACCACACAGCCATAATGCTTAATGCTTGCCACTAAACCACAATTCTCCATCTTGAAGAAAATCTCTACACCTTCATCTACGGATCCCCCATGTGCACAAGCTGAGAGAACAGATAGAAATGTTATCTCGTCGGGTTTCTCACTTGACTCTTCCATCCTCCTGAAAAAATCAAGAGCTTCCTTGCACTGTCCATGAATGGCGAAACCCGATATCATAGAATTCCAACAAGAATTGTTCTTATAGGTCATTCCATCAAAGATTGATCTTGCAGTAGGTAAATCTCCACATTTTGCATACATGTCAACCAGGGCATTCATAACGAACCGATTAAGCTTTAGCCCTTTACCAGATATCATTTGGTGAACATCTTTACCAACATCTAATAAACCCAGTTGAGCACAAGCAGATAAAACACCAACAACTGTTATTTCATCAGGTTCAAAGCCATCGGCCTGCATGTTACCAAATGCTTCCAGGGCTTCCTCACAAAATCCATTTTGTGCGTATCCACAAATCAAAGAATTCCAATTTACTAAGTTTCTAACTGGAACTCGATCAAAAATGGCCCTAGCCTCCTTGACATCACCTATTTTGAAATACCCAGAAATCATTGATGACCAAGCAAAAAAATTTCTCTCTGGCATATCTTCAAAAAGTTGCCTTGCATCTGCTAGTAATCCTCTGCTTGCATACCCATCAACCATTACGGTCCATGTCACCACATTCTCCAACTCAGGTGGCACCTTGTCGAACAAACACCTAGCAGTACTCAAATCTCCAGCCCTTGCAAACCCATCAATCATCTGAATCCAAGTCACCGCAGTTCTTGTCGACATTTTCTCGAATAAGAATAAGGCAAATTTCATATCTCCACTTCCAATGCACCCACCAATCATCGCATTCCATGTAACAACATTTCTTTCAGGCATAAAATCAAATATTTTACGCGAATCAAACATAGTCCCGGATTTTGCATACATATCAATCAATGAAGTTCCGATAATTATATCAAAATCTGCCCCATTCTTGATTGCCTCACCATGCAAAGATTTCCCACGTTTGAGCGTAGAGGCAGAAGCACAGGCTTTCAAAATTAAAGGGACTAAGCCCAATATGTAAGCTCCTTTGGAGCGAATTTGCTTATATGTAACAAAGGCCTCCCTCTGTAATCCTTGAGAGACATGTTTCCTTATAAGGCAAGAGAGAGAATTTTGTTGTAGTAATTTCTGATGTGGGTTGTTGTGCTTTTGTTGGCTTTCATGGTAGTTAATTCGGGTTTGTCTCATACTCTTTGCAGGCAAGAAGTTTGAGGTGTTTCAATCAGAAAATAAGAGAGAGGGAATTTCCCACTTTTTCCCGTTAACAACTGAATTTACACATATTAATTTATTTCATCAGATAAACAGAGGCCTGGTTGGAGTATAATTGGGGAGCGTAACTCTGCTAGTTCTTCAACATAGGAACTGCAATGATTTCTTTTACCAGAACAAGAAGTTTTGATATTCTTGTTCTCGTTGCTGAACGAGCTTTTACCTGCCGCCCCAAAGATTAGACCCATTTCCAATTATCCAGCCCAACATAATATGGGCCATTATATATTTTATTTTTGAAAAAGATATTAATTGCTCTGAGTATTACTTCGGTAAACCTACGTATACGTACGTTTCAGTATGCAGCAATATAGACTCTTGATTGATTCATTAAACAAGAATAATGAAAAAGTTTTGTTTAGATAAATTAGTCTCTAGCACTTGCCGGAGAAGCAGAATATTCACAACATAAAATTGGTCGTGTCTCTTCTTGATTTTGTTATGTTTGGGTTTTCCAGATTCTGTCAGTAATTGTTCTTGTTTTCCCCTCAAATATTAATCGGTTGAGTTATGATTTCATGTGTTATCATTGTAATTCTTACAGCTCAGACAAATGCATAAAAAGCTGTAGTCATTGGACAATGACCGGTTATGCATAACGTAGTAATTCTTCTATTTTTTTACCAATTACTTTTATTATTTTTATTAAAATTTAAAAATAATAAATAAATTTAAATTTAATATTAAATTATTAAATATAATTAATTCTAACTTTATGACAAAATAAAAATAAATTAAATTATATTAAAAATTTAAAAATAACAGATAAATAAAATTTAAATTTTACTCAAAATTAATAAATAAAAAAACGAAAAGAGTAATTACTAAGATGCTTGATATACTTTACGGATTATGACTTCTCAGTTTATTTATATAAATACTAAAGCTTTTCAAGTTCTTTGCAAATATTTTTTTAGAAGCTACTTTTCTTTCCTTACTCTTTTTTGGCTTTTCATTATTTGCTATTTAATTGATAGTTCTATGGTTTTATTTTTTTTATTTAATTCATTTGCTGTTTATTTGTTACTTCACTTGATAGCTCTTTAATTTTATTTTTATGTGCAGACTTTTGTTATTGTATCAATAAAAATTACTAAATTATACCCGCCTTATAATTATAATTGTGGTTTTTTTTTAATTTTTAATTAAACTATAATCTATAAATAAATATGTAAAATAAAATTTAATTAAAAAATTTGAGTCACGACTTTGAATGGGATTTCATATATTTTTGGATGGATTTTTTGATTTCTAGGTTTGGATGGGGGTTGACTCTAAATTTTTCAAATAATTTAGTTTTGGGTCATTTGAATTTTTTTTCTTTCTAAATTTAGGTTAGGATCATTATTTTTAGATGAATTTAAATTGAATTTTCGAGTGGATAAAATATTGTCAGGTCTAAGTATTGGCAATGGAGACATAATGAAAGGTATAAACTATAAAATAAGAATAAAAATTTAGTGGAATAGGAATTCTATTTTGAATATTATTAAATTTTACTTATTAATTAAAAATAAATATGAAATTTTATATATGCATATTTCAAATATAAGTCTTCTTTTTAATTACACAAGAAAGTATAATCTAATTCTATTAAAAATATAATTAGATAATCATGATATAGATAATTGTAAATTAACAATTAACTTAATTTAATTTTCTTAGTTTCTAAATATTATTTTTTATTTTTTTTATTATATTATTATATCGTGTGGTTTTACCACTAATAATAATAAAAAAAAAAGTGAAATTCTACATGGATTGAAAGTGGAAACGTATATCTGCAAGAAATAATTGAAAGAAAATGGAGATGGAGAAATATATGGTAATGGTATGGTGGTGTCCTACTCAAATCAGGTCAAACAAACATTACTAAGGAATCAAAAATTAAACTGTCCATTTTGAGTGTAATCTTCAGGCTTACGAAAGAATGAAACTTTTTGAATTTGTTGGTATTTTAGCAAACTAAGTTCAAACTCATATTCAACATACATAATTGCTTTTAAAGCTAACTTGGCCTAACTATAAACTACATATAGAAGCACATTCTAAATTTGAGTTTTGAATCATAACTCAACCGATTCAATTCAATTCAATACTGTTTAATACAATTTGGTTTATTTCTCGATCCGTTATAGTTAAAACTCCATAATCATACCAAAGTTAATAATTCAATTTAAATTGGTTCTAGTCAATAAGTTGAAGAGTACGGTTTTATTTTAGTTCTTCTTGGAATTTCAGTGCGGTTCAATATCTCTAAATTTCATACACACTTTAGTAAAACGAGATGCACAATTTAATTTTTGTTTACTAAAAATTTAATGCGTAAAAAATAAAAATTTCAAGAGTTTAATATTAATTTAAAATAAAAGTGCGCGAAATTAGTTAATAGCAAAAAGTCAAAATATTCAAGAGTGGTGATAAATATATCCTTAAAAGTAAATTCTAATTAACAAAACGACTACTTCAAACATTCATTAACTTTAAAATTTAATCAACCTTGATATTTCTCAATTTCTTTGAACTTTTCTTTTGCTAGATTAGGCTGGTCGTTGAAATAAATAGCGAACAGATTCTTTTATGGCCGAAGTTATCCCCAAATAAAATAATTCATTAGTCCTCTATTAGATGCCCAAATATTGAAATTTATGGTTTATGCAAGGATTCATTGTTTAGTTTCTTTTCGACTATGCTTTGAATGACGAACCATATCTACGAATATAAATTTATTTATTTATTTATATTTTTAGTATGGTATTCTAAGCAGACCTGTATTGACGGAAGACACTTTTAAATTATACCATACTTAGACTAATCCCCACTTGATGTACTGTCAGATGCAATTGCGTGGAGCTCTCCCAACAAAGTATGCTGTATCCACAAGGATTCGAATCCGAGATCACTTGCTTAAATGAATAGAGTTCTTTTAACTCAGACCAATTTACGTTAGTTATATAAATTTAAAATTTAATGGTGATATATGAATTTTAATAATAATTTATTAAATATGTATACTTATTAATAATGCTCAATATTTCAATCAAACCCAATCCATTAAGAACCTTTTAGGAAATCAGGCCTTGCTTAAGACCAAAGGCACCTAAGCCTTTCCAGCTAGGTAGTAGGGGCTCGCGAACCAAGGACGTCCGATCGGATAGGATATGTCCCTGACATGCTGACTGTTTCTGACAAACCCTTCCATCAACTCGCCGCCTGCAGGCAGTCACCTCTATTTAGACCCACACCTACGCTAAGGTAGGTCTCCAGTTCAAGCTTTCAAGCTCTATAAATAGTATGTTCATTTCAAAATCATAGAGATCCTATACTTCTTCTCATTCATGTGCTCTTACAATTCTCTCTAGCTTACTAACTTAAGCATTGGAGTGTAAATGCATTGTTTGACTAAGCTAGCCTCTTTCTTGCAGGTTCATCGATCATCTACTCGATCGGACTCCCCACATCTTGCTCACTATCGGCTCATTTCCATTCATATCAAAAGCCTTCTCTATTATGAAATTTTTGAATTTATCATTTGATGTTTTCGTTAAGAGTCGACACTTAAGCTAAGATGCCTGGTCTAGCACAACTAAAGAATATCCAAACCACTATTGGGTGATGCTTTCGTTGAAAGTCGACACTTGAGCTAAGATGCCTGGTCCAACACAACTATAACATATCCAAACCACTATTGGGTGGTGAGGAACACATAAGCAACTAGTCAACCACGACCACTATCTCGCACGACTAGCTTTAAAGGCTTTGAAAAACTCTCTTAGGTTGCATGAAAAAATTTTAAGACCAAAAGGGAGATGGAATGATTCATGCCGAGACCGAATGAGGATGAAACATCCCTTTAATTCCCACAATGTTGTGCATCAACGCATGAGCTTCTATGGTTCTCCTATTAAAAGAGACATAAGAAAGGATATTAGACCCATTTCTTTCTTCCTCATATGTGAGAAGCTAGGTTGAAAGGATGATTAGCTTGAGCCTTAAGCGCTGATGTCTCTGGCTCACAGTACAAGCTAACTTCCAAGCTTAGTAAGGACCAACAGGGGGCGAAGAAGTTAGAAGATTGAAAATCCGGATGGTTATGATGTAAAGGAAAAATCCAAGCGAGCAAAGACTTTTACTTCTCTAGATCTCCTTCTGCAACCGATCAGATATATCTCTCCAGTTGAAAAAACTCGAATTGGAGAAAAGAAACTTCAAGTTCGAAAAAAAATGAAATAGCATGCACCAAATTCAAATAAAAAATGAAACATCTTTCATTTGAGATATTATACAACTGTTGCTTGAAACTTTCATAACTCCCCTGCTATGAAGATATAGGGAGGAACAATAGGGTTGCATTCCCTTTCATTGGCTAAGTAAGAAAGGCAGAGAGAAAAACATGAAAAAAATAGAGCACCCTAGTGCTTTCGACTGCAAACATCGATGCAGTGAAGTATTAAATAAGGCTAAAAAGCCACATTCTATGGCTGAAGGCACCTGACCAGTAGAGCTTCCAACAAAACCTATAACTATCACCTAAAGAGAAGGCGCTAGATAGGAAAAGAGAAAATATGATCGATTAGATAAAAGTGAAGAAAGCTTTGAAAATCCTCTCCTTTATGATCGGATATACCCTCCTTAACATCAATATCTGGATATAACTCATGGGATTCTGAGTCTATGCCAACAAACCATGGGAGAGCCAATGAAAACAATCAATCCCATCTAAAGGTTGATGAGCTAGCTATCCACGATCGATGATTTCCCAATCAAAGATAGATTCCAAAGTGGAATAGCTAGCAAATCCTTACCAAAGGATGATATAAGATACAAAAGCAACATCTATTTGATCAATGTACATGTCGATCTTAAATGTAATCCTGATAAGGAGATCGACGAAGAATCATTATAATCTCGATCGAAAGATCGATGAGTAAAACTGAAGTTCGAATTGTATCTCAACTATTCATCTCTTTTTTTTTTAAGTAAATTATACTGATCGATGATTTCCCGATCAGATTTTCAGCTTAGGAATATTACTCCTACAAATTATTACTATCTTAAGACATTTTTTATGCTTGTTCAAGATTGCTATCACAACTATTTGATCAAATATGCGCAACATCATACAACGTTTGGTAAGAAGCAATAATAAAGATAAAGAAGAAGAAGAAGAAGAAGAAGAAGAAGAAGAAGAAGAAGAAGAAGAAGAAAAAGAAGAAGAAGAAGAAGAAGAAGAAGAAGAAGAAGAACCTAGCTTCAATTCTCTTGCTAAACAATATCATTTCCACTAAAAATCATCTAAAATTAACAATGCATACAGGATAATAAAACTCAAAATTCAAACATTTAACATGTAAAAAGTAAAATCCACAATAAAATGCAACAACAACCTATACCGAGTCACCAAAAACAAAACTTTTCCAAAAGAGAACATAAAAATTTACAAAATATAGAGTAGAAAGTAGCTGACATTTTAGTTTTTTTTTCTCAAATCTTACAAATTCAAGCCATGCCGATTGAGTTTAATCTAGTTATCAAACAAGAAAGCATAACTCACCAATTTTATAATGAGAGAGAGGAGCTTCCTCATGAAATGTCGTTGGCTTTGGCTCTAAGTTTCTACTTTGGAATTTAGAGAACAAACAATGAGCATGGCATGGTTCCACCTACTGACACTGTTGTTGATATCTCAAAAAGAAGCAATTTGCCACGATTAGAAGGCTTGATGGATTTGAGAGGTGAGGTTATAATTGTTAATTATCGAAAGAGATTTAAAGCGGAGGTAGAGGAGAAGAAAAGGAGAAAAGTAAAGGTGATAAGTGTGGACAGACGAATGGTGGTGGCATGATAAAACTCTATGGCACGAGAGAGAAATGACGAGAACAAAGAAAATGATCGGAGGTGAGGGCACATACAACCTAGGTCACGAGAGAGATGGAGAGAACAAAGAAGAGGGACAAGAGAGCAATTTTTTAGGGTTTTTAATTTAAAATAAAAAGCATTATTTTGTAGGGAATTTAGCAACGGTTTCGTAAGTATTTTCCTTATGAAAAAATAATTACGTAGGGAAATTACCTAAGGAAAGAATATTTTTTCGCTAAATTACTGACGGAAAGAACATTTCATCGATAAATACCATGTCCAATTTCGGCCATGAAACTTTGGCACCACTTTATTGACGAATTTTTCATTTCCATCACTAAATTTCGTTGATAATATTTGGCTGTAAAATTTCCCTCCAGTTTTTATGATGAAATTCTTATCCACCGCAATTAACCATTTTCCCTACCATTTTTCCCACGAAATGAGTTTTTATCGGTAATTACCGATGAAATTTTTTTTGTCTGTAATTTTTTATCTGTATTTTAGATTTTTTTATAGTGCCAGTCATTGTGATTGATAATCTCATTATTTTCGATCGATATCATTCTCGATCGATGAATTATAATCCCAGTCATTATGACTGATGATCCCATTTTTCGATTGATGATATTCTCGATCCATGTATTACAATTCCAATCTCCGAGACTGACGATCAAAATCTTGATCAATGATTTCCTTATTGATATGTTGTAATCTTGGTTGCCTTGATCTTCTCGATCGATATATCGAACCTCGATCACCATGGTTGATGACCCTATTCCCGACTAATAATTTCCTGGTCGATGTACCAAATTTCCAGTTAAAGCAACCGACAAAGTTGGCCAAGCACATTTAATTGCAATGTTACCAACTCTCTTCCTAAGACAAAAGGGAACATTTTCTCAGCACGCACAAACAAGAATTGTCATTCTCGTAAATGATGGTTTAAACCATACCCTCATCAAAATAGACCAACCCACCCCTATGCTTCGATCGTCATGAAACTGATCGAACCGTTTAGAGGGGGGACAAATGATAATACTCAATATTTCAACCAAACCCAGCCTATTAAGGGTCTCTTAGGAAATCAGGCCTTACATAGGCCCACATATACCTAAGCCTTCCCAGCCAGGTAGTAGGGGCTTGTGAATCGAGAAGGTTCGATTGGATAGGACATGTCTCTGACATGTTGACAATCTCTGACACACGCTTCTATCAAATTACCACCTAAGCAGTCACCTCCACACTAGCCCATGCCTATGTTAGGGTAGATCCTCTGTTTAAGCCTTCAAGCTCTATAAATAGCAGGTTCATTTCAAAATTATAGAGACCCCATACTTTTTCTCATTCTTGTGCTCTTAAAATTATTTCCAGCTTACTAACTTAAGTATCAGAGTGTTAACGACAGGTCTGACCGGACTAGCCTCTTTCATGTAGGTTCGTCAGTCATCTACTCGATTGGACTCTCCACATCTTGCTCACTATCAGCTCATTTCTATTCACATTGAAGACCTATTCCTTCGTGAAATTTTCGGATTTATCACTTAACAATTTTATAAATAATATATACAAATTCATACTATTTTTGTAAAATTGAAATGTACGATACTCAATTGCTTTTAAATGATATTTGAACTGTTATAAAAATACGTATCTCATATTAGAAGTGGGATTAACTGAAATTGAAAATAAAATAAGTCATTTTTTTTTAATTTTTGACAAGTGTATTATTGATTTTTATATTGTGTGATACTATATTAGTGCGGTTGTGGGTCAACTCTTCAATTTAAAAAAAAAAAGAATATGAATTTGTATTTACTTTTTGTAAAATTGAAAAGCACGGGTATTTAATAAATTATTATTAAAATTTAGATGTTCAAATCAATTATGTAATTAAATTCCGATATTTATATATGTATTAAATCTAAATATTATTATATAGTATATTTTTTATTATTTATTAATTTTTAGAGCATCCGGTTACGGCTTTTTGGGTAACATACCAACATTGCTGACTAAAATATATAGATAAGTATAAATTGCTAAAAATAACATTATTTTTTTTGCGAAAAAAATAACATGACGTTACTTTAAAAAAAATAAATGTTGCTTGCTTGTTTGTTTATTTATTTATTTTATATAAAGAGGAAAAACACAAAACCAAACATTACAAAACCTTGTAGGAAGTATTTGTTTATTTATTTTTTAACTGCATAGATTTGTATATTTAAAACGTGAACAATTTAATGACTCATGTCTTGCTGGCTTTCGTTTTGCATTGGTAAAAGCAATAACATAGTGGATTGGGTAGGGACTTATCCACGCAAGCAACAAAATTAAAAGCAAAACGTTGTAAAAGATACAGAAAATTTTATGTATGTGAGTTTATATATAACATGGATAGTAGGGATGCTTACGGAGCGGAGAATTTTCGAATTTTTTTCCTGCAAGGATGGAAATAAAGGAAAAAAAATTCCCAATATTTATTTCGGGAAGGGGATGGAGAATGGAGTATCCATCCTGCGAGGATCCCTGGCCTACAAAAAATAATTTTTTATAAATAAGTAAAATTAAAATTAAAATATAACTTAATTTTATAATTATTAAGTTTTAAATTATACTTAATTTTAAATTTATAAATGATTAATATTTATTAAATGTTATATTTTAATTTTAATTATTTATAAAATATTATATTTTAAAATTAAAAAAATTATTTTTCGGGGGACGGAGATCCCCGGGGGACGGAGACGGGGGGGATTTCCTCCCCGTTATAGAATTGGGGACGAGAATGGGGAATCCCCAACCTCGGCGGGGCAGTGAGTGGGGGTGCAATCTTCGGCCCCGCCCCTTCCTATGAGCACTCCTAATGAATAGGCTTTATTGTTTTTCTAGTTAGTGTAAAATTATATTTTCTATTATGTTATTAATAATACTTGTATATATGTGTGATAACACTGTATATAAAAGGCCCATTAGGGCCAAGCCTAAGGATCGAGATCAATTATTGGGATCCACTTAGGGGTGATCAAACTTTGGTTAAAATTAAAAAATCGAATCAAACTGATCAAATTTTTAATTTAGTTCTATTTTAAAA
Organism: Excoecaria agallocha; assembly: GCA_037975025.1. NCBI lineage: Eukaryota > Viridiplantae > Streptophyta > Magnoliopsida > Malpighiales > Euphorbiaceae > Excoecaria > Excoecaria agallocha. Next base: position 52,884,111 of record CM075813.1, read on the forward strand.
GGTAAAAACCGTATAATAACCGAACTGACCGAATATCTTACAAAATTATGTCATTTTTTATATGTCCTTTAAACTATACTATGAATCAATATAAATAAAACCACTTTCTTATTTTTATATATAAACTTTGAATCTAATTCCTTATTTTTATTTTCTTTCTAACATAAAAATATATATTAGAGAATAACAATCTTTTATTATTTAAAAATTTAATACCAAAATACTTCTAAATTCTAATTAAGTTCTAATAATTTAAAAATTTACAAACTTATAGTTGCCTATAAGTATAATTAAGTTCTAATCATTTAAAAATAAAGCTATAAGTATAATTAATTTTATACCACAAAAACTCAAATATTGAATTAATTAATTAAATTTCGGTTAACCAAATAATCAAATCGAACTAACCAAAAATTTTGGTTGGTTTCAATTCGGTTCATATAATTTTGGTTTGGTTTGATTTGTTTATATTTCAATTATTTCAGTTCGGTTTAATTAGTGAACCAAACTTACCGTTGCTTAGCCCTAAACCCACTCACTATATATGGCATTATAATTATAGCTACCACATACTCTACCACATTCTCTCTACTCCTTATCATTTAAGATGTCAGTCAATGTTACTATTTATGTGTCAACTGTCTAATCTTTAATCATTTAAAGACTTCACTAAATCAACTATTGTGATAAGAGAGTAAAGTCCTTTTAAAACCTATATATAAAGCTCCTCTATTTCTAATGGTAAGATTTTTGAACTTCAGCTTTTATAACAAGAGAGAAAAGTCCTTTTAGACCCTATATATAAAGCTCCCCAATTTCTAGTGATAAGACTTTTGAAATTTTTAAAGTTTACATTTTTGAAATCTTTTAGAGTTTCTCTCTATTTTCTTTCTCTACACACTCTAGTTCTAACTTAAGCATATGAGTATTTATTTTGGGAATTTCTGTGGTGCTCATTCTTTCTTTAATTTCATATGATTCTTCCCTATGAAGCTCTTTCTCTTTATCAGTTCGATTGAATATGACCTTGTATAAGTTCATCTTTATTTCAAAAAATCTCATAATTATCATTTTGTACTTTCATTTGGGGCTAGCAATGGGAGACTCACTGAGACATTTTAAACATTCTCAAATAGAGGCAAAGACCTTACTCTAACCGAAAGACTCATTGGAACTCGAATAACAATGGATGCCCTAAAAAAATTTATGATGGGATTTGTATGAAACTGTAGGAATGACATAACCAAAGATGTTAAAGAAAATAAAAGACCTAGTAGAAATGGAAAGCACCACTAAAATCAAAGAAAACATCTCATCAAAGAGAATGAGAGGGAAAGATACGTATATTTTAATGACATAACTTACTTCCCTTTTTCTTTCTCTAATGATGACATATCCTATACTTGCATATCAAAATGGGGAAAAGGAACAAAAGACCAAAGTAAGAAAATCAATTTTCTAGTAGTAAAAAATGCCCTAGAAGATTTCTTCCTTAAGACCATAAAAAAAAATTTATGATAGGGCACCCAAATAGGCCCAATTATGAAGTAAAATTTCTTTCTCCTTCATTCTTTTAAGAAATTCGAGAAGTCACATTCCTTTGAAGATTTAAAGATATCAAATTAAAGAAGTATACAGGCCCATTGGATCTCATAAAACATCTTTTAGAGTATTAAACTTTGATTTAGATGCAAATATTCGATAATGATTTGATGTGTCATGTCTTCCCAATTACCCATTCAGATGATGCTTTAGATTGGTTCCATAAACTACTTTTGGGATCAATCTCATCATTAAAAAAGCTCTTTGAGTTATTTAAAATAATATTTATTACCTAGATACACCTTAAAAGGACCATGATTGACCTTCAAGGCATAACATAAAAGCCTCAATAGACCCTCAAAGACTTCATTTTTCAATTTCAATAGGTCACTTTTGACATAAAGAACCTCATTTCCAAGGTTGCAGTGGTCAACATCAATGTAAAAAAATGATTTTCAACTCACTCTGGATCAACCAATCTAATGGCGAAGCTAGGATCCTAGGTCAAAAGGAATGGAATCTTAAGATTATGATCTTATGTAATTATTATTGGATTAAAATTTAAAAGAGGACACTTAAAACAAATTAGGAGGGTCACTATTATAATTTAAATATATATATTTGAAAAATTTATGAAATGTGATGCACATTTTAAATAGAATGTAGCTTCGCCATTGAACCAACCCACAGACTTCACTGATCTTATGGAATGAGCAAAACAATTTATAACATTATGTTAGCAGAGTAGCTGATCAATATAGTGATGATATGTATGTTGGCAAGGTCTACCTAGTGACTTAAGCTAATACTTCCTTCAAAAGAAGCCCATAAAAGAAAAAGCCCTTGGACGAACCTATCCTAGGAGCTCATCTATGAGAAGAGATAATGATCAAAGGCAGCCTCATTGTCAACTGTCTATTCCACATAATGTATAACATACTCCTTTCAATACAACATCGAAAAAGGTTTCAATGTAAATAACAGAGAAGCATGAAAAAGTCAACTGGGCCAAAAAAATGGATAGTCGAACCTTCATGAAGAGGAATAAGAGTAAGTTTTACTAATTCTACAAAGACGTAGGACAAACCATCAACAAATGCAAAGCCCTAAAACTTGAGATAGAATGACTAATAAAAAAAGGCTCTTTAAAAAAACTTTATTGGATAGAATAAGAAGAGCCTTAAGATATCTTCATGTTTAAAAACTCGGTCGCACTTAGAAGGCAATGAAAAAAAAGCCAAAACATGTCAATTATGTTAAACACAGGATTGGAGTCATCAATATGATAATATGTGGTTCCTTATATGGATATTACTTCTCTAAAAGGAAAATAGGGTTAAAAGGAGTATACTTCTCAACTAAATCCAATAAGCTACCTTATATGACCATAACCCCTAAAGATGCAAGATATCTCAAGTTCCTGCACAAAGAGACATTGATTATGTGGGCATCCATCATTAATTTTTTGGTAAAAAGAATATTTGTAGATAATGGCAGTGTCATGAAATTACTCATAATAGATGCCTACAAAAATATGGAATTGCCAATCACAAAATTAAAGCATATCAAAATGCATTAATTGGTCTAGGCAATGCCATTGCACTTGTCACCATATCGATGGATCTCGTTATCGAACTTTTGGCGATGAAGCGATCATCCACACCTATAAATGCATTTTCATGATAGTAGAAATGCCATTTGTATATAGTGTTATGTTTGTTAGGCCTATGTTGTTTATTAAGTCAGTTTGAGAGAGAAAAATGTTGTATATTTTTTATGACGAGAAAAAAATAAATTTATAATTTTCTCATCATAAAAAATATACAACAATTTTTTGTCAACTACAAATATTTTTTTTTAATTTTTATGTCCAATAATTAAAATAAAATAAAATAAAATAAAATTTATAGTAACTTACCTTCGAAAATAATAATCTGAATTATATTGTTATGTTAATGACACCTACACATAAAAAAATATAAATTAAGGCATATCGTAAAAATTAAAAATTTATATTTACTATAAAAAAAATAACTTACCTTGGTCTTTAGAGTTTTACTAAATTAATTTTTACAACTACTAAACTATTGAAATTTAAAGGCAACAAAGTATTGGAATTTTTAAAATTAAGCAAGAAAGCAGAGGAAAGAGAGCATCTCTACGAATAAGGGAGAGCAGCAAATGACAAAGGGGAGGAAAAAAATGGGACCTTGGCCAATTTATGTTTAGATTTTGAAAAAATAAATAAATATATTTCAGAACCTGTGCCTCTGCTGTAGGGCACGGGAGTTACATTGTGCCTTGCAGTGCATAGTAACTTCCATGCTCCTTGTAGGCTTTATTTTTTTTTTAAATAATGTACAGAAAACGGCAAAAGTGGGTGCCATTTTCCAACCGCGAATCCCATTTACAGATTCCTTTAATCTGTCGTCTCCTAGAACAATGTTATTTTTCATTGAGTGAAACGGCACCGTTTTAAAATCGTTCCAGATGCTCTCTTCAAACGTAAAATGACTTCGTTTATCAACGGTGAAAAATGGCAGATATGCTTACCGTTTTCAATGAAAAAAAAAATAATAAGTCACATAGATCCCATCTGATAGAAAACGGCAATATAGAGTACAATTTTTTGATCCCATTTACAGATTCCTTTAATCTGTCTGTCTTAATATTTTTTTCTCCATGTGTCATCGTGTAATTCGTTATTTACAGCAGCCATTTCAAGTTACCGCACTTGTGATGCATGTGTTGTGGCCTGAAAAAGTGTTTACAAATGTCAAGATTACAGATTTAAGGTGTTCTAAAAAAGAGGAGAGATTGATCGTATTTTAAAAATGAGGAGAGAGATTAAAAATTCAAACATCAAGTTTGAGTTGAAATCTTAAAAATGTAAACGCCTATTAAACAATGAGCAACCGTAAGTTTTTAACAAATTACTACAGATTAATGTCATTATTCAGACATTTTGAACAGTTCTAGTTTGGACATTTAGCATCATCCGAAAACCTTTTAGTGGAAGGCAACATACCCCAAATAAGAAAAACAATATGTTCAAAGAACCTTATGCTTTGGACCCTAAAAACACCACGTAAGGCAAATACTACGTTCATAAAGGATAGCGATGAATGCATATTAATTTCTTGTTATAATTACATTCTTTCATCTTAGAATAATACCCTACAACCACACGCAATTTCTTTACTCTCTCGCCGCAAACTTACCTTCTTTGGTGCTAACTTCCCTAACTTCACCACTTTTAACAGTCATCATATGCACTTCGTCTTCAATTATTTGTGCATCCTCTTCTGTATCCCTTGTGTTCAAGCAAACGAAAATACCTAATTTTTGTGCTAATGCCTACCATTTTTGCTTCTAACCCAAATGATGATAACGGTACGTGGACTTGTAAAATAAATGCCTAAATTTATTACATTTCACCGTCTTTTTTTTTCTTAAAAAAATTAATTAGGGACTGAATTACTGGATTTATGAAAATCACTTTTAATTTAAATAATTGAAACTTTAACCATTTTTTCAATTGAGAATAATTCCATTTTTACTATGCTCCAATATACAATAACTGGGTTTGTTGTCTATAGGAAATAAAATTTTTAAACACAAGTATAATTTATTTCTTATTAGTGAGTAGTAATTCAGTGTGAGTGTACATCGAAGCTACCTGATTGCTCGCGTAGGTATAATGTATTTCAACCCGTGGGTCAAAGTTGAAACAAATTTTTATAATTTGAAGTTGATTATATATACTTTTTTTTTTTGAAAATTAAGAAAAAGGGTCGATATGGAGCTTGACCTAATGATGTTGAATTTGGCCCCATTGACTCCGAAACGGCTAAACCCTTTTTTCTTTGGACTAAATCAAAACGGCTAAACCCATTCATTAATTAAACAAATACAGGTTTACGATTTACATGCCACTAAAGTCATAAAATAAATCACAATTTATAGGGTTCTATACTTCGGTTAAAAATTTAAATTTCCTTATTTAACCCTAACAGTTAAATGATTTTATATATTAATTCAATAGAAACATACTAATATGTGCAAAATAATTTATATATGCGGTCGTAGATTTTAATTGAATTAATTGGTCTATATATTTTTTTTTTATATTATGTCCTTGATTTAGCTTTGTTGATCATGAAGTTATAATTGTGGCTTTCTGATATCTACATATGATGTATGCAGTATTTATTGTCAAAGGTCTGGCTCATTCCCATTATTATGTACAATCAAAAAAGTCAAATAATAATAATAAAAAAAAAACACAGAGAGAGAAGAAAGTCAAACAGTCCTGCAATTTTATTTAGTTAATTCAGTTTTTTTAGAAAAAAGAAAAATTAGTTAATTCAGTTATTTCATACGTACACGTACACAAGGAAGTCCACACTCAAAAAGTCAGTTCCTTATCTAAAGACAAAGGGGAAAAGTCAACTTTTACTTGTTTTATTTTATTTTATTATCTCATCCACTTGCACGTGTGGATTGCTACACAATCCATGGATGATTAACTAATTTCTAATTTTTCTTGGTCTAATATATGATAAGTAACTAACTTTCCATAATTTGTAATTCTTTTTTCAACGAAGAGAAATTGTTAAATTAAAATATTAAAATTAATTTTAAATAATTTTAAAATATTCGGCTACCTGCCCAACAGTCCTTTCGTCTCAAGCTCTTGCATCTCAAGCTCCATACCATCTTGCTTGATGAAGAACATCCTTTTAAGTTCTTCAAAGTCCATTCTTTCCCCTCTATATATAGGGTGCTTTGGGGCACTAATTTCACCAACTCGGAAGAAATCTATTGCTTGGTACCCATTTCTCATTTCATTTAGCTATCCATATCTTACTTTTCATTTCTATAATCTCTCTTCAAAGACAACCGAAACATGGAAACGAGGCATTTCTTTCTGCTTTTTCTTATATTAACATTCTTCATTTCTTGTTTTGGGTCTTACCGCGAATACCCAATTCCTAATCATATGCTTGAAGATGACAATTTTCGTGCCCAAATGGGAAACTTTTCAAAGATTGCTAGGCTTGCAACTGCCCCTACAACTTCACCAAAGATAGTGAATGTGGATGACTTTGGAGCTAAAGCTGATGGTGGTGATGATAGTGAGGTATATATACTTTCATCAATTAAAGTTTCTTTCTTTCTTTTTTCCTGATCGAACTCGAGACCTTCAGCCATGTTCTTGGATCAAAGTAATATCACCGAATTAAAAATGTTGAGGATAAAAATTCCTTTAATCTGAATCGTATGGCTTCAGAAGTATGAATGCATAATCTCACATTCGTGAGTATGATTTTCAATACCACTGGATTAGAACTTTATTGATTGAAAATGTTTAGTATTGCGTATGGACATTTTAGCTCTCTTGTTGTGGGTGTAATATTGGGTGTTTTCTGTTGGAATTTGGTTAGGCATTTGAGAAAGCATGGGAGGAGGCTTGTTCTTCTAAAACAAGTGCTATTCTTGTTGTCCCTAAGAACAAGATTTATCATCTTAAACCTGTCACATTTTCAGGTCCATGTCAATCTGATCTTATATTTAAGGTGAGTTTTAGAGCAAACATATGCCTACATATAATGTTGTTATATTATATGGTACAAAAATATATTATATGTATCGTCAAAGGCGAAACTAGAAAATTATATTTGAGGATGAAAAAGTAAATGTGAAGTATTTTTTTTATATAAAAAAATCTAATTTGAAGTAAATAAAACTTTTTTTCAAACTACATATAATGTTGTTATGTTATATAGTACAAAAAATAATAGGCATATAGTAATAGATAGGGACGAGAAAAAAATCGAAAATATGATTAACCGTAAAATCAATTAAAAATCGAATCGATTTTTTCTATTAACCAATTCAGTGGACTTGGTTATGATTTTTAATTTTTATATTTTTAAATTTTAGTTACGGTTTTGATTTGTAAGTACCAGTTAACCATTAATTCATGGTTTACTGTATATATATATATATATATTACTTCTTTTTTATATTTCTCTCTAAAAATTATATAAAATAATATTTTAAAATTTATTTAAATTATATTTTTATTTTTTACGTCAATCTTTTGTATTTTTCTATAAAATTAATATAATTCTTTAAACTAAATTTATATTACGTTATTTTTTAATTATATAGTAATATTTATATCCAGTAACTGATTAACTTTTATATATGTTATTTTTTATCATATATAATAGCATTTAGTTACATATATATTTTTTTATATTTTAAAGTTTATGTTTTAACATTTAATAATATCAAAATTTTACTTAACTTAAAATTAAGCATGTTAATTTTCAACAAATATTATCATATTAGCTATTAATTTGTTGAATATGAATTTTGGCTAGTAAATTATGTTTGTTTTGTAATTTTTATTCTAAATTATTTTGCACATTTAAAATTAAATTTAACTTTAACTAATTTTTTTTTATAATTTTATATTATAAATTTTAATGGTTAACCGAAAAAATTGAAATCGATGGACTGATTAATAGAATATAACGTATTAATTAATAATTTTAAAAAAAGGATGTTAATATATTGATTTTTTTTCTTGTTAACCGGTTAACCGGTCTATATTTATCCCTAATAATAGGAATAAGACAATATATAGAGAATAAAGAAATAAGTTGAAAGTTTTATTACATAAATTTCTTGTGTTCACATTACAGATTTTTGGAACTCTTAAGGCTTCTACTAAGATGGAAGATTACGGAGAAGATAGAAAACATTGGGTTCTATTTGATAATGTACAAAATCTAAGAGTCAAAGGTGGTGGCATCATCAATGGCAATGGAAAGAACTGGTGGCTAAATTCTTGCAAAGTTGACAAAACTAAGGTATATTTTAATTGGAATAAACCCTCAATTTCAATAATATATTTTATATTATGAAAATAAAAATACTAATTATGTTTTATATTTTTTGGGCAGCCTTGCAAAAATGCACCAACTGTAAGTTCACCATCTTGCTCTTTTATATTTCTTTTAAAATGGTAAAAAATAATTATAATTTCTTTAATTTTTAATTAATTACAATTATTATTAACGTTGTTTTGCAGGCTATAACATTTAACGAATGCAAAAACTTAATAGTAGCAAATTTATGGTTCCAAAATGCTCAGCAAATGCATATCAATATTCAAAAATGTCATAATGTGAGAGTTTTGAAGCTTGCAGTAACAGCTCCAGAAAAAAGCCCTAATACAGATGGAATTCATGTGGGTGCTACCCAAAACATTCGCATAAGAAATTGCATCATAAGAACAGGTAAATATAATTCTAGAAAGAAAATATATAATACTATAAATTTTGTAAATTTAATATTTAAAATTATAATTAATTATACATGTAATTTATTTTTGTTGAAGGTGATGATTGTATATCAATAGTAAACGGGTCCAAAAATGTTGAAGCTACAGATATAATTTGTGGACCAGGGCATGGAATAAGGTCTCTTTTTAATTCAACTCTAGTTACCCAACTCTGTACATAATTAACATTTTTCAACTAAACCTTCTTCTACTCTGCACATGGTTTGATTTTATTTATTTATTTAATATATTTTTTTCAGCATTGGTAGCTTGGGAGCTGATAATTCAAAAGCTCAAGTTTCAAATGTGTTCGTTAATAGAGCAACGCTTTCTGGAACCACTAATGGGGTCAGAATTAAGACATGGCAGGTGCAAATCTCGACCATTGGATTAAAATTTCGTTTTTAAATTAATTGTTCAAATTAACCTAAATCACGTCCCTATATATTGATATATACTTGTTAAATTATTGAATTTACAGTTTCTTTTGAAAGGCTTCTTTATTTTAAAGAAATTAATAACGGATTTAACCTTGTTTATTTGCAGGGAGGGTCTGGATATGCCAAAAACATAATATTTCAAAATATTGCAATGAAAAATGTGAGCAATCCAATAATTATAGATCAAAACTATTGTGATCAAGAAGACCCATGTCCAGAGCAGGTAATTATTAATTGTATACCTCTCAAATTAAAATTATTATTATTAGTTATTATACCAAAAAATTGAAATAAAATTTATGATTGAAATGGCAGAAATCAGCAGTGCAAGTAAGCAATGTGATATACAGAAGCATAAGAGGAACAAGTAACTCAGAAGTAGCAATGAAATTTGATTGCAGTAAAACATTTCCTTGCCAAGGGATCATTTTGCAAGATATTATTTTGGGAAGTCACCAAACAGATGAAATTGCTAAAGCGTCATGTCTCAATGTTCAAATGGCAAAGAGAGGGAATGTTTCTCCTCGCTGCTATTGAAAATTATATATATAAGGGATAATTTATAATCTTCTACTGATTTATTAAATAGCTCATTTATTAATTTATGAATTCTAGGATTGCAGCTTCAATGTACTCATATTTTTATTGTTTTATGTTTTAATTAATTAGGAGTCATATAGAATAAGATTTCATTTGTAAATACCTTATTAGAAATATCTTATTTTTATGCTTTTTCCTTTCTCTCTTCTTTTTAAAAATAGAGGATTTTTCAATTAACATAAATTTCTGTTTATCTTTACTTCTCCCAAACTACATGAATTATCAATTAATCATGAAAAGAAATTATTAATTTATTATCCCTTATATATAATCTCTTATCGTAAGTGGTAATCGTCACTATTAGTATTTATTAGCCGTAATTATTCCTCAGCTGTCCTTTTATAAAAAACTTTGTGATCATAAATTCTTCTATATTTTTTTTTCATTTCGTCAATCACCCCATTGGTTAAGGAGGTACACGAAACGGTATAATTTAATAATTTATAAATTTATATATTATCTTAAAATTTTAGATATTTAAAAATTAAGTATTGTAATTGTTGTAAAAATTTTGAATAATTCGGTACAATTTGATATTGTTATTTGATTCTTTCAGTACAAAATAATACAATATAATATAATTCGGTATTTCGGATAATGCAATATTTTTAAAATTTTGAAAAATAAATTCACAAATAATAAATATAAATACAATAAAAATATCTCAATAAGTATAAATAAAGTTTAAGTCAAAGTACGTTAATAAAAAATAAACATTCAACAACATTCCTTTGCATTATGCTGACAGTGATTTTAAAATCTTGAGCAATTTCTAAAAAAAATAATACAAATTTTAAATAATTAGATCATAAAACTATAAATATTAAATAAAAAATTTAAAAATTTACGCAAATATAATAATTACTTGATTCAAAATTTTTAAATTTTTCGGTTGATGCCTCTGAATCCAAAACTATAGCAGATCTTAACCAATTTTGGCAACAAATAAGAATCTCGGTTGTAATCGGAGTTAAAACACTTTTAAATTTATCTAAAGTTTTTCCTCTAGTACTAAAAACTGATTTAGAAGCTACAGTCGAGCATTAACACAACCAAAACATCTCTATTAACATTAGCCAAAATTAGATAATTTGGCTCATTTATCTCTCACCAACTTAAAATATCAAAATTAGGAGAATTTTTTACTAATTTATCAGTCAAATAAGTATCCAAATCTCCTTAAAATACAACTTGCTCCTTATCCTCATTTTTCAAAAATCATGCATCGACATCATCATTAATTTCATCAGAATATAGTGATGGATCTATGATTTTATCAGCATTAACTCCTTTCATTTTTATGTTCTTCTATCAATCCATTCAAAACAGCTGTCACTTTAGAAACTAGTTTTTCATATTCAAGCTTACTATAAAAAGCTGTGTACTTTGAAATTAGAAATTTCATTTTGAATCTAGGATTGAAAACTACAACTATAAAAAGAATGACATTCATCTTATTAATCAAATCTTATTACTTGTCAAATTTTAACTGCGTTTGTTTCCCTATTTCCATTAAAAAATCATCACCACTAGTTTGAGAAGATTGCAACAAATTCAAAATACGCACAATCTTTGCAAAATACAAGTTTAAAGTTGAATACAATGTCATATTTATCAAAGGTAAAAGTAAGAGCAGAGTTTCGAACTATCTTTGAATTTTTGGCATCACGAGATCGGAACACACAATTTTTCAATATTCTATTGGGTGGTAACTTCTTACTATTATTCTTGTGGTGCCCAATAAGATGCTTCCCGGTTATTGATTGTTAGTAATGAGATAGGTATACCTTGGCGTGTTGTCTCATGTCTTACGAGATTTGGTAAGTCGAGCTAATTCTTTTTTCTATCGCGAAGTGACCAGTTAGTTTGGATAAAGGAAACCTTAACCTGGTCAAATCCTCAAAGTGGGATCGAACCGTTAAAGGCCAAAAGGTTTCCTCCTTTTAAGCTCGATGAGTCCTTGATTTTGGAGGGTGAAATCGGATTTTGGAGGAAGAGCACGAATCACAGGCGGAGAAAGTGAAAGACAGTGAAGATGGTTGAAGCGGCAGAGGAAGAAAGGGGGTGAAGTTAAACTGAAGAAAAGGATTTTTAAGGGACAACTATCCTAAACTTAATCAAATAATTTATTTTTTAATATTTTAAAAAATTATAAATTCTTTAAATTTAATTTTTAATTCCCTTTTTGAACTTAAATTTTAAAATTTAAAATTTAATTTCCTTAATATAATTTTAATTTTTTTATTATTTTTAAATATACAACTAAATTTTCATTATTTATTATAATTATATTATTAATTTACATATTCATATATGTATTGTGTCAATATTTCATTGAGTTGCTAAATTTCATTATTTATAATAACTGTATATAATTATATTATTAATTTACATATTCAATTACTCATATATGTATTGTACAAAATAGATAAATATTAGTAGAGTGATACAAAAAGTAAATGAAATTAATTGGTATAATGTTTATATATTTCTATAATTACATCAATTGATTAAAATTTTGGTATATATAATAACTATATATAATTACATTATAAATTCGCATAATCATATACGTATTGTAGTAAAAATAGATGAATATTAGTTGATTGATACTAAAAATAAATTAAATTAATTAGTATTATTATTATACACTTATATAACTACATGAGTTGATAAATTTTATTTTATATAATAATTGTATATAATTATATTATTAATTTACATACTCGATTAATCGTATAGCTATTATGCATGCAAAAAATAGATGAGTAGCTATTGTGCAAAAAATAGATGAGTAATGATTGAGTGATAATAAAATTATTGAAAAGATAATTGTACACTCATACAATTAATGTAATTGGTAAAATTTCATTATAAATATCAATTGTATACAACTATATTTTTAATTTATATACTCATACAATTATTTTACCAAAAATAGATAATTACTATAATAATTAAATTTATCTTTTTAATAATTAAAATATTCAATTTAATTTATCAATTAATTATTATTTTAATTTTGTGCATTAAAATATATAATGCAAATATTTATGAAGTTAAATTTTATATAGTATATATAAAATAAAAATTATAAATAATATTTATATATTAATTATTAATATTATATATAATAATTAATAAATATCAGTTCTAGAACAGTTCGGTATAATTTAATACGATTTTTAATTCAATTTTAAGTAAAATATTCAATCTATTTCAAATAAATTCAACGATATAGTTCGGTTTGATTCTAATTAAAAATTTAACAGCATATTTTGGTTCTATTTTTTTTTTCCGAAACTTTGATTCGATAAAGAAATGTTTAGATTCACGTACACCCATATTGTTGATATTATCTCTCTTCTACTCTATCTTGTATCCGCACTTCCATCGTGGTGTGTCAACTTGCTATTGGTTGCCGTTACTTCCATCAGCTGAATGTCTTTTTCATCCCGAAAAATGGTGTAATTGCACACTTACAATTAGTTTGAGGGTAAAATTTGAAAAAAAGGAGTAAAAGGACAAGATCGCCATATTTATTGGTCAAGAGCGAAAACAACACTTCATTAAAAATAAAAAATAAAACAATTACAGGCTAAAATATTATTAAGGTGAGTTCGTCTAAAATCCAAACGGTTTGTACTCGCGTGCACCATATCAAGCACCTTGCATGCTATGGTGGTGATAAATTATTTAAAATAAATATAATTTCTTTAGTATAAATTTTATGTTGATAAAATATTGATTTGAGCTTTTTAAATTCTGCACTTATAATTTTTTTTATAGATATAATTATATTATTGGAAAGGTAAGAATGGAATTTAAACCCTGGAAGAGTAATTAAAATTTCAACTATTTAAATTAATATGATTCATAAATTATGTGCTTAACCACCATTCATTAATTTATTTAACTTTAGGCTTATTTTTTTAAACTTTGTTACGGTGGATTATGTCTCCATAGGCGATACAACCAAATGCAAACTACAACTCTGATTATTGTAATGCAAAGATGACATCTTGAGCATCGGTGAAGACGGTTCCAGCTTCAGATAAGTTGTCAATGTGATCCAACCCAGCCAACACCTCAGCCGTTCTTGGCCGGAATCACCCATAAAAAAAAAAAAAAAAACCAATTAGAAACATGACAGCCAAACTGAGCACTGTACAAACTTCTCTTATTTCCTATCCTTTTTACAGTTACATTTTACGGACGGCCACTAAATTTATTATCAAATAATATTTAATTTATAAAAAAAAATTTAATGATAAACTATTTGAATTTAAATATTTTTTAACGAAAGTAAATTTTTTGTTAAAAAAATAAAAAAAATATTGAAATTTTTTCCCTAACAGTGCACATAGAGCATAAATTAATCAATTATTAATGTATGACAATTTACGTAAGTATCGAATAAAAAAAATAACGAATTAGTAGTATAAGTGTCATTTGACATGGCATAAGAAGACAAATTTCTTTTTTTTTTTAACGTTTTATATATCAATTTTAATGATGTGATATCTTACTAGATATTTATGCATATTGCCACATGTAAATTTGTACCTTACACATACTGTCGGAATAGAGTTCCAACGTCCGCTTTTTATTTTATCAACAAAAATAAATTTTATTGAAAATAAATTTCAATTAAGGTATTTTACCATTACGAAATTCTTTGTTGTGATTATTGTATTATCGTCTACTTTTGATTTTGATAAATCTTAATATAATACACACTTCCAGATCTATCATGTCACTTTCTTCAAGAGAAAAATGTAAATAGAAGTTTCTGAATTACAATAAAAGACAGAAATGAAGGAAATATCAGTAGGTCAAAACGTTTGTTTTGTTTGGCTGCTGCTACTCTCTCCATTATCCAGGACAGAGATTCGAATTTTATCATCTTTGCTTTCAACTAAAAAAAAATAGAAATTATAAATAATATTTATATATAAATTATTAGTATCATATATAATAATTAATAAATATCGATTCTTTTCATATAATTCGGTTCTAGAACAGTTCGATATAGTTTAATACGGTTCTCAATTCAGTTCTTTCAGTATAATTTGGTTCTAGAACAATTCGGTATAATTCGGTTTTAAAGGTGTGTTCGAGATTAATTTTTATTATTTTTTTTTGTTTTTTAAAAACTGAAATCTGATTTTAGATTTTGATTATTTCATGGAAAAAAACTTTCTTATTGATATCAACTCAAAAAAAATTTTTAGTATGTTTTTTTCCACGTACCTTCTTTCCGATGCTTGCCAAAATAAATCCCTTAAGATATCCTTCAAATTACGGAAAATCTTTAACTTATTCCTTTTAAATTCCTATTCATATTTCTTTATTTGTCTTTTTTAGTCTTCATTTTCACAAAATTTAAATTTTCTACATTCTTAAATTTCAAACCTCTATACTGAAAACTACTTCATTAAATTCAAAAACTCATTATGATCAAAAGAATCATTCTAATACTTGCAATTGAATATGGTTTTGACATTTATAAAGAAAAAATTGAATTTAAATATTAAACGTGCTAGAAATATAACTTAGGCATAAGAGTATTCATTTGATATGTACACATATTAGTGCATGCAAAATTTAAATGTCATATCTAAAATAAAAATAATATTTTTTATTCAACCATCTATACATGCACTAAGTCATTCCTCCTTTAAAGGATTATTATTTAAATATTAAACATATAAAAATGAATAGTTTTGCTTGTAGAGTGAGTAAAAAAAAATTAAAATAAATAAAAATCATTCTTCATAATTGATAACATCCAATTTGTTAGACTCAGGCCCAACCCAATGACCATAGGCCCAAACAATTCAGGTCCAATCGTAGCCCATTAGCCACTTGCGCTGACATGAGTCAGAATGGTTTGATCGGACATCACCACTCCGCCTATCACATCATGCGACCCTTGTTCTGCAAGCCATCACATCAGACGTCTAAACCTGTCAATTACAGATACACAAGATCTAATATTCAAATACTCTAACCTCATAGGCTGTAGCTATCTAAGGATTATATATACAGAGAGAGAATTTAGAAATATGGTATTGTTCATATTGATACTCTCTCATTGCTCTTTCTCTCTCAATATCTTCAGACTTAAGTATCAGAGAGCTAATCCCTTGTACCCCAAGGGTTAATCTTTCTCTATTTTGCAGATCTGTCTGCCTTGACCAATAGATCGACACAACTAATTTTTGATCCATCTCCCTCTACTTGTAAGTTTTATCCATCCAGGACTTATATGAAGCTCAACCCTGAGATCGATTTAGACTAAATTATGTATTTACTTAACATAATAGTGCTTGTGAGGAAGTTACACCAATCGCTATTTGTTACTGACTTCACTAAATAATTACCGATTTACTAAATTCAATCAGCAATATACAATTTAATTACATGCACAACGAACTCTTATTACACACCTAACAAATAATAATCGGGATATAGTTTCTCTAAGTTATAGTAGATAGCATGGACATTGAATAAAATTAAAAACAAAATTTTAGTGCAACAATCTCATAGTAAAAGAAATCCCGATCTTGAATTAATCTTTAACTGAAAATAACAAGTTAGCCACACATGGCCATGGAAAATTCACAAATTAAAAGTTAAAAGCTAAGAACAATTCCTTGATACATGTTTAGGGATAAAAAAAATGTAGGAGGTAGAAGATGATCCAAATCTAATCTCCTTACCTTTTAAATACTCCTCCAAAATAGGAAAAGAAGAATAATCATATTCAAATTTAAAAATGAAATAAAAATTCCTAAAATAATTCTAAGCCCAAAAAAAACACTGCCTTTTTGTCTCCTAAATTAAGATCTTAACATTCATAATTATCAGCTAGAGCAGAAGTGGTGGCTAGGTCAAACTCATATAAGAATATGATTTAAATTGTAACTCTGCACTGTTAACTCCCTTGGGCAAGTCCCTTAGGCAAGGCTCGAACCTTGACCTTGCCTTCTTGCCTTGGGCAAGGCAACTAGCAGACTTTGACAATCAACAGCTCATTTTTTCCATGCCTCAAATCCAAAAATTAGATGTTCCTCCAAATCATCCCCATTTAGTTTGAAGTATAACTTCTTCAAATTTTGCTCCTACAATAAGCAAAATCAATAAAAAAAGTGACAAGTCCCTAAAACTGACTGAAAAGAACACAAAATGATAATTAAAAGTCAAGTAAACATATGTTGTTTTAGTGACTTAACAAATTCTCTCACACTTATTCCATGATGGTCCTCAAGCATGAATCAAATAACATAATCAATCCCATCAGAAACCTTTTCATCTTCAAACAAATTCCAATTTCAAAAGCTTCAACCATATTAAAATGAAGACAAATCAGAGAATAAAATTCAAAATGATTTCCTACAAATTCATATCATAACATGGGTTCCTCAACATCATTTTCAAACTAGAAACAATAAGGCTCTAATATTTTAAGCATGCAATAATTTTAAAGTTTTAGTTCAAAATTAAATAATTATAAAAAGATAAATTGCCAAACCAGAATAGACATCACACATACACACATTTCAATAGGTAAGAAAAATAAACTACCAAAACTTTTTTCTTTTTATTTTTTTATGGAAAAGACTAGGATTGCTCACGAGGAATATAGAGGTCTTTTTTATGCAAGGGCACCTGATTTTGATCCGCATATATCCAGTTACTCAGACCAAACAAATTCAAGTAGCTACTAGCTCTACTCATATCCAAATTTTTAGAGGACAATGGTAAAATTATTTTTTAATTTTTTTTTCTTTTTTTAGTAAAAGATCCTGGTAACTAAATTCTCAAACCATAAACACACAAAATTACTTGATGTCTCAACTGGTTTTAACAACTACTTAAGGTGCAAACCTTTCAAGTTAAATTCCATGAAAAAGTCTGTTTGACCTATTAAAGTAAACTTTGAAATTTTTAATTCAAAAAAATGTTAAGACTACCATGAGATGTATGAAAAAGAACAAACTATCAAGAAGTTGACTCATTTTTTGTCTAACTGTCAGGCCCCAATATAGGCCCAAGTAGAATTTGTCAATGATTAAACGATAATTTTACTTAAAAATGTTTATATATATATATATTTGATGATAAGATAAATTATAAGTTACAAACTAGAGGGTAAATTGGTCATTTTATAATGTTACATATGTGAGTAGATCAACAAATAATTTAGAGATTCAATTAGAGTAAAAAAGGAAGAATGTTGGGTAAGAAAATGAAATAAGGGAAGATAGAGGATTTAAGTGGAAATTACCTATTAATGAAGTCCCCATCCACTCATTTGTTTAGAAACTCACATGAGGAAGTAAGGTAGAGGGAAAAATCAAAGTATTTAAGAGGAGGGAGTTGCTCTTTCAAAGAAAAAAGAGGAAGTTAAATCATATTTCTCTTATCTCTCAAAAAATTGAAATTCTTCACTTCTCTCTTTCTAGAAGAAACCAATCTCTTCACTCATATTGTATCTTAGTTTCTACTAGCATTTGAGAGGAAAAGAAAAGCTAGATGTTGGGTATTTAAAGAAAGAAGTACAGGTGATTGAATAAGAAGCTTTGGAGGTTGCATGTCAGGTTTGAGAACCTCAATCACTTTGCATTTATTTGTTTATGGAATGTCCAGATGATTAAGTGTCATAGATATATTAAAGGGATAGAGATATGAATTATAGGTATGGGAAATTTGGATGAATTTTAAATTGCATGTTGACATTTCAGTAATTTATGATGAAATTATATCTAAATTGAAGGATTGGAACATAAAATTCTGCATATGCTCAAATTTGAATTTAATTGAATAATGAAATTAGATACTCTAAAACAGAGCATAAAAATCATGGTGCATGCAAGTTTAAATTTGTAAGGAGAACTCCTTCCAAAAAGTTTATCTTCTAATAGTTAGGTGTCAATTTAATGTGTCCCAAAGATTTAAAAGGAAATAGTAATGTATATGTTTTAAAAGTTAAAGCTTAGTGTTGTTCTTAATAAAATAAGATGATGATTTAGAGATAGTAGATATAGCATAACATTAAAATCTGCTTGTGTAAATCGGAGGGTATATTTGAATATAATAGATTTAATGTCTCTAACAAATTGGAATTGATGTTGGATAATGCTTGAAAGTGATATAATGCATGAGTTTATAAGGTACTTTGATGGAAAATTAATTATCAGGGAGTTAAAGATTGCTTGTATGTTTAATTTTAGGTCAAACTGAAAAATAACATGTTTCGAATTCTACTTGGTAGAGGAGAGTCCCGAGGGAAAGAATCCCTCTCCTGAGGTGAGCACTCCTTTACCCGAGTGCAACACACCCTCACCTGAGGTATATACACCCTCTCCTGAGGGGCAAGGAAATGCCTACTATTTGGCAAGTTAAAGTTCTTTAGATACAATAATAATTTATCTCTATCATAGTTATTTTAATTGCCTTAAACAATTTCTTGTTGATTGTATAAACCATAGTTTACTTGACTTATGAATTAACATAACTTTTGTTAAGATGTGTATGCATGGAAGTGTGTATATATATATTGAGTTATAATATGTAATAATGTAAATATATGTAACGTAAATAGTATGCTGTTTGTGAGAATGAAATACAGTAAAATCGACTTCATAAGAAAGATAGATGATAAATGGTATGAGCAATAAGTTAATGCTAACAATGAAAATGTGAAATGCATTGATTTATAAAAATAAGAAAGAATAATAAAAATATCCTATATAATAATTAATAGACCTAAGTTAACATGATTGTATTTGTTACTTGAGATAGTATAAGTATTTATGCGTACCAACACCAGTATGTTATCATATAGGTATAAATAATTACATTATGGTATGTTTATAGACATTTGCATAAAGGCATGAGATTGTGTGTGTGTGTGTGTGTGATGCATGTTTAGACGACTATATATAGTATGAACATATGTGATTAGGTTCCAAACTTAGAATAAGAATAACATTAACATTTGAACAACTTTATTTGTCGTATTATCTAAATTGGTGTGGATATAGGATAATGTGTTTTAAATACTTAGATGCATAAGAATTGGGCATAGTAAATTTTAAAGGTATGCAATATGAAATGATAACATGCATATATGTTTGTTGTCATAAATTCGTAGTCCATATGGATACGTCTTACAATTATTGAGTATTTATGCTCAAATATTGTACATGATAACATGCTTACAAAAGTTTGAACATGAACATGGTTATAATACCCCACTTATAGTTATATATGAGTATACATGTATATATATATGTATAATAGATTAGATAGAGTAAAGTAAAGAAAGACACGGTAAAGAGAATTAACCTCCTGCATTGTGTCTAGGTTGTAGATAGATAGCCATACCTATGAGGGTAATTTGCAGTTGCGATAGTATAGTTTCGACCCCGTTTGGGTTAAAAGTATATAGATGGTCTTGTTTGGATTATAAACAACCTTGTTTTGATTTTTAGCTAACCTCATTTGGGTCTACTTTATCGATCAATCGTATAGTTTCGATCTCGTTTGGGTCTATCTTTTAATACTTTTGGGTATCTTATTTGTACCTTCGGGTGCTATCGCTATAGTTTAGCCCGCTATCCACTTCTTTAGAAAAGTGCATGCTTAATGCAAAGTAAAGAAAAACATCATATTAAATTGAAAGATAAAGGAGCATGATAGTTCTTAAATTAATTTTCATATTATGTTTATAAGAACCTTAATTGATATATGAAGATGTATGATATAGTATAAAGATGTACTTTCAATATGCATTTATAAATGACATTTTAGAATCACATGTACAACTTAAACTTATAAGTTATGCATATGAACTTCCTTGATACTGATGCTTGTTAATAATTATATTGGTAAATATACATTCTTTATGGTCATATGTTTCTTAATTGATTTTATTTATATATTATCATGTTATACATAATTATATATAGCATATGGAAAATATGTCAAAAGAGTATTTATTCATTGTATGAATAAAATCATTAATGTAATTTCATAGTATTTCCTATACCTAAGAATACAGGATATATGTATTTATACTAATGCATTGTGATGTCTTTCAATTGTTATATTGGTTAAATATGTAAATTCCTTAGAGCTACATGTTTCCTACTTGACATTGAGTAATGGTATGTGTAACTCATTGTAACACCCTCTATGTCAATTCACAATTTAAATTGTTCCTTAATTAATTCTATTATTCTTAAGTCATTACCTAGTTATTGAAAATTTGGCAATATAACGACTTAATTTTCTTAGTTCCCAAACCTGTAAAAAAATCAAGTTTGCACTCCCAATAATATTTTTCCTACTCCCAGACTTCATTCAACAATTCACAGCACTTTTATAATCTCAGTTCATTATACACATCCACAAGCAATCACATTCACTTATGATTCACCCTACATCCATTCACATCAAACTTCCAAAAATAAATTAATATTACATGCCAAAAATTCTCATCCTTGTCATAATAATTACATAACAAAAATTTAAAAATAGGATCTTCCAAGTACATGCCATACAATTCTTCAAGTACTCATCATGTGACACCTATTCCTATGCACAGTCATAAAACTACATGCTAAGCAAATCTAGTTGCTTAGTGGTGGATACATTTACATAGAATTTCAATTAACTTAATTTATTCACTTAATTCAAATAAATCAATATTATTTTATTAAACTCTTACAAGTAAATAAATTCCTAATTTATTCCTTTTATGTCAATTTGCTAATTAATTTGTCCGAAAAATTTGCTCTCTTATTTAATTTCAATAATTTCTCAATTCGGATGAAAGTTACCATTTTATCGCTACAGTTGACTTTTTCTGATACGTTGATCAACTTTGACTTTTGGTTTACTTTTTCTATTTTTTTCTTATTTTAACTCTGACTTCAACCGAGTTAATTTCTTCCAATTCCAATTTAACCTTAATTGCATAAATTACCATTTAGTCATTAAAAATTTTCTGTAAGTGAAAAATTATAGTTTGGTCCCTATAACTTCTTATGATTTACAATTTTTCCCTTTTTAATCAAATGGACTATTTTATTCATTTTAACTATATTTTTACCATCAATTGACTATTTTGCCCTTTATTAAATATGAAATTACAAATTTTACCCTTATTAAGTATATATACTTCATTTTTCATCTTAAATAATTTTTGTTCACATTTTCAACATCTCTAAAGCCAAAATTCTTCTTTTTACACAGTTTTATATAAAATTACCATTTTGTCCCTAATTATTGACAACAGAAACATCATAAACAAGATAAGCAGATAAGTAAATCCAATCATCAGGAGTATCCACATTACTTGGGAGTATACGATTACTCCTTGATATATCCATAATGAGCTGGCTAATAGAATAATCAATATTTTTCCAGAACAATAATGAAAAAATGATAATACAGAGATAGAACACCTCAGGGTATGTGCCCATATGGCTAGCCATACTATCTTAAGGTTCTGGGTCACCCACTGACACTAAGGGCATAATACTTTATTTCATTTCCACACTTTTTGTTATTTTGATACCATCATAAACAATAATTGCTTTATGTTAACATGCTCAAAATTAAATTCTCACTCTTTTAAGCTTATTAATTACAAATTTTTAAGGAATACGCATAATGTTGCCATAATATAGCCAAATCAAGCGATTATGCATACACATGCCATTCGGCCACTTAAGCATTCATCACATACATAACTTTTTATTCTTCAATTTTATGTTATTCAAGTTTCTACAATCATTTAAACATCATTATATCAAAATATGCTTGTTTTGCACAGTAATTCTCAAGTATCACAAACTTCCATCATTATGTATTTATATACATACTCACATACGCTTTTCATTTTTCATTTTCATTAAGTCTACTACCTTTCTCATGCCTCGTATAGCCTAAATATAATCAAATATTGCATTTAATATTGAATTACATAGTAATTACTTAAGGAATACCATTCAACCATCACTAGGTTTTCCACTTTTAAATTGTTTTCTTCACTAAAATAAGTTCATACTAGTTTATTTTATCATAATATCAAGTTATATTAAATTAATTCATCAATTCCCAATTGTTCATATAGTTACATAATAGAAAATTCAAGGAAAATTCATGGAAATAATTGAAATTAAATATAAATTATATCCACAACCTTATTTTAGCTTCCTTGTCACCTATTTTACCTTATCTTTACCTTTCCCTCCTTTAGATTGGCCTTCCTCCTTTTGTTCTTCCTTTGGTCGAAAATGGAAGGAAGAAAATCATTAATTTAACTCATCAATTAATGCAATTTAAACACACTATTATAATTCCCTAACCCTACTCTATATGCTTGTATAATATCTCTCTTAAATTCTAGCTCAAACTCATAAAACTACAAAAATATGTCGTAGGGATTTTACCTCAATACTTATGTTTTTTTGGCTTTCACTTGCTACAAACCCTTTCCTATGTGAAAAAATAGGAAATTCTGAGTATAAGGGTATGATTTGAGCTGGAAATATGGAGAGAGAGAGAATGAGCTAGGTTCGGATTCTCACAAGAAATGAGGAGATGTTGGTCGATTTTTCCAGAGATTTTCATATATTTTTCTCCTTATATATGATGTTTTAGGTGTACCAAAGGAGAGGCGAAGATGCATCTTGTAACTATTGAATCTAATAACATTAAAATTGGCCACTTATCACTCACTTAGGCACGTAGGCTTATCCTATTGCCATGAGCTCACACACACTTAATCACCACACCAAGTTAGCAACTCATAGATGTTTTCAAGGTAAAATTCTCGGATTTGACCCTCCGAATGACCTTATCTCGATTTTGCACCCCCAAAATATGAATTTTTGATCCCAATGTCGGATTGCCCTGAAATTTTTCCCTGAGTGTCACTATATATTATAAAATTTTTGGTAAAATATTCAATCCATTTCAATATCATTTCGATATACTTTTAGCTTCGATAGCCTCTGCAACTAGTCCAAAATTTGAATTTTTAGAATTACCAGAATTGTTATTTTTCAGTTCTCCGGGTGTAACTACCCTATTTATAGCATGTATATGAAATTTAAAGTCAAGCGGAGGTCTCTAAGGTCTCCAAATAGTCATTTGAAGTCTTAGTTAAACCTACGTCGAACCGTAAAATTATTCTTCTTTTGCCCTTTTGGAGGTCTATTTGATCTCAATTTTCACTTAAATTGTACCACTAGACTCCACTTAATATGCACTTTTATATTTGATATTAAACCCACATTGCCCGCTAGGTCTCCCTTCCTCCGATTTCCTAGCTCGAACACGTTTAATAGTACACTCTCTTCAATTTTTTCCATCCCAGTCAACTCTGATCACTCTGAAATCTGGCCTAGGGTAACTGTTCACACTGTACAACATGTCATGCATGAAAAATGAAAATTTGGGGGCAGTACACTCATTACATGTAAACCAGAATGAATTATGGACTCATAATTGATGAACCTAATATGATTTGAAGCTTGAGATAGAGATAAATTAATAATCTAATGCATTAGGAATATGCACGGTAACCAAGGAGAGAATGAAATGGCATAAGAAAAATAAGAATTATTTAAGGTGGTTAATATATGTCATGATACATAGATTTTGATACGTATATTTTTATGGCATAGAAATTATTGGTATTTAATAATGCATAGAGATTCAGTTTATTAACATCAAGTTCTATGTTTTATGAATCCATATCCTTATAAATCTAAATTGATATTAACATGTGTTTAAGAGTGATTAGTAAGTCAAGTGATTAGACAAGGATAAAATATAGAATTTAGAAATATTTAGTTGAGGTATATGACTAATTGTAAGAGTAAATAATTATTAAATAAGTGGGATAGTTAATAAATGATCGACATTGGTTATAGCAAGAATATTAAATTGAAAAATCTTAGGATCATATTTATATTGTTTAAAATGATTGGTTTACATACTTAAAGATATGTCTATATGTGTGTGCATTATTTTTGTCGACTTTCAAAAGAGATTGTCTACATGTTTTATGTTTCCTGTTAAGCTTTATAGATTAGCACAAATTTTTATCCGTGTAGGTTGTCAAGATAGGACTTCTTCTCAAGGATAATATTTGCAACATGACGGCCAACATAAGTCAGAGAGAGACTAGAAGTGTATAGTTCTCATTTTATTTTATATTGGGTTGGTAATTTTGTATAGCATAGCTGTTCATTTTTTGAAATATTGTAATGTTATAGAGACTCATATTTAAGTTGAGTTTTAATAGTAAGACTTATTTGTGATGGTTTAAATTTTCTATTAGATCTTTGTACAGTGTTGTTAAGTATTGACATTTTTCGTTGCTAATTAAAAATAGCAACGAAAATTAGAAACAGAAATTTTGGTTGCTAATCCAACAGTTGCTATTTTTTAGCAATGAAAAATGAATCCTGTTGCTAAATTTGGTAAATTGGTCAATTTTAGCAATACAAAATGATTTCGTTGCTAAATTTAGCAACGAAAATTACATTTCAGTTGCTATAATTAGCAACAAAAATATTATTTCGTTGTTAATTTTAGCAACGAAAATCAAAATTTCGTTGCTAATTTTAGCAACTGAAACATCAAATTAGCAACGGAAACATCAAAATTAGCCTGGTACATAAATTTCCATCGATAATTATCGTTGCTATGGTAGTATTAGATTTTAATTTCAACCTAAGTTTATTGGTCATAAAATAGTACCGCAAAAACTAATAGAAACACAACATATTAGTATCGATACCTAAATAGTACCGTAAAATCCATAGAAACCAATAGAAACACAACAGAAAATCAGTATCAATATTTAAATATTACAAATATAAACTATGTAGTTGGTGAAGGAGGACAATCTAGCTGTTGAGAGGTGTTGCACTTGCTTCTCATCTCATCTCATTTTTTAGTTGGATTACAGTATCGAGCAACATGTTGATAGTATTCTCTAACTGAATGACTCTCTCAAAAGGTTCGGAATGCCTACTAGAAGCAGTTGTGGATGATGAAGTGGAATGCGAATTGGATGTATTTGCAATAGATCCTAACCCAAAAATCCTTCCTCAGTTATTCTTACCACTAATTACTTCAAAGAATATCCGACTCTCATTCACATTTTTAGAGTTCCGCTACTATTGAGTGATAGTCTCTTATAATTTCTCCTATAATTACAATAGTTACAATGAATTAACTATATTTTCATAAAATAATTAATATTTAAATATAAAATTTACGTACATTAAGTTGTCTGCAATGGGTATTAACAAATGTCTGACTATCATGCTTTTTTGTATGGATGTACATAAATACTTTAGGATATGTAGGTCTTTTACCCATGGACTTTTCCTGCATAACCAATTAAACTCAAGTTTATAAAAATTTCACCAGAATTTCCTTTTATTTTATGACATTTACCTCATGTGAAATAAAAAATTTATCTCAAAAATGCAACCATCCATAGAAACAGAAATATATTAAACCATCATTATCCAACAATATCATACATTTTTATTCTAAGTTCATACATTGAATTAAATTGAAGTGTGATTGGGTAAAGGTAATAAATAAATAAATAAATAATATTTTTCTAAAATTCAAATACTTACCAGTTTATCTGCATGTTTGTGATGGCTCAAAGTTCCTCCAGTGTGCACAATTAAACTCTCTCCATCTGAGCCTCCCCGTTTGTTTGAAGAATTTCTCTATGAAATGGCAATTGCTTCAGGTGATGCCCAGTATTCCTACCAATGACCCCATATTTCTTCATAAATAAAAGAAGATCATTCACCACTCTTGTGTAATTTAGCAACAAATTCTTTATATCGTTGATGAGCATGCTTTTCCCAAACTTAATAAATGACACCATTAAATTTTGAATCCCAAAAAAATTCTTTCTAAAAAAAGCATAATTTAAGTATTGTAAAATACAATAGATACCTCATTAATATATGAAATCAACTATTTCATCACAAATAATGTAATTTTTTTTGTACCTCAAACTCTTGATAGTAAAAATTCCTTGTTTGCAGAAATAGATTCTTCCATACATAACCCTCAATTTCTATCCTCTCTTTGAACTTGGATATGACCTTTCTTGAGCAAATACCTGATGGAATAAACCTGTTAATATGAACAAAATTAGATTAGTTTCAAATTAGATATCCATGGCAACAGATATAAACTTATGTTATCTTTTAATACAAACTTAGATCAATACTCACATATCATTGATAATTTTAATGTAAATTCTTCCATTAACTTCCTTCGCACTAGGGTGGAAGCCTTTTTCTTCATCGTTAGCATCTATCTTTGGTTCATTTATCGATATAGATCCAAAGTCTAGTGCGGGCGTATATGCATTTACAGATTGTGCTGATATATTTGGATTGTTGGATGCTGAATCACTTGGTAGGTTAGGAGAGCTATTGGGTTTTGTAATAGGTAAAGGTGATGCCTAATATAGCTGTTGAAGATCTAAATATGACACACCTAAACCTGCAGACCCAACAGGTTGAAATGGGTGCACTTGTACACTGTCGTCTCCATCCGATGTTAATCTGAGCCTGGGTGGCAATAGTGTGTTCTTTCTTTTGGGTGGCATATTTTGTACTTGAAAATCAAATAAATGGATCATTCTTCTTGTAATAGAACAATAGAGTATGCAACATATATAACAATATTACATTGATACAATAATAACATATTTGGATTATGATATAATAAAATAAAACATACTCAAATTAATCGCTTTCATCACTTAATTGCACATTAAAATCATCCTCTATTTTAGAATATTTGGAATTAAAGTTGGGCTCATCTTCATAATTCATCCCATTTATGGATTCTTCATCATCTCCAGATAAAATTTTCACAAATTCATTATTTGGATTATTTAAAGGTTTATTCTCAAAACATGCATTTATTTCATATAAATCCGATTCTTTTTCCTGAAATGCTTCACTATCATTTGTCTTGCTTTCTCCTTTTGCCTGTTCTTTGAAAACACATCTTAGTTTTACTTTGTAGACTACCAACTAATATGACTTATCTCATCCTAAACTGGGACAAGGGATATAATACACCTGCATCGCTTGCGTTGCTAACACGAACGGTTCAAATTGTTTAAATCTTCTCTATTGGTTAATTTCAATGAGATTATATCGGTTATGTACTTTTGTTCCAATGTTAGGAGTAGGATCAAACCATTTACACTTAAAAAGTACACATCATTTTATCGGCAATACGTGATATTCAATTTCAAGTATCTCAATAATTTTGCCAAAATAATCCGTCAGTTTCCCTTGTATGCAAACCCCGCTATTTACTGTTGTCATGCTATGTCCATAATTTTCTGTTTGAAATTTGTATCCATTAATGAAGTAGACTAGATATGATTTAACAGTTCGCAAAGGTCCTTTTGTAAGATCACATATGAGCCTATTTTCTATTCTATTTTCAAAAGCCTACATAATTTTAAAAAAGGGAATTTAATCAATAAATATAATAATTTGTATTTAATATTCCTCATATTTCAAGTTAAAAAATTAAATAATTTTCAAACTAATCCGGGAAGTTTCTTTCCATTTCTTTATTGATGTCATCCTGTGGTTTTTTCGGTATTAGCTCACTTAACAATTCCTCGTATTCGCTAAAAATATTGTAAATTATCTTAGCTATAAAATCTCATCCCAAGAATAAAAACTTAACCAATTTCAAATATAACTTAAACTTACTGCACAAAAGGTTGAATTTCTTGGCAATTTAATAAAATGAAACCATGGGCAACCTTTAGAGTGTCCATGTGTTCGGTCAAGATATGTGAAAATAGATAAGTTATCATCACTAATCCGCTCACCTCCATCATCATTACGATGAACTTTTCTTTCTTGAGTGATCACATGCTACCAAAATAATGTGAACAAAATTTACTTTCTTCCTCTACTAAATATGCATTGCATATAGAGCCTTCAACTCTTGCCTTATTTTTAACATTTTTACTCAAGTGATGTAAACTCCTACATCACAAATAGGATACTTATATTTACTCATTTGGTATAACTCTATATAAGTTTTAGCTAAAAAGGGTATTTAATTACCTCTCAAATGGATACATCCATCAGTATTTAACTAGACCAGCAAGTTTAGCCTCTTATATTAAATGTATGGGTAGATGCTCCATACAATCAAAGAAGCTGGAAGGAAAAGTACCCTCTAATTTGCACAAGGTAACCAGAATATCCCTTTCTATTCTTTCTACGTCAAACAACTGTATTTAAGATGATGTTAAGCTTTTAAAAAAAACTAAATTTTATTATTGCTTCCCAAACATTATTTGGTAGGAGCTCCTGAAAAGCAATTGGAATTAGTCTCTGCATAAATACGTGACAATCATGACTTTTCATTCCAAATAATTTATACTTCCTCATATTAACACAATTTGTCAAGTTCAAAATATAACTATCCGAAAACTTTAGGCTTTACAACCATTCACACAAAATTTACATTTGTTTTTTGTCCAAAGTGTAACATGCTTTTGGATATTTACCTATATTTGAATCTTTATCTAACCCACTTCATCTATAAAAAATTTTTAAATCAGCTTTTGATTTTGCATTGTTCTTTGTCCTCCCTTCAACATTTATGATTGTGTTGAAAAGATTGTCAAAAATATTTTTTTCAATATACGTCACATTTAGATTATGATGTATCAAATTAGTTTTTCAATATGGAAAATCCCAAAATATAGCCTTTTTTCTCCAATCGAAGTAATTACTTATGCTCTTATTAACCTCTTCAGCTTTAAGTTTTATGACTTTCAAAAGCCTTAACTCATCAATCCTGAAATATATCTTCACCAGATTTAGTAGGGGATGAGGTTTTTGTACCATACAATTTTTAATGAACTTTTGTTTATTGCACCTAAATGGTTGATCTAAAGGAAAAAAATTATATGGTTGTTAAGCCAGGATGTTATGCCCCTATTAGTAAGATGAAATGCATCATAATCATTGTCACAGTAAGGACAAGCCAATTTCCCTACTATGCTCCATCCAGACAACATAGCATAGGCACGAAAATCATTAACAGTCTACATTAATGCTACTTTCATTTGAATTTTTTTTTAAGATACATCATATGTTTCAACACCAAATTCCCAAAGATGATTCAATTCATATATTAATGGTTGCAAGAATACATCAATTTTATGCTTTGGATTTGTAGATCCTAGCACAATCACTGTCAAGAACATATATGCCTCATTTATATACATCCATGGAGGTAAATTATAAGGAGTAATTATGATTGGCCATAATGAATATTGTTGGCTGGATTGACTAAAAGGTTAGAACCCATATGTGGATAATCCCAACCTAACATTTCGATTTTCTACTGCAAACTCAGTATGGATGTCGTTGAAATGTTTCCATGCTAGAGCATCCAATGGATGGCTCATAATTCCATCAATTTGTTCATGTTCATTATGCCATATCATGTGACATGTAGTAACATCAGAGGCATATAGTCTTTAAAGACTAGAAGTTAGCGAAAAATATTACATCTGCTTCCAAGGAACTAATATTTGCTTACTAGTATGCTTTCTTGGTTTGAATCTAGGTTGACTACAGAATTTACACTCTTGTAATTCCACATCTTCTCTCCAAAACAACATACATCCAAATTTACAAAAATCTATTCGTTCAATAGGCAAACTAAAACCCTGAATAAGCTTCTTTATTTCATAAAAATTCTTAATCATTTTATGATCAGGAGATAATGAATCATTGTACCATGTAAGAATTTTATCCAAACTGCTTTCAGAAATATAACCTTCAGATTTTATGTTCAATATTCGAGCAATTGCAAACAATTGAGTCATGTTTTCACAGTTTGGCCATAATTTTTGGTTAGTCGACTCTAGTAAGTCAAAAAACCTTTTTGCATTTAGATTTGTTTCCTCTTCAATATTCTGCATATTTTTTTAAAAGGAATAACCAGCTACATCATAAATCATTTATGTGTACGAATTTTCATTTGCATCCATATTATTTGATCTACTTCCTACTCCCCTGCTGACCCATCTATATTTACTAATGAATATACTTGATTACCCCTAGATGTGCTACAAATTATTGGCTCACCGTGTCGTGGTCATTCACAATAATTTAGAGCAAACCCTTTTTTTAACAAATGTAGATGTACTTTATTAGCAGGAAGAAAACAAATATGTTTGCTTTTTTTACATGAACATCTGATTTTTGGACAATCCATATATGTATTATGCAAACTTGCAAATTCAATGAATGATTGAACTTCCTCAGCAAACTTAATATTAATAAAACCATTTGGCGGTAATCACCTATACATCCAATATCTATCAACATTACTTATGCTTACATAACTATTATTCAAATAAGGAAATTTCATAATTAGATTTATGGGTTAAATAACTAAGTAATGCAAGAAGTAGAACCTTTTTAAAAAGATAGAACTTAACAAAACAAGTCAAAATTTTCAGCAAACAATCCAAGTATGCAATTATATATTAAACAATTATATTAATAACAGCCTCCCACTGTTTAGAAAGCAATCAAAATTCACCTCCACCACTGCTAAAGGAGGTTTGAAGTCCACTGTTTAAAATTAACAAAGCGGAGGTCCAGCAAGAATAGCAAACACATTGTACCATACAACAAACAACAACAATAGATCTTTTGAATTAAAAGACAAGACCCTACCAATAACCTAAAGCCACATGAACATTAACAATAAAATAAAATTGACTGTATACATATGATGTATGTTATGCCATAAACAATTACAAAGTAGTTAGATTTTCATCCATAAACAAAGAACTACATTATTTATAGCAAAAGTTCAATTATCTTAGCACTTAAATAGAGTAGCTATTTAATAAACATTATGAGCCTACCAACAAGGTAAAACATTGCTAAAAAATAACCTTAAAATGTGAAAGCATGGCACAAAATTAAGTTGCATCAAAGTACGTGGCACTTAACCATGATAACCGAGTTACCCTTTGGAAACCAGTAGCCCACAGGTCAAATCGCTTCAGCCATATACCTTGATACAATAGTGACACAAATAAAATGCAAGCCAAAGTGATTGATGCAATACAAACATATATGCATATTGGCAGAAGTGCTGGCATGAATGTATATGAAAATGCATTGGGTACCTATCAAATGAGGTTTGGTTACACATTACAAGTTCCTCACACGATAGTCCTAACAAAATTAATCAAAAATTTAATGCTACCTACTTGCAATAGTTCTCAAATCAAGCAACAACAGTCATTAAAATAACAACAATAACAGTCATTATAGGATCTATGATTTATAAAACTATAATAGCTTAGCTACACTTGTAAAGTATCATATTTAATATTAAAACATCAACACGAAAAGTATACATAACTTGTTAATAGTTATTAAAATATTAAATATACATCACAAGATAAGAAATCCCATTAATTTTAATCAATTGCATGTTATTACTATTTAAATCTCGTGATTAAACAAGCAGAGGAGGGACGTAAAGTGAAACTATCATTTTTCTTATCATTTTCTCTCTCCTTCTAAACAATGTATGTTGACTCATCCATAAAAAATTTTCTAATAGACAGCTAAAAATTCAAAAAGAAAACATAAACAACCTAGATGAAGAAATTGGGAAGAGAATATGTACATACCTGAGTCAGATAAGAAGTAAAAAGACTACCTTTGCTGATTTTAGTGCTTCAGCCTTCCAAAGTGAATAACTACCTGAAAAAGTATTTAAATATAATTTAAGGAGAAAGTAAGAAATCTATAACAAAAGCTGCTCGGGTTCCAGCACAGCAAATGTCAAGTTTCCTAACTTTCATCTTGGTCCTATCACTTATATAGACATCCGAAAAGGATGATCATATAAGAAATTTCAGAAAAACCATATTGCCAAGAGAGATATCCTAAACTTACAGCTGATGACAGCATAAACATAATTTAAAGCACTAAAATAACATCAAAATATGACTCAAATAGCAGCTTAAAATTGCTTAGTGAAACTGAATCAAAGATATATAATCTAATATTTAAGAGAAAGTTAATTGATAAATTAATTGCCACTTGTTTGATAATTATCAGACAACAAGAGGGTAAGGTAATGGGATGAAAAGCCACCATCCTAATTAATTACTTTTAAGATAGGCACAATCACTACAATTTCAAATCAAAGCTTGCTACTTCAAGGTTTAAGTCTTTAGAACTCAAGTTGAAGCAAGACCCATCCAAGGTAGGTTGAAATGATCCAAGTTGAACTAATTGATTTAAGAGTAAAATCATATGAGATCTCTTTCTAACTTACCTCCAGGCAAGAAACCAAAAAAATTAAATTAAGAGGTTGTTCGACAAGATAAGGAAAGGAGCCCAGCATTACAAATGCAATAGTTGGCTCTCTAGAGTATGGTGAGGGAAAAGAAAATCAAAAGCTAAGTAATGTTTATCATTTGGTTTTATTTGTTGATTATATTTTTTTTGGATAAGCTGGAGTTTTATTAAAAAAATTAGAACTAGTAGCCAAAATGAACTTCCCCGGTAAGAAAAACAAGATACAATTCCATCAGTAAGAAAAAATAGCCCTGTTGAAACTCAAAAACTGACAAGCCATAAAACAACATCAATGCAACCCAACAACAAAGCAAGAACCTAAGCAAAGAACAACTAAGCCTCTAACAAAGCAAGAACATAAGCAAAGCACAACTGAGCTTTTTCCAAAGAACAGAGCATTAACAGTAGAACAAAGGCCACAATTAAAAAATTAAAGTCTAAAAAAAACTAAAAGCAACCCAAGCTAAGACAAACAAATCATGAAGGCAATATTTAGCAGGGCAAAACAGACCTACTGAATCTAAAAAACTTACAGGCCATAAAAAAAGAGCAACGCAACCCTACAACATGGGAAGGATAAGAACAACAAAGGCTTTTCCTAAGAGAATATAGCTTAAAAATTATGTAGTGAAGAAGATAATATCGCATAACATCTACGAGAACATAAATGCAACCCAATAGCACTAGATGAGTACAAAAAGAGAAAAAGGCCTGCAAAATTAACAATCAAGAAATCAACAATGTGTACAAAGTTACAAAATACCTTTCTTTTCGATGCACTCATCATGATGCTTACAAAAGGCATCGAGATCGTCACATGGTTTCTCCCCAGGACAACTGCTCCATCCAACTCTATAGTACTTTCCGTATTTAATCCCAATCGCTTTATTTTTAACATTTATCGATAAAAATAAGAAAGAGATAAAAAAAGAAAAGATAAAAAGAAACATATATAGAACAACTACGTGATAGGGCTTACTGTTACAGTTCTCGTCCATACAGGTTGTGCTTCATTTGAATTGAGAAAAAATAGAGTCGAATTTAATAATAAACAAAATAGAAATTGATAGAAATTCTGAAATGGGTAGAGGTAAAGGAAATTAGGACCTGAGATTGGTTACTTTTAGAGTCAGAAAAGACAAAGAGGAAGAAGAAAAGGAAGGCAAAAGCTACAGCAAGGGCACAACGAGAGAGAGAAATAGAGAAAGAGAGTACACAGGGGACAAAGGTGAGACAGGAGAAGAAAAAGGCCTATTTATACCTAGGGCAAATGCTAAAATAACAATGAAAATTAAATAGCAACGAAAAATTATTTTCGTTGCTAAATTTTAGCCTAAATTTGTTTCCACCACTTGCTGGTGCTTAATTTAGCAACAAAATTCATTTTTTGTTGTTATTTTAGCAATGGAATTTAATTTTCGTTGCGAAATTTCATTCTAAATTTTTTTCGCCAACTACTAGCACCGTATTTAGCAACAAAAAAAGCATTCTATTGATATATTTTAGCACCAAAATCTCCCCCACTTTTAGCAATGGAATTCATTTTTCATTGCTAATTAGCAATGGAATTGGTATTCTATTGCTAATTTTTTCATTGCTATTTTGATATTTCCGTGTAGTGAGAGTAATAGCCAGAACCTCCTTATGAATCAAGTCATAAAGTATTCTAGTTGCCATCCTCTGATAGGTAGCACCTGTATTTTTAAGTCCGAAAGGCATAACTTGATAGGCGTATATACCCCATTCAGTTATAAAAGATATCTTAATTAGATGCACTATCTTGTTTTGAATCTGACTATACCCTGCATACCCATCCAGGAAAATATACATGGAACAGAAGACCGCATTATCAGCCAGAACATCTATGTGAGGTAGAGAAAAATCATCTTTAGGGCAATCTTAGTTTAAGTCCCTATAGTCTACACAAACTCTAACTCTTCCATCCTTCTTTGCCATATGATCTATGTTTCCTAGCCACGTGGGATATTAAACTTCTTCTAAAAACTTATCCTCTATCTGTTTCCTAACCTCTTTTTTAATCTTTTCAACCCATTCTGGACTAAGTCTCCTCAGCTTTTGCTTGATTGGTTTATACCTTGGATATGTGGGAATGACATGTTTAGCAATCTCTTGATCTATTCCTGGCATGTCTTCACAGGTCCAGGCAAAGATGTTTTTGTATTTTTTTAATATTCTCTCAAATTTTTCTCTCTTCAAAAGTTATATCCGTTGCCAATAAAATTTCTTTTGGATTTTCTTTTGTTTCGAGATTAAACGAACATGTGTTTGTTGAGTTAATATCAAATATAAATAATTTATGATCATGATTATACATATTAAAATAAGAAGAAACATCAAATAAGGAAACAAAATTGTTCATCTTATTAACATAATCAAAAGATAAATCAATGTTCTTCTTAAAAAGTTCATGAACATAAATAATATCAATAAAAGTATCTTCTTCAATCTTGGCAGCATCAAAGGTCTCTCCAGCCTCGGCCTTAGGTGGATCTTCAATTTCATGCTTTTTCTAAGCATTAATACTGCAAGTATACCGTGTATCGATTATAGTACTTTATATGTCGATCCCACGAGGAATGTTGATTGATATTACTCACTTTACTACTTAATTTTATTCTTGTTTACAATGTTTATAAATTGAAAATTAATTCTAAACTACTTTATTATGTAAGTTAATTAAATCCTAGTTAACTATAATCAAAGAAGACAATATATGTAATGGAAATCTAATGATCATGCACTTGATACCATCATTTTAATCAATATTTATAATTTTATCAGCAAGCCAAATTGGAATATAGTTCCAATCCACTCTGTCAACATGAATTAGAATGCTTAAGATATGCAATTAAAATGTTAATCATTAACTCTCATTAATGAACTAGTTGATTCTAATTACATATTTTAAGATTATCCACCAACCTATAGCAATTATCTCTACATGCGATCTCTCAAACTATGCTTTGATAGTGAATTCCTATTAGATGTAAGTTAAAGCGAACCTCTCAATTCTCCTCTAACTTATAATTATCATGCAAATTGCATTAATAGATAATTCTACATTCAAAGACTATCAATATAAATGGAAAATAGAAAATTCATTCATATAATTCAAGTGCCTAAATAACATTCATTTAATAATTACAAAGAAGAAGTAAAGATTAGAAATAAAAGAAGGGGATCTCTTAACCCTTTTTCCTTTCCCAAGTGTAGTATTCTTCTTTGTATTTGCCTTCCTCTCAAAGCATACGTTCTTACAACTTAAACACAAGAAAAATTTCAAAAAAAAAACTTAACTAAAAAATCTCTCTTCATTATCATCCCACTTGTTTCAGTTTAAATTAATATTAATATTTCTCTAAAAGAGATGTCCATTCAATTGCCTCTTCAAAAGGTTGTAAGTCTTGATGGAAAAACATAACTCTTCAAGCTCAACTTCTTCTTCAACTGCCATTTGTCGCGCTCGCGACATAGCACGCACCAGCCTTGCCTCCATTTTCCTGGCGCTGGCCTCTTTTGTTCTCCTCGCTAGCTGTCGCGACCTAGCTTGTCTGCCGCGCTCGCGACAATGCCTCTTCTAGCCCTAGCATTTCTCCTTTTTCTCTAAATGGTGTCCTTTAAGCTCCAAACTATTCCCTTACTCCTATAAAACGAATAAAACACCCACAAACACACAAAACACATAAAAGCAAAAAATACGCATAAAATGCAAAAACATTAAACATTATACTTAACAAAACTAAACATAAAGACACACTATTTATGATCTTTTCAAGCTCATATCAATTCCCCACACTTGAACCTTTGCTTGTCCTCAAGAAACACTTCAAAATGCAAGAGAAACTAAAGTAACACAAACATATAATTTTGGAGCTCACATTTATATTTGGCAAATATTTGAAAACCACATGCAGAATTGTTCATCTCTTCACAAATTTAGCCCAAATACGCAAATTCTCAAACAAAACCATTATCCATTAAACTTAAACAACCATGTACATTTGGAAAATTATGAAATTGCAAAACACAAGAACGTGTGAACTTGAGAACTTAAATATCTTAACACATGTAAACATTATTTCACACCAAATATTGCCTAAAGTAGTTCTAACTCAAATAGTATATCCTTAAAGCACTTAATCACTCGATATGTTTATAGGTTAGTGTTTCTCTTATTCCTTAAACATGCCATTGCCTACCATAAGCTTGTAATTAGTAAATATCTCCACTACTAGTATAAAATGATACATGAAATCAAATGGATCTTACAAGGGTTGTAACTTAGCTTAGGTTAAGGTAGGATAATTTTTTATTTAAGTAGCTTAAATTACGAATAGAAACAATATCACCATATCATAAGAGATATTTGTTTAAGAATCTAAACATCGCATGATGTAACTTATTGTTCATATTCCCTTCTCAATGGTACATTATCTACCAGTTTCTTTCTCTCTTCTTTTTCTTATTTTTTTACTTTTTTTTTTCTTTTCCATCTCCTTTTTTTCGTTCACCTTTAGAAACTAGCTTTGTTCTAATATTGAACCTAGAGAATAAGGGAATTTAACTCATATTTTAAATACCATCATACTTATATTAATATAATATATCTCCTAATGACATAACAATTTATTTCTCTTTATGAAAAGGGTAACACAAAGAAATAGATTCTTGTTTACCAAAGAATTTTGGCTAATTATATGTTACTTAACAAAAATAGGTTTAAGGCTCAAAATTGGTTACCTAAAGTTAAAAAGGTAAATTTTTAAAGCAAGCCAAAATGGTTTAATCTAAATGCTCTTATCATTTTTCATTCACATCTCATACTAAATGTAATCTCAAAATTTACCAAGAATAAATTCTAGAGGATATGGCATATTAAGGCTCTAATACAAGAAAAATATCAATGTATAAGGCTTAAAAACTCACTTAAGTTATAGGTCAAATTACTTTAAGCAATAAATTGACAAAAATAATCCTTTTATATATGTGAAAAGATATTCAACTTAAAAAGAATCTACACTAAAGTGCTTTGCCAAGTCATAACCTTCATAATGTACATTTAATTGTCAAAGTAAAATGAAAATGATTAGCCTAAAAATTTGCATAACTAGACTAAAAATGACAGAAATTCAAGCTAAAACATACATTTATTCCCAAATAGTTTCCAAATACACAAGCTCCAAAATTAAATTCACACATAATATAAATAAATAAATAAACTAACAATAAACAAAAACATGAAACCAATATAACATGTATACCCCCTCACACTTAAAGGACACAATATCCTCATTGTGTAAGGAAGACACCACAAAACACACTACAAAAGAAAAACACAAACACACAATAAAAAGAAAGAAAAACAGGAGTTAAAGGGAAAGTTACTCAGTCGGTCCACTATGAGACCCTGTTGGTGAATGAGTAAATTGCACATTCTTCTCGTGAAAAAAGGAAAGCAATTTGCGGCTCAAGCTCTTATGACTTTTATGCATTTGGTGCATAGAAGTCTCAAGAATATCCATGTGTACTGCCATGATCTAGTTTGTAGCTTCGATACCATCTAAGCGGGAAATAATCTGCTGCATACCAACAACATCAGCTTGACCAGCACCATCACCTTGTCCAGTACCCGAATCACTAGCATCTCTAATGACATCTTCATCATCAAAGCCATCCGAATCACCAGATGCTACAACAGTAGAAGATTCAGGAGCTTTGCCTTTGCCGTTATCCCAGCTTGGACCACCACCCTGCCTAAAATGAAAAATAAACTTGGGAGGCCAACCGCCTTGATACAAAACATGAGAATTACGCAAATATTTAACATCCATTACTGCAACCGACTCGTTTTTATTCAAAACAAAGTTAGCCAAGTATCCTAAACACCCAAAAATGATGTCTGTGACTATGTGACACATGCCTACCATTTTAGTCATAGTAATAGAGGCATGGTACAAGCCATCAAAAATTAAATCAATCAAACAAGGTGTTTTATGAGATAACATTAAATCCATCACACACAAATCTTTGGTTTGAACTTTCGTGCTCTCAACCCGCCCAAATAAAGCATGACAAATATATTTATGAAATAAAAACAATGTGTCATCCTTCATAAGGCAATTGGGTGAATTTTTATTGTTAAAAAATCCAAACTAGTGATTTTATACCACACAGATTTATGATAAAAAAATATTTGAGTTAAATCGTTTGCCATTTAATAGAAATCCAAACCATTCATAAATCTCAAAACCAAAAATGTACTCACAACCTTGATGTCTAAATTTAAATTGATTTTTATGGTCGTCAACATAAGCAAAAGTAATAAAAAACTCTACATCCCAATCTTTTTGCACAGGCAAAGTCATGTGAACAAATTTTCCCCATTTCAGATATTTAAGATACTTTTAAAATTGGGAAGTAAGTCCCAAATTAGTAAGCAAAGAAAAATCTAGATGCAACATGCCTACATAACTTTTCTTAGAGAAAAGCTTAAACTCTCACCCTCTTGCTCAGTAAACATAAGGAAAGGGCAATCAAACCTATCCTGAAGATATTCAACAGCAGGAGTAAGAGAGCTTGTACCTTTCACAGGTTGCTTGTCCTTACGACCAACCATCTTTGTGCAAACCATGGTGAAGACTTGTGAAGATCAACTTAAATCAACAAGATAGCAAAAAGAATTAAAAACACACCTGCAAAATTAAATAAAGTGAGAAGAAAAGAGAGGATTTTGAAGAGATTGAGAGAAAACCCTAAGAAAACTGAAAATCTGGTGAAATAGGAAGAATGAAATGGCACTTAGGGTTTAAAGCATTTATAGGGTAGGTGAGAAGGCATTTACAATGGCCAGAAATTCAAATTCCGTGGCCTGTCGTGATCTCGTGACACCGTCACAATCGCAACATATCTAAAAATGCCGAAGTTTTGATTGCAGCACCATTCCCCTAGTGCTTCGCACTCGCGAGGGATGGCGCGATTCACGACTGTATCCAATTGTTCAATCTTGTAGTTCTGCAGCTACGAGGGCGATGCTAGCGTACTTGCAACAGTACCTGCAAAACTTTTCCTCTCTTTATTGTCGCGCTCGCGACAAGGAAGAAAAATCATTTGCTGTTCAAATTTTTTTTGAGAAATAAAAGATTATATAACCTGTAAAACCAAAAATAAACTATATTAAGATTCCAAATAAATGTAAAAATGAAACAATAAAAATAAAGATAAAGATAAAAATAAAAGTAAAAGTAAAAGTAAAAATAAAGATTAAACATACAAATAACCATTAAGCCAACTTTAAAGATATAAAGGAGACCTCTTTACCTTGTAATGCCCCATCAAAATATACCTTACATCTTTGACCATTAGCTTTAAATAAGTCTCCCTTATTATTTTTAAGTTCTAAATATCCATGATCAAAGACTTGTGTCACTTCAAAAGGTCCACTCCACCTAAACCTCAATTTCTCAGGGAATAATTTTAATCTAGAATTGAAGAGGAGAACTTTATCTCCAATCTTAAAGCTTTTATATTTAATGTGAGCATCATGCCACTTCTTTGACCTTTCTTTATATATACGTGTATTTTTATATGAAAGGAGATGTAACTTATCAAGTTCATTTAATTGGAAACATCTTATGATACCAGCTTCTTTAATGTCATAATTCAAAGTCTTTATAGCCCAATAAGCCCTATGTTCTAACTCGATAAGCAAATAACGTGCTTTTCCATATACTATCCTATTAGGAGTCATTCCAATAGGTGCTTTAAATGCAGTTCGATATGCCTATAATGCATCATCAAGTTTATGTGCCCAATCTTTCTTAGAGTTAGAAACTATTTTTTCTAGTATCCACTTTAGCTCTCTATTAGAAACATCTACTTCCTATACCTAGGCTATTAATTTTCTGAGTCAAATTCTCAACCTGGGCTTGTAATGCTACTACAGAATCAATCGAATGTTCTCCCCTAACATTTAAAAAATTTGATTCCCTTGCTCGTTCCATTGGCCACATGTAATTATTCATAGACATTTCTTCTAACAACTCAAATGCAGCCTCCATTATTTTTCTCATAAGAGAACCACCAGCTACAGCATCTATAGTGCCTTTAATGGTTGGATTCACTCCATTATAGAAAGTTTGCATCACAATTCTCTCGAAAGATTGTGGTAAAGACAACTTCTTTGCAATTCTTTAAATCTCTCGCATGCTTCATACAAAGATTCATTATCATGTTGCATAAAAGTGGTGATTTCCTTTATAATCCTTGCAGTTTTGGCTAGAGGGAAAATTTTAGATAAAAATGCTTAGGCTAATTGATCCCAAGTTATTATGGATCCTCTAGTTAGGAAATTCAACCAAACCTTTGCTTTATCCTTCAACGTGAAAGGAAAAAGCCTAAGCTTACTTGCATCCGCCGAAACTCCATTAATTTTAAAGGTATCACAAATTTCTAAGAAATTGGCCAAATGAGCATTAGGATCCTCATTTGCCAAACCATAGAACTGAATACTATTTTGAATCATTTGTAAAAGAGAAGGCTTAATTTCAAATTCATTAGCATTTATCGTAGGTCTTAGTATCCCTTACTGAGCACCACTCAATATCGTTGTGGCAAAGTCCATCAGCCTCGGTGGATTCTCTTCCTTAGCCATAAATGATCTCCTAGTGCTACTTTTATTCTTGTTAGATTTGCGGTTACTTGAAATAAACCTTTCTATTTCTAAACTCAATGGTTCAAGTTATTCTTGAGAACTCCTTGTACGAGGCATGAACTGTCAAATCCTATAAATATGCTACAAAATAAACAAACAAAAACAAATTAAATATTTTAATACAAAATCATAAATCAAGATTCATAATGGTAGTAAATCAATCTTACAGTTCCCCGACAACAACGTCAAAAACTTGTCATGCTTTTTCTAAGCATTAATACCGCAAGTATACGGTGTACCGATTATAGTACTTTAAATATCGATCCCATGAGGAATATTGATTGATATTCTCACTATCACTACTTAATTTTAATCTTGTTTACAATGTTCATAAATTGGAAATTAATTCTAAACTACTCTATCATGTAAGTTAATTGAATCCTAGTTAACTATAATCAAAGAAGACAACATATGTAATGGAAATCTAATGATCATACACTTGATACCATTATTTTAATCAATATTTATAATCTTATCAGCAAGCCAAATTGGAATATAGTTCCAATCCACTCTCTTGACATGAATTAGAGTGCTTAAGATATGCAATTAAAATGATAATCTTTAACTCTCATTAATAAACTAGTTGATTCTAATTATATATTTTAAAATTATTCACCAACATATATCAATTATCTCCACATACGATCTCTCAAACTATGCTTTGATAATGAAGTCCTATTAGATGTAAGTTAAAGCGAACCTCTCAATTCTCCTCTAACTTATAATTATCATGCAAATTGCACTAATAGATAATTCTACATTCAAAAATTATCAATATAAATGGAAAGTAGAAAATTCATTCATATAATTCAAGTGCCTAAATAACATTCATTTAATAAATACAAAGAAGAAGTAAAGATTAGAAATAAAAGAATGGGGATCTCTCAACCCTTTTTCCTTTCACCAAGTTTAGTCTTCTTCCTTGTATTTGCCTTCCTCCGAAAGCATATTTTCTTACAACTTAAACACAAGAAAAATTTTAGAACAAAAACTTAACTAAAAAATCTCTCTTCATTATCATCCCACTTGTTTCCATTGAAATTAATATTTATATTTCTTTAAAAGAGATGTCCATTCAAATGCCTTTTCAAAAGGTTGCAATTCTTGATGGAAAAACACAACTCTTCAAGCTCAACTTCTTTTTTAACCTCTATTTGTCGTGCTTGCTACCCATATCACACTCGTTACATAGTATGCACCAGCCTTGCCTCCATTTTCCTTGCGTTGGCCTCTTTTGTTCTCTTCGCTGCTATCGCAACCCAGCTTGTTTGCCACGCTCTTAACAATGCCTCTTCTAGTCCTAGCTTTTCTCTTTCTTCTCCAAATGGTGTCCTTTAAGCTCCAAACTATTCCTTTGCTCCTATAAAATGAATAAAACACCCACAAACACATAAAATCAACAAAATACGCATAAAATACCAAAACATTAGACATTATACTTAATAAAACTAAACATAACGACACATTATTTATGAGCTTTTCAAGCTCATATCATTCAACCTTGAGCTTCCCTTTTCCTTTCAATTGAGCATCCAGTAGTCTTTATATCATAACCTCTTCAAGCATTTCCTTGACCCAAGCTGAATGGTGTAGAATAATGTATTTATCCCAGAAATCCTCAACTTGCTCGATAACCCCTTGCTCCCAGTCAAAAATGTCATTGAACAGCTCAAATCCCGGTACCATTTTACCCCTAATCAGATGAGGTTCATTATTTTCACAATAAAGGTAAATACCTAAAGCTGGCATGAAGCTCTAAGAGATGTGAGGTGTAATAGCCCGAAATTGTAATTTTTGTAAATAATATTTTTAGATCGTGAACAGTGATATCAGAGTAATTGTAGAGGCTTGATAGTTGATTAGCCATGAGAAAAGTAGTTTGGGTGCAATTATATTAGGAATATTGCACCGAAATTATTTGAAACATAAGGTTAGTTGTGCATACGCCAAATAACTATAATGATGGATAACCTTCCAGAAAGTTCCTGGGATGAAAATATTTTAAGTGATCATTGGAAAGTACGAGTTACAACTAGTCCAGGGGTGAAATTTGGAATCAAAATGTAGTTAAATGAGTCTCCAAAAGCTGAAAATAAGAAAATTTTACTGTTTTAATTAATATAGTGCTTAGATTGACTAAAGGTTTGATCAAAATTTTAAAAATAGAAAATAACCTCTAAAAATCACAAAAATTTCCAATTCTTCCCTAAATTGTATATAGAATCATTTGGCAGTAAAAAGAAAATTTTACAGTAACAATAAAAATTTGCTAATTGGACCGATTTGAGTGAACTAGAT
The DNA here is from genome assembly GCA_037975025.1 of Excoecaria agallocha. Classification (NCBI taxonomy): domain Eukaryota; kingdom Viridiplantae; phylum Streptophyta; class Magnoliopsida; order Malpighiales; family Euphorbiaceae; genus Excoecaria; species Excoecaria agallocha. The sequence goes on from CM075813.1 coordinate 52,928,544, forward strand.
CAGAAACAGACTCCGATTGAGCTAAAATTTTTTGTAGAGACTTAATTTATTATTTCAAAAATTATGAAATTAATTTTGAGTGAATTTAAGCTTGGAAAGAGAGAGAAATAATGTATAGTGCATTAAATGAGCTTATAATCAGATAAGGCTTAAATTAGGCCCAACCACTTTGGTTAGACCAGATCAACCCATTGAATCAAGGTATTTAAAGCCAAAAATATCAAAAAATGCTAGAAAATTCTGAGTTTTCTCCCTTCTTCCTCTCTTGAAATTGAATTCTTATTTTTCCCACATATCCACCATTTTCTTCATCTCTCTTCCAATCTTTCTCCTAAATTCAAGCCTCCTAAGCGAAGTTTAGCTCCTTTAGTGGATGGTAGTAGCCTCTAATCTTCTATAGTGAAAGAAGTGATAGAAATTAAGGAAAAAAGATTATATGCTAAAAATTGAGGTAAGTGATTTTGAGATTTTAATTTAGTTTAATGGTTTTAATATATAAATTAGGATGTGTTGGTTATATTTTTTTTTTATATTGAAACAAAGAAGCAAATAAATGATGATTTCTTGCCTTGGTATTTTCGGCCACTTTAGGAAAAATTGAAGGGGGAATTTCTTCATGGGTTTAAGCCACGAGAATGGAGGTTAAAGAAGTAAAGAATAAGATTTAAGGTATGTGGATACACAATCCCCTATTTTCCATTTAATTTGGTTGGATTTAAGGCTATGTATGAAATAGATGGATGTGATTAGTGTTTGTTTAATTGATACAAGTGTTATAAATATGAAATTAAAGGCTTAATAAGATGTTTTGAATGAATAAAAATGAAAGAATATAAATTGGTAGTGATGAATATGTACAGGCCGAATAGTATGCTTAAAGAGTTCTTAATGATTTTGCATGTTTAATGTGATTTAAACATAGATATATATTATTAGGCATGAAATGAAGTTAAATGAGTGATTAATGAAATAAAATAATGTAGGTATGAAAAATAAATGTCATGGCCGAATGCATGTTTATAGGTGCTTAAAGTATAATTTGAAAATTATGATATAATAAGTATATATTAATGTTAATTGATATGGAAGGAAGATGTATTGATAAATGAAATACAAAAATAAGTTTAAATATGAAATTTATATTATGACCAATTAGCTATTAAAGAGAAATAATGATAAAAAAAATTGAAATGCTATGAAAGGAATGGAATGAAAAAAGGTCCAATCGAAGGAAAATAAAAGTTTAGGAGTAAATTGGTAATTTTTACCAAGTAATGGATTTAATTGACAAATACAAGGAAATAAATGATTAAATGTTAAAATATGTTAATTAGTGAAATAATAGGGACCAAAATGTATTTTTTTTGTAAAATGAATAATTAAAGGATTAAAAGGTAATTTCATAGGTAAATGATGTAATAAGTGTAAAAAGATAGTTAAATAGTGACTAAATAGTAATTTTATTAATGAATATTAAATAATTAGTGTTAAGTAAATGTCTGATGTCAAAAATGGACTTAATTAAATGAAAATAAAAGTTAGAAAGATAATTTAGTAACTCTCACTAAATGATGGACTTAAGTAGTGATTATAGAAAGATAATTGAATGTTAAAGTGAAATTGTGTTAAATGCATGCTTAAGTGAATATAAGCTTAGAAAAGTGATTAAGGACCTTTAAAATGACATTTATAATGCTTAATTGGAATTAAAAGAATTGGTAAGATGTGAAACTTACCTTAGCCAAATGGACCCTTAGTGTATACTAAGGTATAATTTGTGTGTATATGATGTGTAATGACATATAATGAATTTAGACATGAAAAGAAGTGTCCATGAATTTATTTAGAATTTATGGAATATATATGAATGTTTTAGAGTGTGAAATAACATTATATTTGTCACACCCTTCTCGGAACAGTATTTTCCAATGTGAAACTTAGCCGAAATCGGTACGTTTTTTTTCTCTTGAACAATTCGAAATACTTAAAATACTTTTTCATTAATTTCAAAATCATGGGACAGTCTTGTAAACAATTAAGATATATACAAAATAACTTCATGCCAAAAGCTTACATTAAACACTCATCCATCAATAAACATAAATACAATCAGATTACAGTTCAATCTTTTACCTTAATAGTCTAAGTATATACATGCCAAACTATAATTCAGACTAATACAAAAATCTTTTCTTCCGATCTGGATCCACCATGTACTGTGCTCCCGCAACACTTCAAAACCTGCACGCAATAAACACCACGTGCTAAGCACTAGAAATACCCAGTGGTGACTACTAATCCAATAATTTCCCAATATAAAGCATAATTTCGTAATTTATGCTACTAGTATTCTTATTTCATTTATCATTTTATTTTTATTCGGTCAACACTAGTTTTATTATTAACTTTTACTTTCATCATTACTTTCGTCTTATCTTTTAGCTACAGCAGTTAAATGATCAGTTCATTTAGCAATGTGTATTGGTACTCGCGTCTTTAATAGTACCAAAATAAACTATTTTTAATTCTTGATTTACTATTCAATTATTCAATCTGTATTCTAATTACACTTCTCGCTATTTATTCTTTTACTTTACTTTAACTTTTAACTAATAAATACATCACTATTTAAAAGATTTTAAGATTTATTACAAAGTGATATAGCTATTTGGAGACACTTTGCAGTCAAATTCTCTTTCCTTCTTTTATACATTTACTTATGTTCATATATTTGCTTTAAAACTTATGTCTTTATTTTTTTTCTTCATTGAACAATTATGTGCCTTTTCATCGTTTTACTTTTCATTTACCTTTTTTTCATAAATACGTTACTTAACCATTAAATTTCACTTAATGTCATTACTAACACTTTTTAACATTAAATAATAAATTAATATTATGTTCCAAACTTATCACTTTTCCCACTAGTAATTGGTACAGCAAATACAAATTAATTAAATTTATCTTTTTCATGTAAAATTAACAAAATGCATTTTAAATCCTTTTTCATTATAAAAGCTAAACTTAATCTTTATTTCATATTTTATTCTTATAAAATTTCTCTTTTTATTTTTCTTATTAATTACATTTTTCGAAAACCTTTACAAATTTATTTTAACTTTTCGTTTTCTTCCAAACGAATCGTTTTTCGTTATAACTTTTATATTCAATTCATTTAAACAATACTGATTTATTTGTTTCGATGTGCCTCTAGTGCAATATAACATGATTCTCAAAAAGGATACTCGGGACTGGACCCGAAGGTCCCACTGAATAGATAGAGAAATGATCTCGAAAGATCAAGTCTCACAGAGCAGAAAACAAATACACTTTCTCTTTCACTGAAGCTATGGAGATCAAAGATCCCACCCATAGCAAAGTAAGTCGCCATGACTTGTACCGCGGTACAAAAGTGTCCCTATGTCTAGCCAATTATATCCTAAACAAGAATAATATTACCTGCTTATTGCTAAGGCAAAACAATTAGTTATATTAGCAATCATTTTTAAACATATAAAAATCTTTAATTACTTTTTTTATTTACAGATTCACTGTATTTTGATCAAATGCACTCTTTTGTGCTTTAACTATTCAATAACTTTTTGTCCTTTTGTTCACTTTATTTTTTTCAGTCACTTTTGTAAATTATTCCTCGATAATTCACTTAGATACTTAGACTTTTCTGTTTTTTATACAAATTATGAATTATGGCATTATAATTCACAATTCTCTTTTATTCTTTTTGTATAATTCTTCGCGAATTATTTTCCAATACTTTCAGGCTTGAATTTTTACAATTTTCTTTTCTTTTTGTCCAAACTTTTTAATTATTCGATAAGTCGACTTTTATTTCTTCAGAGAATTACTTTATAGTCATTTACGTTTTTAATACTTTTTATTAACTAATTTACTTTGATAAATTAGTCACGCTTTTATTTTACCACTTTTATGCAATTAGAAATTCTATTAATATAATTTATTATTTTATGCCTCGAAATTGCATAATTTGACTTTTTCTATAGGGTTATTTATTTCAAACGCATAATTACAATTTTGCCATTATAAGCTCATTTTAGTTCTTTAAACTAATCAATTGGAACACTTTATATTTCTATACACTTAAATTGTCATTTATGAACAAAATTAAATTTTTTATTCCTTATTAATAATAAAATTTTTTTTCTCAACAATTTAACTATTATCTGACTATTTTTATATTTACTTAAGAAATTTTCACTTGATTTACTTGTTTTTTACACTTTTGGAAAAAATTATCATTTTGCCTCTAAACTTTCTTTTCTTTCTTTTCATTGTCTTTTCATTTATTTAATAATTTATTTCCACCACTTTCACTCATTTTATGAATTATTTACCAATAATTTATTATTCTTATTATTTTCATGACTTAATATTAATTCCAAAAAATTCATCGGTTGACTTTTTTTTTTACTTCTTTTCATTGACATTGATTTAATTTCATATTAATTCATCATTTTAATTATTTTTATATGATTATGCATTAATATTTTAATTATTTTCATTATACATATTCACATGAAAATTTCAATAAAATCCAAATAATTTTAATAAATTCCAATAAAATTTATTTATGCATTATTTATTGTTTAGCATCATTTTTTACTAAAATAATCAAGTATTTCCCATTATTTCACAATTTTCACTATAAACATATTCAATACATAGGCTTTAAAATTTTAAAATAAATTCCAATAATTCACTAAAAATTCAAGAGTAGCAATTATCATCTCTATATTCTATTTAGACTAATATATATTATTTTCATACAAAATTTCACACTTTTTCCTTAGTGAACAATTCGGCCACCATTACTTTTC